>CM055899.1:62820506-62870506 GCA_029582155.1 Panopea generosa | reverse complement strand
CGAGCTAGTCTTTAGTCGGTTAACCCAGTCGGTATCTGTCGCGTCTGACTATCAATCCAGATTTTGTGAGTTCGAATCCTCGCCCAGCCGCAGTCTCAGTGATTATTGGTATACGGTATTGCATCTCTTCCCGATGATTCAATTGGGAAAGTTCTCAGTTACTTGCAGAGCTGAGTTTGCTCGAGTTCTGGTTTACATCTATTAGGATCACAGGAAGAAAGAGTATTTAGACTACATGATCGTCTGTTAGCCCTCGATGGCATAAAATGATGCTCAATATTCATGTATATCACATTAATTAGATCATATATTTTAAGTAAAGAAATACAGTTAATAAATTATTGGACCTTTACAAACATTATGCCATCTCAAAATCACTTATCTCTCACCGCCAAGGTCGTAGGTTCGAGTCCTAATCGCTCCTTGAAAAAAAAATATTTGAGAACGTGTGAGAAAGTTTGCCTGTTTCTAACAGTATGACGGTGGTTCTACTCAGTTTATTCTGAGATCTTCATCCACAAATAAAACTGGATATGCCATATATAACCTGAAATGTGTTGAAAATTGCGTTGAACCCCTTATAAAATTGATATATGTATATATTAGGGGAGGTATTTTATCGTTTTTATTTCAGTCCACAGAATGAAGCATTCCGAAGTTTATTTGCTGCCATTTTCATTTCAATTTTCGTCTGAAGAATAAAACTTAATATAACACTTTATCACACACTTGAGCTGACACAATAAAAGCACAAAAAGAAACGTACAATACTTGCAAACGTGTAAAACTCGGACAAAAAGTCCTGGAAAAAACTGCGTCACCACGTAACCCGTCCAAACCCTCTCAAATACGTCATGTACATAAATGTAACATATGTTACGTATTTAATTAACGACACTTGGTGTAACCACATTCTCTGGACACCCATGCTCTGAAATAACGTTAAAACAGCGTTACATTTTCAAGTGTTTGTTAATGAATATTATTATTCTAGTTCTAAAACAGTACATAAACATATTTGCTAAATTGGAAATGTGAAAAAAGAAAATTATCTTTAATAAGCAAACAGACAAAACGCGTGAAAATATGTTCTACAGTCATCACATATCTGAGAAATATACATAATTACCACAATAAAATACATATAAAATAACAGGGATAGAAACCATTATACGGAGGTAATGAGTATTTCTACCATTTGGAACGATTTTTTTACCGCTGAAATGGGTACACAACTTTTTCTGTATGGTACCATAAGGACGATCACAGAGGTACTTTTTTGGGGGGAAAAAATCAGACAGAAGTTTTCATATTAAGTGTGTGTTTTGTGTTGTCTTTCTCAGTTAAAGTTTCAATTTCATTATCGTTGATGTATTTCTTATTTAAATGTTGTTTTTATCTACTCGACTCTTCATTTACACCTCCTTTAGTTCTAAGCATGGATATGTACATTACTAATTCCGCTAGTAAATTTCACAATGTGATGCTTTTACATAACTTTCATAAAGGATTTATCGTGTTGTTTTGTTGCTGGATAATTGTGTGTCTGTGCTATTTTAATTGAATTAGAATTGTTTGTACATATCTTTGTTTTAAGCTGTTTTACTTTTTTCAAATGTGTACCCGTTCTTAGCCTGTTCTGTTGTTTTTGTTGTTGTTTTTGTTGGTGGTGTTGGTGGTGTTGGTGGTGGTGTTGTTGTTTGTTGTTGTATGGTGATTAGCGCCGCTTTCAACAATGTTTCAGTTATATAGCGGCGGTGTTTCCTATATACTGCCACACTGAGTTTCATGTTTCAGACACATGGTACGATACCCCATCCACTCATATTACACTGACAACGGACCGACCAGACCTAGAACTGTTTTCTAAATGTTGAGCGTCATGTGAGGAAGCTTGTAGTACCGGAGATCAGACCGACGACCTGCCGCATGTGAGGCGGACTCTCTACCTACCACTGCAGTTATCTGTTATGTTGTAAGATCTTGTGACCAGCCAACCTAATCAGGCTACTGTCTAGTTTCTGAATAGTGCAACACGGCATAACGGTATGTTTAATCAAACTTTTGTGTTTCATATCCGTTTCAGACGTACGTAGGCCTGTATTCTTATTAGATGTTCTATCTTACATCAATGGTTTAGAGAGGTAATGCCATTTTTTTAAAACAATCTATGCATTATAGAAATGTACAACTGCTATAAATACTACTATCACTACTACTATCACTACTACTTCTTCTACTACTACTACTACTACTACTACTACTACTACTACTACTACTACTACTACTACTACTACTACTACTACTACAATTTCTACTACTATTACTACTACTACTGCTACTGCTGTTGTTGCTGCTGCTGCTGCTGCTGCTACTACTACTACTACTACAACTTCTATTACAACAACTACTGCTGCTTCTGCTACTTCAACTACTAGTAATCTATTACTACTACTACTGCTGCTGCTGCTACTACTACTACTACTATTACTACTACTACTACTACTGCTGCTGCTGATACTACTACTACTATTAATACTTCTACTGCTGCTGCTGCTGCTGCTGTACTACTAATATTACTACTATTACTGCTGCTGCTGCTGCTACTACTACTACTTCTACTACTACTACTACTATATTACTACTACTACTACTACTACTACTACTACTACTACTACTACTACTACTACTACTACTACTACTATATTACTACTACTACTACTACAACTAATACTACATATATCACTACTACTACTACTACTACTACTACTACTATTGCTGCTGCTGCTGTTGCTGCTGCTATTGCTTTTGCTACTATTATTGCAACTGTTGCTGTTGTAACGGCTACTGGTCATTCTCCTCGTGCTGTCGTGGTTCTACTACTTATTCTACAGCTATTGTGTTTTAACTCCTTCCACAGATTTTTCCTATTTCAAGTTTTACTCATTTCCCATTCCCTAGCAATGTTTTTTTTTACGTCGTTTCCACCTCCCATAATGCCGTCTACCCCTCCTAATAAACATAAAGTGTTACCACACGGAACAGCGACAGAATTCTAGCAGACGATAATTGCTATCATCGTTCTGCATGATGCAGTCAAAGAAAATGCGATGAGATTTTCACGTCGCGCAAGTACGTCATTAGCAATCATTAATAATAGCATTATTAAAGCAATAATAACATAACTTAAGTACAGATGTAAATCATATTATGATACGTGTGCTACGGCAAGGATTTACCTTTTCGTTTTTGAAACGCTTGCACACCCCGCCCTCTCCGCAAAAATACACTCAAACAGCGTCCCGAGCAAATAACCTCCGATGCAGTTGAGAGTCTCTACACTGCACTTATTGCAGCTTCGATTTATACATACCCTATCTCTCATGTGGTTAACTTTTATGCTTTATTTTCAGCACCATTTAATAATCAAGTAATTGGTGTGCCATATGGTATCTGCCATTTTACGTACAAAAGTCATTTAAGAATTTTAACACCGTCAGGCCAGTGGCACGACCTTTCAAATGCAAGTAGCGCGTGGACTTCACCAGACGCGTGTATTTAATATGGTGAGACCTATGACTTACTTACTTAACTCACTCACTCACTCACTCACTCACTCACTCACTCACTCACTCACTCACTCACTCACTCACTCACTCACTCACTCACTCACTCACTCACTCACTCACTCACTCAATCACTTACTCACTCACTCACTTAGTTACTTGTGATTGGGTGGGGTACAATACCACGTGTTTGCGATACGTCAATGTTGCAACTAATATAATATCTCATTCAGGCACCATTTTGATATGAATCTACATAAGATATTGCTTTACAAAATATTTACATTTGGCTTTAGTCCGTAAAGGCTTTTTATCAGTCGAAGAATTTTTAGCTACCCGCGTACAGTCGTTTACGAGTGTTTGCTTTTTAGAGAGAAAAAAACAAATTTCAGGGGCATATTAAATATCTGTGTGGAAACTGTGTGTTCATTATTTTTATCTTAATTAGGAATAGGCATAGGCAAATCGACTTTGGACGAATATAACTGTGACGTACGTCAATTATATCACTTTTCTTCTATTACAGCATATGTAATTCAAACAAGAACAAGATAAAAAGATTCATTTTGTTTGAATCGCACATTCACATGTAGCGCGTCAGCTGATATATACAAATGTAACAACCGTGATAGAAGCTTAACAATTTTCGGTAAATTTCAAATATGTGTATATGCTTTATATATATATATTGTAGATGTGCAGCTTGAATGGCGGTAGTTTGCTGTTTATCGTTACGTTCTTTTTAGTGATATGTATTATGCCCTCTACTTTTGTCCAACACTGTATTGAAATACTACATATAATTACAATACGCCGTAATCGGTTATTTGGAAGCCTTGTATATTTTGTAATACTTTGGTAGTGAATTAAATCCTCTATACATAGTTATACCACATTCTCGTAATGTGAGAAGATAATATATAAATATCAATGGAAGAAAAGTTTGTTTTTTTATTGAATATTGTGACATTTTATTGTAAATTCGTTCATGATGAAGTGAATAAAAATATTTTAAATATTTATTTGGGATATTACAGTTACTTGTGCACAAACCTGGGATGCGTTCATTACTGTTAAGGTGTAACCCCACCATTGATTTTTGTTCTTTATTCTATAGTAAATAATAAAAGTTTGAAGGCTTGTCATTCATAGAGGGTCCCAAATGAAAGAAGTGAAACCTACATTTTACTGTTTGTCAACCTCTGCACTATCAAAATATGATGAGAAAAGTAGGGGTCATGTGTCATATAAGAGATTTTTTTTCTGCTCAGTGTGTACACTGGTGACAAAGTGAAAGTAGACTTCCGAAATCATGAATTCAAACCCCAATTTCCAAGCATCATTTTTTTTTCTAAATTCACAATTCAAACATGACAATGCCATCAAAATGTTCAAAATACATCAATAATGCCATTCAAATAAAAAAATGAGCATTAAAAATAGGTAAATGCATTTTTAAAGAAGAAGAATTGAGGATTATTTACAACCGCCATTATGCGACTACCCCACGGAAGCACTTCCTTTTTGCAATGGTGGCACTATGCCTATAAGGAAACTCTTTTTTTTTTAATTTCATAATTACCTCATTTTTGCTAAGTACTACCAATTTGAAGTAATACTGCCAAGTTGCAGGCATTAAATACTGAAACTTTTGTCAAAATACCACTTTTTACATGATCATTATATACAGGCGCGAGATGTTGACCGACATGCAATTTTGATGTGTTTGACTAATTTTACCCATTAAATTTTTTTTTTACCTAATTCCATTAAAATTTTTACACCAAAACAGTCTCATGATACACTGAAGACATTATCTTACCAAAATACATTATTCAATACAATGTACATGCTAAAAATTGCACATTTAAATCATCCAAAATAAAAAATCTTCAAAATTTTGTGATTTTTCATGAAATTTCAATGTAAATATGCACATATATGCTTTATTTGAGGCATACACTTGCCAAAATGTGTTTTTTTATGAAGCAAATGTCTCCAATTTGTCATTTAATACTATGAGAGTGTAGAAAAGAGGTTATTTTACCTACAATTAACATTTTGGAAAATCAACCCCATTTCACTCAAGTCTCTCTTATAGGTGTAACCCCACCATTGATTTTTGTTCTTTATTCTATAGTAAATAATAAAAGTTTGAAGGCTTGTCATTCATAGAGGGTCCCAAATGAAAGAAGTGAAACCTACATTTTACTGTTTGTCAACCTCTGCACTATCAAAATATGATGAGAAAAGTAGGGGTCATGTGTCATATAAGAGATTTTTTTTCTGCTCAGTGTGTACACTGGTGACAAAGTGAAAGTAGACTTCCGAAATCATGAATTCAAACCCCAATTTCCAAGCATCATTTTTTTTTCTAAATTCACAATTCAAACATGACAATGCCATCAAAATGTTCAAAATACATCAATAATGCCATTCAAATAAAAAAATGAGCATTAAAAATAGGTAAATGCATTTTTAAAGAAGAAGAATTGAGGATTATTTACAACCGCCATTATGCGACTACCCCACGGAAGCACTTCCTTTTTGCAATGGTGGCACTATGCCTATAAGGAAACTCTTTTTTTTTTAATTTCATAATTACCTCATTTTTGCTAAGTACTACCAATTTGAAGTAATACTGCCAAGTTGCAGGCATTAAATACTGAAACTTTTGTCAAAATACCACTTTTTACATGATCATTATATACAGGCGCGAGATGTTGACCGACATGCAATTTTGATGTGTTTGACTAATTTTACCCATTAAATTTTTTTTTTACCTAATTCCATTAAAATTTTTACACCAAAACAGTCTCATGATACACTGAAGACATTATCTTACCAAAATACATTATTCAATACAATGTACATGCTAAAAATTGCACATTTAAATCATCCAAAATAAAAAATCTTCAAAATTTTGTGATTTTTCATGAAATTTCAATGTAAATATGCACATATATGCTTTATTTGAGGCATACACTTGCCAAAATGTGTTTTTTTATGAAGCAAATGTCTCCAATTTGTCATTTAATACTATGAGAGTGTAGAAAAGAGGTTATTTTACCTACAATTAACATTTTGGAAAATCAACCCCATTTCACTCAAGTCTCTCTTATAGGTGTAACCCCACCATTGATTTTTGTTCTTTATTCTATAGTAAATAATAAAAGTTTGAAGGCTTGTCATTCATAGAGGGTCCCAAATGAAAGAAGTGAAACCTACATTTTACTGTTTGTCAACCTCTGCACTATCAAAATATGATGAGAAAAGTAGGGGTCATGTGTCATATAAGAGATTTTTTTTCTGCTCAGTGTGTACACTGGTGACAAAGTGAAAGTAGACTTCCGAAATCATGAATTCAAACCCCAATTTCCAAGCATCATTTTTTTTTCTAAATTCACAATTCAAACATGACAATGCCATCAAAATGTTCAAAATACATCAATAATGCCATTCAAATAAAAAAATGAGCATTAAAAATAGGTAAATGCATTTTTAAAGAAGAAGAATTGAGGATTATTTACAACCGCCATTATGCGACTACCCCACGGAAGCACTTCCTTTTTGCAATGGTGGCACTATGCCTTAAACGTTGGCTAAAGTTACCGAAGTTATGGGCCAACCTTAAATAAGCACGCACTTTACGATACAAATAGGGAACCAGGTAGAAACATTTTCTGCCATTTGACGTTACTGAGCGCAATCCTGTGTCCCGGCGCGCCACGAGTTTTGGGATTTGTTCTCAATTAGCTTTCCAATACGGGGACCATGTCGTGAACACACCAATGAGGCAGGCATGATCATGTATATAGTTTGCAATGAAAACGACGTGTCAGTGACTTTTTTAACCTGGCACATATCTGTTGTGGAATTCTGTGCTTTTATACTTTACTTTACTCTTATTCTAAGTCCTTATACCTATCCAAATAAGTTTTTTCATTACGTTACATACAAAATAAATATGGTTATCTTGTCGGTACGCATTAATCAACATATGTATAAGTATGCGACACAATGTAGTGTTATATCACTATGTTTATGTTGTTAATACAGTATTGAATCATAAGAAATAAAAGTATTTTAATCATTACAAAAGTAACCTTAACAGCATGTTACTTCCGAACGCCACTACACAATTCATCTCTCATTTACAAATATAACACCGGTTAAACAGTTCCAGTTCTGCGACATCTGCGACATTGTTCATCTTTACCCGCTGGTTATGGTGATGACATTTACATGTTTCGGTAGAAACTGGACGGTCAACTCTGGATCCTTAATTGCCAAACATACTAGTATCGAGCATTTTATCAGCACAATGCCGGTTTGGTGGTGGTATAACACTATAACATTTGGCTTATAACAGTGTCTTCTTTGGCTGATTGGGGATTCAATTATGTCAAGAATATACATACAGAGGGCGCTGAATATAATATAGTTGTTTTTTATCTCCGAGTACATCTGAGTATAGCATCCTTTGGTTTAAGTTCATGTTTTTTCTACTTAAGCATATTTGTGTCTGATAATAAATACATAAGCATGTATTCATATCTGCACGGGAATAGTCTAGTGGGTGGGTCTACCTTTATTTACACTGTCTGTATGCTGTGACGGCTGGGGAGTGAGCGAGGTTGATTTTACCCTTATAACAGGTTTGGTTTCAACAATATGTATATACACATATTCAATACACAGCAATATATAACAACATAATTGAGAAGAAAACTATTTATATCTTGTACAAAGTCTCTCTTCTGAATATCTTGTAAGGACTATACAATGGTGTTACAAATGCAAAGAAAGCAAATTAATTGCTGTGAGGAGAACAAAGTGGAAAAGGGTAAGTAAAGTAGATAGACAGAATAAGGAAAGGAGATATGCCTATTGAGGTGTTGTGGGCCACTCTTATGACAATAAAGGATAGTTCAACTCAATGAATGAAACGCTTGGTCTTCGAAGTTTATATTTGGACATGGTAAAATATTTGACGATTGACATCATCAGAAAGTGTGTCGTTGCCGAACAGCAATGTATTTAGGTCCAGACGAGTAATCATGACGATGATATAAAGGACATGTGAAGAGACAGTGATTAATATCCTCAGTTTCACCACAGACACAGCTCCGACTTTCTACAATGTTTTTGGAGAACAGATGCTCTTTCAAGGAACTGCAGTGCATCCGTTACCGCGCAAAACAGGTAATGCGCCCAAGTGGCAGTTTTGCTGCCGACCATTTCTGGGTATGATATTTGAGTACAGATTTCAGTGGGTTTAGCAAGAAAATAGTGTTTTATATCCCGCAACATGTTCAAGGATACAACACCATACTTGCGTTATTATATTAAAGGGAGAATAAAATAAGATTTACATTGAAATACAGACTGTTGTTTCTTCATCTAAAGAAACAGTGTATTCTATACTAACATGCATATACCTGTATTTATTTTTACATAGAACAGTTATATATGTATTTAGATATCATATCTTGGAAACGCATCAAACATACATATGCGTGTTTCATAGTGCACATAATAACAATTGCGGTTCATGTGACAGATCTTTTAAGTCATGGATAACAAGAAAGAAAAGTGAACTTTTCTCATACCTATTGTAATCGTTTATGGTGGTGGTATACCCCGGAGACACATGGTGCATATCTAACAAGCCTGTAGGACAACGTGAATCGATTTAGAATAAAACATAATCATGCTACATCTAGACAGAACAGGCTATTTTGGACAAAAATAATTTGCTACAACGGGAAGATCATCAACACTGTTTTGTATAAAATGTTTTTTAAATAAAATAAAAATAAAACAACTTCCTCTGAGGGACATAGATATATCTTATACTGATTCGGATATCGATCACCTTTGTTGACAATACATTTAAAAGCAACCTCTGATGTCATAATACCAGTTTATTTCACATCTGTATAAAGCTCCAATATAAAATTAGCAGTTGTACACACATAACTGCACAATGTAAGTGTATTGCAACACAAACAATTGCAAAATGTCAGTGTATCGTAGCACACATAACTGCACCATGTAAGTGTATCGTAACACACATAGCTGCACAATGTAAGTGTATCGTAAGACACATAACTGCACAATGTAAGTGTATCGTAACGCACATAACTGCACCATGTAAGTGTATCGTAGCACATATAAATGCACCATGTAAGTGTATCGTAACACACATAACTGCACAATGTAAGTGTATCGTAACACACATAACTGCACCATGTAAGTGTATCGTAACACACATAACTGCACCATATAAGTGTATCGCAACACACATAACTGCACAATGTAAGTGTATCGTAGCACATATAACTGTACAATGTACGGGTATCGCAGCACACATAACTGCACAATGTAAGTGTATCGTAGGGCACATAATTGCACCATGTAAGTATATCGTAGCACACATAGCTGCACAATGTCAGTGTATCGTAGCACACATAACTGCACAATGTACGTGCATCGTAGGGCACATAATTGCACCATGTAAGTGTATCGTAACACACATAACTGCAAAATGTAAGTGTATCGCAGCACATATAACTGTACCATGTAAGTGTATCGCAACACACATAACTGTACCATGTAAGTGTATCGTAGCACACATTACTACACAATGTAAGTGTATCGTATCACACATAACTGCACCATGTAAGTGTATCGTTGCACACATAACTGCACCATGTAAGTGTATCGTAACACACATAAATGTACCATGTAAGTATATCGTAACACACATTACTACACAATGTAAGTGTATCGTAGTACACATAACTGCACCACGTAAGTGTATCGCAGCACACATAACTGCACCATGTAAGTGTATCGCAACACACATAACTGTACCATGTTAGTATATCACAACACACATAACTGCACCATGTAAGTGTATCGCAACACACAAAACTGCACCTTTGTAAGTGTATCGTATCACACATAACTGCACCATGTAAGTGCACCATGTAAGTGTATCGAAACACATAACTGCACCATGTAAGTGTATCGTATCACACATAACTGCACCATGTAAGTGAATCGTAACACACATAACTGCACGATGAAAGTGTATCGTAACACACCTAACTTGAACATGTAAGTGTATTGTCACACACGTAACTGCACCATGTAAGTGCATTGTAGCACACATAACTGCATCATGTAAGTGTATCGTAACACACATAACTGCACCATGTAAGTGTATCGTAGCATACATAACTTGACCATGTAAGTGTATCGTAGCACACATTACTGCACCATGTAAGTGTATCGTAACACACATAACTGTACCATATAAGTGTATCGTAGCACATATTACTACACAATGTAAGTGTTTCGCAACACACATAACTGTACCATGTAAGTGTATCGTAACACACATAATTGAACCTTGTAAGTGTATTGCAGCACGCATTACTGCACCATATAAGTGTATCGTAACACACATATCTGCATCATATAAGTGTATCCCAACACACATAACTTCCCCATGTAAGTACATTGAAGCACACTTTACTACACAATGTAAGTATATCGTAGCACATATAACTGCACCATGTAAGTATATCGTAGCACACATTACTACACAATGTAAGTATATCGTAGCATACATTACTACACAATGTAAGTATATCGTAGTACACATAACTGCACCATGTAAGTGTATCGCAACACACATAACTGTACCATGTAAGTGTATCGCAACACACATAACTGTACCATGTAAGTGTATCGTAGCACACATAATTGCACAATGTAAGTGTATTGCAACACAAATAACTGCACCATTTAAGTGTATCGTAACACACATAACTGCACCATGTATGTGTATTGCAACACACATAACTGCACCATGTAAGTGTATCGTAGTACACATAACTGCACCATGTTAGTGTATCGTATCACACATAACTGCACCACGTAAGTGTATTGCAACGCACATAACTGCACCATGTAAGTGTATCGTAGCACACATAACTGCACAATGTACGTGTATCGCAACACACATAACTGCACCATGTAAGTGTATAATAGCACACAAAACTGTACCGCATCACACATAACTGCACCATGTACGTGTATCATAACACACATAACTGTAACATATAAGTGTATCGTAACACACATATCTGCATCATATAAGTGTATCGCAACACACATAACTGCACCATGTAAGTGTATCGTAACACACATAAATGTACCATGTAAGTGTATCGTAACACACATAACTGCACCATATAAGTGTATTGTAACACACATATCTGCATCATATAAGTGTATCGTAACACACATATATGTACTATATAAGTGTATCGTAACACACATAACTGCACCATGTAAGCGTATCATAACACACATAACTGCACCATATAAGTGTATTGTAACACACATATCTGCATCATATAAGTGTATCGTAACACACATAACTGCACCATATAAGTGCATCGTAACACACATTACCACACATAACTGCACCATGTAAGTGTATCGTAACACACATTACCACACATAACTGCACCATGTAAGTGTATCGTAACACACATTACCACACATAACTGAACCATATAAGTGTATCGTAACAAGGGTCATAAGAAGTCGTAAAGTTAAGGTATCAGACCCGGGGTAGGATGTTTAGTTGTTGGGGGTTCGATACCTCTACGGGGTCCATGTAATGCGTCTTTAAGCAAGTACTTTCATTTCAATAGGTTTAGTACTTGCTCAGCTCAGGTGCAGTTTGAACGAATTGCCAATAATCAACTTAAAATCTTAAAATGACTAAGCCTTTTTTTTATAGAATAATTGTGACCTACACCGAGCTAGACTATACATTATTGGGGCTTACACTTCTCTCAACTTATTCGATTTGCGTACAGATGCAGCGCTATCGTAAATTTAAACCACCGAAACACTAGTTTATTTATTACTATTAAACACTCTTGAAACAGTGCTACCTTTATCACACATTTTCTAAATTCTTACCGTATTTTTTTCTCTTGTTTGCAAATACAACACATCGATGTAAAACACTTCGGCTATATGATTTGTCCTTACCTGGCTTTTATGGCTATGTAATTTACTAGGCTCTCACAATCCTGTGTCAATTTCACTTTAAAACTTAATTTAATAAACATACCAGAAAGTTTACAAATTGATTTTTCATGGTACTGCATGCCTGGTAGTTGACCCTTTTACATGTGGCAATCACAAGTTGCTCTTTGATTATGCGACGAGCGGAAGGACTTGAGACTCAACTAGAGTGAATTTCTCACTACAGTTGGCCATCTTGTTAGAGACGGTAACACGAATCTTGCGATAAAAAAGGGTCCTGTGTCATCTGGTTCCAAATAGTTTCACAATGGTTCATAGTGGCTGTGATGTCATGATGTAGAGTAGGCAAGGGCTGGTAGAGCATATACGGCAATAATACATCACTGGTGTAAACAGTGAATTTTAAGGATTTTAACAGATGGATGTATTTATGAGCATTTAATGACTTCTTTTTAAAGAAAAAAAAGGGATGTCACTGCACTGTCTTTAACAAATCAAGCTAGCTATTGTTCATTTTTTATGTGCAGATACATTTCTGGTATGTTAAGAAAATACTTCAAAACATTCCTATTCGAATTTTTACCCTGAAAATCCTAAATCTTAGTTTATATAGAACAAATAGCAAAATTCGACTTTGTGGTGAGATCGTATACGGACGGATGCTCTTGACAGCTGTTTCTGAGCACGTGTGTGTGTTAACCCCGTACACCTGAGTGTAGTGTTCCCATTTGTAAAGAAAACTGTCCGGTGACGTTACTTATATGTACGCCGTATCAATATATGAGCTGACACCGAGCGAAGGTTGCGGTTTTACTTCCATTCGTTGTCTCTCCTTCTGTGTGTCTGCATGCCTATGTTATGACTGTGTCCTTTGAGGGCTTCGTTTCTTCATGAACCTGTATATTTGTTTTTATTTTGACATCCAATTAAGTAAATTGATTATTAGTGTAATACATTTGAATTAAAAAAAAAATGCGAATAACATATTAAAATGAAAACAACACAAAACAATGTGTCAACAATATGCAAATCAAAAACAAATAATTTATACATGTACACATTAAAAAGTGAGTATAACAGTTAAGTTTATATTGTAGCTCAACTGTCATATCTTACAATTTACTGTTGACCGTAGTTTATATTGTAGCTCAACCTTAATATCTTACAATTTACTGTTGACCGTAGTTTATATTGTAGCTCAACTGTCATAGCTTACAATTTACTGTTGACCGTAGTTTATATTGTAGCTTAATTGTCATAGCTTACAATTTACTGTTGACCATAGTTCATATTGTAGCTCAACATTCATATCTTACACTTTTCTGTCGACCATAGTTTATATTTTAGCTCAAACTTCATATCTTACAATTTACTGTTGATCGTAGTTTATATTGTAGTTCAACTGCCATAGCTTACAGTTCACCGTAGTTTATATTGTAGCTCAACTGTCATAGCTTACAGTTCACCGTAGTTTATATTGTAGCTCAACTGTCATAGCTTACAGTTCACCGTAGTTTATAGTGTAGCTCATCTGTCATAGCTTACAATTTACTGTTGACTGTAGTTTATATTGTGGCTTAACTGTCACAACTTACAGTTGACCGTAGTTTATATTGTAGCTTAACTGTCATAAGTTACAATTTACTGTTGACCGTAGTTTATATTGTGACTCAATTGTCATAGCTTACAATTTACTGTTGACCGTAGTTTATATTGTAGCTCAAACTTCAGTTTTTATAATTTAACTTCATATTTTATAATTTATTGTTGACCGTAGTTTATATTGTAGCTCAACTGTCATAGCTTACAATTAACTGTTGATCGTAGTTTATATTGTGGCTCAACTGTCATAGCTTACAATTTACTGATGACCGTAGTTTATATTGTAGCTCAAACTTCATATCTTAAAATTTACTGTTGACCATAGTTTATATTGTAGCTCAACTGTCATAGTTAATAATTTACTGTTGACCGTAGTTTATAGTGTGGCTCAACTGTCACAACTTACAGTTGACCGTAGTTTATTTTGTAGCTCAACTGTCATAGCTTACAATTTATTGTTGACCGTAATTTATATTGTAGCTCAACTGTCATAGCTTACAATTAACTGTTGAGCGTAGTTTATTTTGTAGCTCAACTGTCATAGCTTATAATTTACCCTTGACCGTAGTTTATGTTGTACCTCAAAGTTCATATCTTACAATTTACTGTTGACAGTAGTTTATATTGTAGCTCAACTGTCATAGCTTACATTTGACCGTAGTTTATATTGTGGCTCAACTGTCATAGCTTGCAGTTGACCGTAGTTTATATTGTAGCTCAACTGTCATAGCTTACAATTTACTGTTGACCGTAGTTTATATTGTGGCTCAACTGTCACAACTTACAGTTGACCGTAGTTTATATTGTAACTCAACTGTCATGCTTACAATTAACTGTTGATCGTAGTTTATATTGTGGCTCAACTGTCATAGCTTACAATTTACTGTTGACCGTAGTTTATATTGTAGCTCAAACTTAATATTTTACAATTTATTGTTGTCCGTAGTTTATATTGTAGCTCATCAGTCATATATTACAATTACTGTTGACCGTAGTTTATATCTTAGCTCAACTGTCTGTCATATCTTACAATTTACTGTTGACCGTAGTTTCTGTAACTGCTGTATTTTTAAAACAGTCTCATGTCGTGTTCTTTACTACACAGGTAAAATGCCACATCTGTTTAACATATGTTGGACAAAATATATGTTAAACGTCTGTTAAACATACGTTTCAAAACATACGTTTAACATACATTAATTAACATATGATAATCAGAAATGCATGTTAAACATGCTTTAACAGAAACATATGTTAAACGCGCTTGATACTATTCACATGAGAAACGCACGTTTTGGCACGTATGTTCAAACGTTACATGCGTGGTATTTTACCAGAGTACCAAGTGTTACTTCTACCAGACATCATTTTAATGTGAATTGAACTTATGAAAAATCAGGTTTGTTTTAAAGACTGATATAATTTGTTTTCTATTGTGTTAACAAAGCGGGCATCATAATTTGACAGGATAATTTACTCATTGCAGAACATATGTTTTATTGTTTTTTGATATAAAATAAAATCTGAGATATTCAGCACGTTAAGCTTTAATGATGTTTTCCCATTTCTTGAACAATTTTATTGCTTAAATTATCAATTAAAGAACACGATATGTTTCTCTACGCTTAAACCCAACATTTAAGACACGGATTGACAATTATTGTGGGAGTGACACCTAGCGGGACGACAAACGCCCATTTACATATCATGTTTTATACTAGTTACGTTAATGCTTGAAATATGCTAGAAGTGATATTACGTATTTCATTTTTAGAAAATGTATAGAAAAATATGAAACTTTTATTACTAACGGGAAACGTTACGTTTAGATGACACTGCTACCAAAAAGCATAATCAATTTATACAAGTATATAATCATAATCATTCAACATAAAGTATAATCATAAGTAGAATTCATACATACAGAAGACGGCACGTAAGGAATCCCCTTCTTGATATAGTTAGTGGGTAAAACTGTCATTTAGGAGCTCAGACCTAGACACTGTTGCGAGGATTGAGGGTGGTGCTTTCCAACACTAATCTAAACGCACCATCAAACTACTGAACATCGACGCATATGGCGGTGATCGTTAAACGCCACCTTTCTTGCTGGACGTACATCGTCTTGTTTTCCGATACATTCTTATGCCGGCAATTCTTATAAAATGTATAAATTTTGAAGTCAACAGGTGACTTTCCCAGGGTGCATTTTGGTATTCTTCGAAAATAGAATAACTTAATTCAATGCTATGGGCTGATGATTCGTGCACCTTCCATTACCTCTTCTGACGAAAAGACCGGATACAAGCGAGGCTGTCATTCTATTTACGTGAATCATTTAATCAGATATTATAATTATGTACTGCTGAACATATGTGTAAAAGTGGACAGTTTTTATACACAATGATGTACCAAGTGTCATACGTATCCATTGCTGAACATAAGTGCAAAAGTGGACAGTTTTTATATGTCATGGGAATACATATATCATAAGTATTAATTGCTAAACACATGTGTAAAGGTGGATACTTTTTATATGCCATAAGAACACAGACATATTTATTCATTGCTGAGCATTTGTGTAAAGGTGGATACTTTTTATATGCCATGAGAACAAATATATCATATGAACATATGTGTAGAGATGGACACGTTTTATATGTCATGAGAAAAAAGATATCACAATTACTCATTGCCGAACATCTGTTTAAAGTTGAACATATTTATATACCATGGGAACACATATATCATAATTATTAATTGCTAAACCTATGCGTAAAAGTGAACAGTTTTTATATGAGAAACATATATAATAATTGTTTATTGCTAAACATATGTGTAAAAGTGAACAGTTTTTATATGAGAAACATATATAATAATTGTTTATTGCTAAACATATGTGTAAAAGTTGACAGTTTACATATGCCATGAGGACACAGACATCATAATTATTATTCATTGCTGAGCATATGTGTAAAGATGGGTACCTTTTATATGCCATGAGGACACAGATACAATAATTAATATTCATTGTTGAGCATATGTGTAAAGGTGGATACCTATTATATGCCATGAGGGCACAGATATCATAATTAATATTCATTGCTTAGCATATGTGTAAAGGTGGATACCTTTTATATGCCATGAGGACACAGATACAATAATTAATATTCATTGTTGAGCATATGTGTAAAGGTGGATACCTATTATATGCCATGAGGACACATACATCATAATTAATATTCATTGCTGAGCATATGTGTAAAGGTGGATACCTTTTATATGCCATGAGGACACAGATATCATAATTAATATTCAATGCTTAGCATATGTGTAAAGGTAGAGACCTTTTATATACCATGAGGGCACAGATATCATAATTAATATTCATTGCTGAGCATATGTGTAAAGGTGGATACCTTTTATATGCCATGAGGACAGAGACATCATATTTATTCATAGCTGAACATATGTGTGAAAGTAGACAGTTTTATATGGCATTGGAACACAGATAGCATAATTATCAACTGCTGAAAATATATGTATGTCATGTTTACACTTATCAACTCTACGATTACATATACATATGTACATTGTAAACGACATAATAAGTAAATACGTACATGTGAATCAAGATGTATAATGATTGTATGAGATAAGTACATTAAAGTCTCACTACAAAGTTAAATTGTGTTCTTTGTTCTAAATAAAATAAGTTTAAGGTAAAAATATGCCACATATAATTTTTTTTATAGCAGTAATGTACCTTATATAAAAATGCACAATAACTGATGGGTTGACCAGTTTGTTTGTTTTTAAAGAGGGTGAAGTGACATCTTAAGATCTTTTTTTTAAAAGAATTTCAAATGCTCATAAATACATGCATAGTTTGAAATCCTATAAAGGTCACTTTTTAGCACCAGTGATGTCTTACTGTAGTATATGCTATGCCAACTTTTGCTCTACTCATCTGCAACCACAATCACATCCACTATGAACCATTTTGAAAATAGTTCAAACCAAATTACACAGGACTTTTTTCAAGTGTAAGAATCATGCTACCGCATGAAAAAAGGGCGTAACTGTGTAGTGAGACGAATATATATACCACTTACACCTATATATATAAACCTTCTAATAAAGCGCTACAAACACATGAAACATCACTTATAGAATTGTATTCTGTGTAAGTAACATATCATGATTATTAATGTGATTTTCAAAAATCAATTGAAATGTTTGGTCATCGGTCACAATGGTTTATTTAAAATTATGTTGAACAATGTACTATATTACGAAATAAAAGCTATAGAGGATAGTTGCTTGTTTCGGTGTAAGATCGAATTATATTTCATCAAGTGATCACCAAAAGTCGTTTTCTCATGTGTGGCTTGCCATGAGTGAAAATATCATTTTTGGTGATCACGAGGTGAAATATCATATAATCTTACACAAAAACAAAACATTTTCTTTTTATTTTATGCATTTACATAAAATTTGTTTTATCTCAATTCACCATTAGGTATTATTGGATTAATAAAAAAAACCACTAAAATACGATGTTTTTTGGGGGGATTTTTGTTTCTTTTTTAATTCAAATGCAAGGACAATATTTTGTTTCATAATTTCACTGAAACAGTGGTTTACCATAAATAATCCACTGAGAAATATTTATTATTCACCTAAAAGCATAACTGAAATAAATTCTGTTTTGTATGTGTGACTCTTCCTCCGTATGAATACTCATTAGGCGGTGTTTTTTTGTTTTGTATTTGTTCTTTTGTGGTGTATGTTTCCATTAAATTCTAGTTCTCCAGTTTCTCATATACTGAAAAGAAAAAAAAATAACGTATATAAATATGTATATGTAAGTTTGACTTATATTTTATTTCTGATACATTTTGATACTAAGGCAATTTGGAAGTAAATTATAAAATTTCTCTATTCTATTGTTCAGCTATTCAATAGCAAAAAAAGCAATATCATTAATGCTTTTGATTTGAGTCTTTCATATTATATAATAGTTATATATGCTTTTCTTTTTCAGTAAACCTATGTTCATTTGACTGTAATGTTATTCAAACTTTTGAAGAAAAAATATAAACTTACATAAATAAAATAGATAGGCCCTATGCTCTTTATCCCATTTCTGCTCACGGAATATATCTGTATTTTCACGCCTACGAAAATATTTTAAAAGTCGATTTTGTTGCAGGAAACTGTAAAAAAGAGACGCGTTACGTCAGAACAATGACATCAACGTCTATATTTATGACGTCATGCCTACCAACGAAATTATATATACTTATAGTATGTACTTTAAATGGTCTATTTCTTCATATGTATGTGACATGTTGGGCGTTAACCACGCACTTAAACATAGAAATTATAGCGAAGACGGCACTTATCAAGGGCCTATCGTTTGATTGGGATGAATGGGAGAAAAAAATCCATCATGAATTTATCCATGTGAGGTAGAAAAATCTTATCCTCTGGGTCAAATTACATATTACATGCAGATGACTCGGCAGAACCTCGTCCCAACATGTAATTTTGACTCCTACGGTGAGATTTTTCTATCCTACACCTACTCATGATGTATTCTCTCTCTCTCTCTCTCTCTCTCTCTCTCTCTCTTTCTTGCATCAGACTTTCAAACACTTACAAGTGGAGGCAGTCTCAACAACTTGATTTGACGAACCAATCACAAACAAGCTCTTCACTCCTGAGTGTTCAAACTTTATACAGCTATCTGTTGTACACTCTGAACAGCTCTTGTCTAATAGTGTTATAACATTCCTCGCGCCGCACCCAGTATGTTGTAGCCTTTTTTTCACTTAAACATTCGCGCAACTATTGAAGCATTTGAACGTTTCTTTTGACGTTTAATGATTCACGTAACAACGGTAATTCCACCGGGTTGCATTTCAGCATTTCTGTCCACGCTTAAAGTTTCCTGCGGCTACTGTATTTCCATTCGAACGTTTGTAATAAAATGTATATAATGTATGACGCAACTATTGCATTTCATTACAAAATATTTATAAATTATTTTTACATGGTTTAATTAGTCATTGCTCTCAAATTCTTCATAAGTCGAAACTATGTAATTTAAAAGTATGTTTTATTTATTAATCACATATCATGACCCAATGTAGAGTTTTAATTCCAATGAAAGATTTGTAAAATTACATTTTTTATGACACAGTCTCGTTTTCAGATATGACACCAGAGGAAGAGCAAGATTGAGTGTCACTGTAAACTATATTCAAGCTCCCCAAGTGGCTGTTTTGCTACTGGCCGTTCCATGTTGGATACCCCTGTTGTAATTCTTTTATTTATTGTATTGTATATATTATGATTGTTTAATGTATTGCTTATGTATATGTTGTATTGTATATATTATGATTGTTTTATGTATTGCTTATGTATATGTTGTATTGTATATATTATGATTGTTTTATGTATTGCTTATGTATATGTTGTATTGTATATATTATGATTGTTTTATGTATTGCTTATGTATATGTTGTATTGTATATATTATGATTGTTTTATGTATTACTTATGTATATGTTGTATTGTATATATTATGATTGTTTTATGTATTGCTTCTGTATATGTTGTATTGTATATATTATGATTGTTTTAGGTATTGCTTATGTATATGTTGTATTGTACATAATATAATTGTTTTATGTATTGCTTATGTTTATGTTGTATTGTACCTATTCTTATTGTTTTATTTATTGTTTATGTATATGTTGTATTGTATCTATTATTATTGTTTTATTTATTGTTTATGTATATGTTGTATTGTATCTATTATTATTGTTTTATTTATTGTTTATGTATATGTTGTATTGTATCTATTTTTATTGTTTTATTTATTGCTAATGTATATGATGTATTGTATTTATTATTATTGTTTTATTTATTACTTATGTATATGTTGTATTGTATATATTATTATTGTTTTATTTATTGTTTATGTATATGTTGTATTGTATCTATTCTTATTGTTTTATTTATTGTTTATGTATATGTTGTATCGTATCTATTATCATTGTTTTATTTATTGCTGATGTATATGATGTATCGTATTTATTATTATTGTTTTATTTATTGTTTATGTAAATGTTGTATTGTACCTATTATTATAGTTTTATTTATTGCTTATGTATATGTTGTATTGTACCTATTATTATAGTTTTATGTATTGCTTATGTATATGTTGTATTGTAACTATTATTATTGTTTTATTTATTGTTTATGTAAATGTTGTATTGTACCTTTTATTATAGTTTTATTTATTGCTTATGTATATGTTGTATTGTACCTATTATTATAGTTTTATTTATTGCTTACGTATATGTTGTATTGTACCTATTAATATTGTTTTATTTATTGCTTATGTATATGTTGTATTGTACCTATTATTATTGTTTTATTTATTACTTATGTATATGTTGTATTGTACCTATTATTATTGTTTTATTTATTGTTTATGTATATGTTGTATTGTACCTATTCTTATTGTTTTATTTATTGTTTATGTATATGTTGTATTTTATCTATTATTATTGTTTTATGTATTGCTTATGTATATGTTGTATTGTACTTGTGTATATGCTGTTATTGTTGTTGTGTTATTGAAATGGTGAATACCATTTCTCCTATTGGACGTAATTGTGATTGGTTTTGTTGTTGGTTTTTTAAATTAAAATTACTCATTAAATAATGAGTAATATGTATATATTTTACTTGTATAAATATATTTATATTTGCATTAATGAATATTTTAAACTGTTACAGTCTTACATAAGATACACACACGATTATATATACCAAACATTTCATGTATCAAACTATTAAATAAAATACAAAACTTGTCACAGGAAAAAAACAAGTTATGAGGATGCACTGAAGTAAAACAATACTGTAATGATGACTTGTAAGTTGTAAATGAGGAAGATTGCCATTGTGATGACACGATGTGGGAAAAAACACATATACATGTTACTTATAATAATTTATTTTTTGGTACAAAATATTTAATTAACTTATTTATTTTAACGAGTTCTCTTTTAATATTTGACTTGAAATAGTGATAAAAGTATACATACTCGGATATCTGGTATAATAGCTACATTTTATTTTCTTATAGCATTATATCTTATATAAAATTATATAAATCGGCGTGTGCTATCTTGTTTAGACATATTCCTATGAATATCAAACATTAAAAACAAATTAACACACTGTTAATAATCATACGATAAACAATTAAATTGCACTATAACAATGGAGTGAACACGTGTACACTACCCGTGCTATCCGTTTGAGATCTTGTTAATTGTCATAATGAAAAAAGATTGGTACAAAAAACAGACACAAACTAAAAGAAATAAAACATATTTGTCAGTCTTTCGTTCCAATAAAAAAAACGTAAACACGTATATGTTTTTAAATTAATTAAACATTTTAAATTGCATTCTTTTAATTACTTTCAAAACGTGCTGATTTGTAATACGCCATATTCACTCCAACAGGCAACGCAAATGCCAATGATAATAAACAACTTTAATATGCCAGCAACAAAATATTTAGAATGTTTTGACTAATCGACACTGTTCAGAGTATCAAAATGCAATAGACGCCGAGTGTAATATTTTAAAATATTATATTTGAAGGGCCCTAAAACCTAACTGCGCCGAATAAATTCATGTGAGGTGCATTACATGCCTAATTCATTATTACTCTTGTAACTTTATGGCCTGGTGAAACAAACCCGAATTGTGCTAAAATGGATTAATTATGTCGTCGAGAGTGCTAGTAATATAGTCTGTAGTGAAGGAATTCCAGTGAAATTACGTGAAAATAAAATTAATTGTTTACAATTTGCGTAGACTACCCTGTTACTTGATGGGAGACAATGGGTCTCCGCTTGTGTACATTTCGCGCACGTTCAAGGAAGGCAGAGAAGTGGCTTCAGGCAGTTAACACCCATTCATTACAATTATGAATGTCAAAATGTTTAAAAATATTGAAAAAAGCACCAGCTAACTCCTTAGAACAGTTGAACGATTGCTGTTGCTCCTCGAAGCTGACGAATTTAGCAAGACGAGTGGAAAGTTGTACAAAAACCATGCTTACAAATTAACATAAAAATACGTATGCCGATTTTGCCAAAGAAAACTCAATTGTTGGCATTTTAAAATCGACCAATATAACAACTTAGGAATTATTTATGGAGCCAGCAACTGTAATGCGTATGTTTTAAATTAAACAAGAGCATACTACGAATGAATTCCTCCGTATAAAAATGATAGTTGCGTACGTTTATAAACATAGACTCAATAAAACCGAGTAGGCTATTTTCTTCTTTTGGTTGCATTCTGCACTTCCAATAGATCTATATGTCAGATTTTATTGTTAAAATAATATTGAAATAATATAAGGTTATAATACAGTGTTAGTACAATATGGGAATATATTGTACGAGTATGTATTGTGGTGTAAGCCATTTGGATGAGACGCCATAGGCAAATAATAAAATTACCTTTTATTATATACATCAATTTGAAGTAATTTATCAAGAGAGTATAGAAAACTCTGGATCCTTTTAAGTAAATAACCCGAGAGTTCAAAGCGGAAGACGAAGTAAGTTGCAGTGACAGATATTCGGATTTTCTCAAAGTCTCGATCGTCATGCAGAACATTTAGTTGGTTGTTTTTATCGTTGGAATTTTTACTAAATTTATTTCTGTTTTTTATCGCCATCTTGAAATTTGAAATGCACAATATGATATATATCTAATATATCTCTGCATATTGTACGGTCACGTGGTAGCATCTTAAGTAGGTGATTGGCTATACACTTACAGGTAAAGAATATTACGTATTTAGGAATTTGGACTAATTTGTAATATCTAGATATGTTTATAGTTTTATGTTCAATTGATGTTAAATTAATTAGATTGCAGTATAGCTTTACCAAGAAGGAGAACATTTACAACCATTAACTTTCATTCTCCTGTGTTTGGTAACTCATTTTTCAATTCCCAATTTAAATTTATTTTGCTGATATAAATGAATAACACATCTTATAAGAAGAAATGGTTTCTCATCAGATGTTTATAACAATATACTAGTAATCATTATATTTCTTTTTTTTCCTTTTTGTCTCTTACTGGTATGATAACAGTTCAATTCACCTTGCCTGGGTGTCTTTGAATAGCTTAATAAATTTGAATTCAAACACTTTTATTTTTAACTTTAGTTAAATCATTCCAACTAAAACGGTGTAGTTTTAAAGGAAACTCATTTTTATTTAAACGGTGTTGTTTTATACGTAAATAATTTGAATTTAAATGTTGTTATTTTAAAATAGAATTGAAATGCAGTAGTTTTAAGTGATAATTTGATTTGAAACACTATAGTTTTGAACCTATATTATTCGAATTGAGAATATTTAGTTTTAAACGTAAGTGATTTGAATGTTAACACTTGAATAAAAAAAAGTTATGTCTCCAAATTTAAATGATTGTAACTGAAAGATTATTGCTTTCAACTCAGTTAACATTCAGTAAAGCAGTGTCTTTGTATCCATGAGGGCGAGATATCATGCTGGGGTTTTTTTTGCGATAAGAAGGGTTGGAATAGCTGAACAAGGATATTACTGATTTTGTAAAGTTTTGTTCTGATGGTGGTATTAAATTGATCAATCAATTGGTACGATAAAACTACTCGATTGTTTTCAATGAAATTTTCTGAGAACATCTAAACTAGAATGTATAACAATATGTTTTAATAGCGATAAAATACTTTTTGTTTGTTGTTGTTTTTTTTGTTGATTTATTTGGTGTCCTTGCAATGTAACCAATTAAGTGGCGGCTAGAAATTTTGTTCAGTGTATTCTGTATACAATATAAACAGATAACAGAAAGATAAGTTACTTCAATATTCCTTCTTAATATAATTTATTCGATTTGAATAAACTGTTATATCTTATAATAACATATATTTATAAATCAATTTTTAAGGATTTATAAAAAAAGATCTACAGCCATATTATTGAAATCGAATAATTAGAGTTAATGTTGCTTTCACTTCTTTTGTAAGTTATATCGTCCTTATTATACTTGGTCTATACAGTGTTTGTATTTGTGCTTTAGTCTTGGCCATGTCCTTTAAACATTCTGACTCGTCTATCTCCCTTCTGGCTGTTTAGACACTGACCGTCCCAAGGCAGTAAGCATGTTATTCACGCATGTAACATCATTACATTCAACAGAATGTTTGTACCTTTGATGTTGCCATAGCAGTATCCTTCTTCAAGATCCTTCTTGTATTTTTATTCACCCTGGAACAGTAACTCAATAACTTAAATGTTTAAAATCACATTAAGGTTTATTTTTATATTTTGAATAAATATTTTGTTCACATAATCCCGACCATGATAATAAAAGCAGCATCGCTATACCATAAAACAAAGAATACGATAAGAATTAGTTTTCGCTCTGATTCTGTAATTGTATCGCACATAATTAATAAAACATGCTGTTATGATGAAATAAATAAAATCTGTTTAAACTGACAATAAAGTTGTATTTCATAATAGGCGAGTGTCTTTTTTAATATTTGTAGCTGAAGAACAAAGAGCAGAGGAAGTATTTACTAAAATTTTCTTTGTAAAAAAATGCCTCTTTACAGTATAATTATCACATAACACATGTACACCCCAAAAAGTAGTTCCAACAGTCTGGATTAAACATAAACTCTTAATAATGAGTTAAGGAACATGATATATATTTACTATGTTGTTCGCATATATGTTGTGAAGCTGTGTGTTTACTTTTATAATGGAGTTGTATGTCCCTCAATGCCTTTTTTTATTGATACAAAAATATTTTAAAGATTATGTGGAAAATATTCCATAAATACATGTCATAAATATATGTAAAGTTTCATTTGCAACGTTTTTTTTTCTTTTCCAAAACATTTTTAAATACATCAACTTTATTGAAACAATCATCCATATATTGCTTCAGCTATTTTTTGCAAAAACTCTATGGTTTAAAAATTAAGGAATTAATTCGTATCATCTACAGGACTTATCTTTAGAATAAAGGTCAGACTAGGAAAAAGGCAAAATCTCAAAATTATGAAGTTTTTAGTGTCGTTATTATTTCTGATTAATTGACCTGATGCGAGAGTGGCTACGCTCCGCCCATTGACCACATGGTGTTGTCTTTCTAAGTAAATACAATGCAATACAGTGTAGTGTTTACTTAGTGACCGTAGCTTGTCTAGGGGAAATGACATTCCCGGAAACAATATCGATATATGATTGGATTATCGCCTTGCTTGATTGACAGCCCGCGTCAGGTCAGTTGAAAGCATGTACGCTGGTCACTATTTTAATATGTGATGATGATAAAGAAAATGATGAAAATATAGGTTAAAATGTGCATTAACCTAATTAACATATGGTACGACACGTCGGTTTAAATAATTGTTTTAATTTTATGCCAAAATATATTTTACTTATCATGTATATATTTTATGTGTAAACTTTTATTCCGGCAAATATGTTTTAAGAAAATGTATATGATTTATAATGACAGCCATATATATGATGTTTGTTATGCGTGTATTAAACTTATTATTATTACAGTAAAACGTGTGTTAGTGGTTACCTCTATTAAGCATCCGCTTGTCTTAAACAGCCACATTTTTTCATTAACCATTTTTTATAATTTTAGTAATTATAAATTACTTATAATTATAATCAGGTGTCTGTCCTATTGGTTATTTTTGCTCCTTCCCTTGAGTGGCTGCTCCAGGGAGGTTTGACTGTATGTGTACATTTTGTATATTTTACAACATGAAATTAATATTTATTTTCAATTCTGAATTTGTATTCACATATATTACTTATATTATTTTGTGGTCATGTTTATCTCTGTCATATTCCATTTAATTATAATGTGTAAATGGCTAAAGAGATCATATTGCCGATTTGCTAATAATTTGGAACTAACATTGAGATTGCTATACATTGCTTGTATTTGTGCATTTGTTAGGACTGTGTCATTTGAAAGCTTCGTCTATTCTAGTTATCTACACTAGATTATATGTTGCTTTGTTGTTGTTCTTTCGTTGTTGTTGGTTATAGTAAAATGTGCCTATATTTTTTCGAAAAACAAACATTAATGTCAATGATACCAAACACGTCTTAAGTAATAAGTGTAAATGTTCTGGTATGTTTAGAGTGTTGATGACATACCTATTTCAAAACAAAAATGCATTACATTGAGTAGAAACACGTTCCTTACCTTCCCCTCTATTTCTTCGTTTAGTGGTTGTAAAAAAAGTCATACTTTTCAATTTGCTCTTTAAAACATTAGGAAAGTGTCGTGACTGTTTACTTTTACTTCGATGCTGCGAAACAAATGTCGTGACGTTAAAATATGACGTCTTTATGTGAAACTATTACGTAAAAGCTATTTTAAGTTGTCAGCGTATTTCATAATACGTGCTGGATACTATATTTGTTTAACCAATGATTGAGTAATGTTTCTGTCTAGTTGTGTGTAGATCTTTTTCAGTTATACGATTTGTAAATATCATGTGTGCTTTGATTTCTGTATTTGTAGCAATTGCACAAACATTTCATTCTGTTGTTTTCAGCGGCTGCAGCACACAATCGATCAATGTCCTTCTCAACAAGAGGATCCGTTTTTAACTGCAAGAAGAGAAGAGAAAATAAATAGTTAATTGGATGGATAAATAGCATGTCTACTCGCTACTTAGTTGTGTTAACCGGACTACTAGGAAAATGTGCTAGTTGTAAGACTCTCTTTTTTTTACCTGAAAACGTATTGATATATTGTTCAAACTTACTTAACTTAAGATCTCATATAGCATAAACTGGCCCCGAGGTCATGCTCAACTCAAAATTCGTAAAATTCGTAAAATTCGTCACAATTTCAGGGATTAATATAAAAAAACACAAATTAATGCACAAACACAGGGAACTCAACCTCGGATTTAAAGTATAATTGCAGTTCTGACGTAAACGTTACAGATATTAACATATATTTTTTTTATGATGATACCGGTCGATATTTAGTTGAACATGAAACTTTGAGTCGATATTTTTAATATTTAACCCTTTACTCCATAGATACGCGTTTTCCCGCACAATCACAGAAGGCCTTTGAAAACAGTGCAGGAAGAGCCACTTTCTGCACTGTTTTCCACTCTGTCAGTTAATATAAACATAATTCACCTAATAATTCAAAAGCCTTCTATATTAGAGGTGTCCAAAGGCGTCTATATTAGAGGTGTCCAAAGGCGTCTATATTAGAGTTGTCCAAAGCGTCTATAGTAGAGGTGTCCAAAGGCGTCTATATTAGAGGTGACCAAAGGCGTCTATATGAAGTAAAGGGTTAAGTAAACTATACCGTGTATCTTTGTTTAGTTTAGAGCAGCAGATTGTTGTCCAATATCACTATACATATGCGCTAACATTTCGTTAATAAGTGTTGGTATTGCATGATATCTTCATTATTTAAATGTAAAACTCATATCATATATGCCTCTTTCTGTTACACTTACTTTACTGGATATCTTGTTATAAACATATACAATTCCGTATTCTGAAATAAAACAATATTAAAAACAAAACAAAAATTTTTGAGTTGAGCATGGAAAAGGTTTTTTAACCTTGAACCAAGATTCAATAAAACTGAGTCTGTTCTGTTTTATTGTTTGCGTTCTGGGCATTAAAGATAGATTATTAGATACTATTGACCTCTTCAGGAGATGATTTATTTACACAGATCAGTTGAAGATTTTAGAGGATCTTCAATCACACGACTGTTTATCAAAATTCATCATCGTCAGAAATGAGTATGTAGAGTTATAAAGTATTACTTTTGTTGGTATAGTTTGTATATACTGATTTTTAATAACACACCAAAGGCGAAGAACTGGAACTCTTTGTACACAAGCCAGTTAGATATATAGATCAACGCCTTATAATGTACTAGATGTGTTAGAGAAAATATTTCCCAAGAATATCGGTTCTTTTATTGTAGTATTAGTTGTCATTGTCAGCAGTATATCAATTTACTTGATCAAAAAGTGATAAGGAATTGAACTTCTTTTATTTCTGCATCTTTTAACAAAACTAAGATTGTTATTATTATGTAATATTGTGACTGAAATTTTAGATAAATCATGATATCAAATTGTTGATGTAAATAATATATCAGTTTCAATAACTATCAGTTTGAATTAAAAAAAACACAAAAAACAGATATGTTGATTAAAGCAACACGCAACATAGAATATACTTTATTTTCCACGCTGAATCATGATAAAATGCATGTGAAAATACCAGTACCTTAGCATAAAGCCATACAATACCTCAAATTTGGTAACTTGTAATTTTCTTTGTATTGCAAATGTTCCATGTTAACAATGCAAACTCGTGCATACCGCTTGAATATGAAAGGCGAAGGACATTGTCTTCGCCACTGCCACTGCCCATTTCAGCGTGGCCACCCTGATGCCACTTCCTGTGTGTATGTTTGTTATCTTTAATATATACATTCCATGTTATCTATGGTCAGGCTTCTCCGTGGCCGAGTACCCCAAGCGCTTTCTCAATATAATTTACCTCTCGCCGATAAGGTCATCATAGTTTCTAGTACTGCTCGCTCCAAAATCTTTACTTGAGAAAGTTTGCAAGTAACTTGCGGAAGGACGATGGTTCTATTCTGAGGTCTTATTCCACCAATAAAACTGGATATGCCATATATAACCTGTAATGTGTACTCACATTCATTCTGAGGTCTTACTCCACTAATAAAACTGGATATGCCATATATAACCTGCCATGTGTACTCACATTTATTCTGAGGTCTTACTCCACCAATAAAACTGGACATGCTATATATAACCTTAAAATGTGTACTCACATTCATTCTGAGGTCTTCCTCCACCAGTAAAACTGGACATGCCATATATTACCTTAAAATGTGTACTCACATTCATTCTGAGGTCTTCCTCCACCAATAAAACTGAATATGCTATATATTACCTTAAAATGTGTACTCACATTCATTCTGAGGTCTGCCTCCACCAATAAAACTGAATATGCCATATATTACCTTAAAATGTGTACTCACAATCATTCTGAGGTCTTTCTCCACCAATAAAACTGAATATGCCATATATTACCTTAAAATGTGTACTCACATTCATTCTGAGGTCTTCCTCCACCAATAAAACTGGATAAATGCCATGTAACCTTAAAATGTGTTTAAAATAGCGTTAAAACCCATCCAGAAAAGAAAATAAAGCATTCTCTGTTTGTATTTGTGCTTTATTGTGCTATGTCGTTTGAATGTTGTGTCTCCAGTTGATATATATAACTATATGTGTGTGTGTGTGTGTGTGTGTGTGTGTGTGTGTGTGTGTTACTTTATTAACTATGATGAGCACTATTTATGCTAGGACATTAGAAATTTATCATTTTTATATTTATCATATTATGAGTGTCCTCCGTAACCAAGTAGTCTAAGACACTGTCTCAAGATCACCACTAATGTCATAGGTTCGACTCTCGCTCGCTGCAATAAAATCGTTGTACTGAACTTTATGTGAGAATGTTTGCCAGATGCCTGCGGAAGGATGTTGGTTCTACTCGTATTCATTCTGAGGTATTCATTCACCATTAAAACTGGATATGCCATGTATAACCTCAACTTAAAAAAAATGTTGAATGTTACAAACAGATTCTTGTGCTTTAGTGGTTATACATTTTATACATATACAACTTTGAAATAAACCACCCAATTGGATTTTAGTGTTTATCCCCATGACAACCTTGGCGTCGAAAATGTATTGAGTGTAGAATTGAATGTAAGAAATGTGGATGCGATCAAATTTCATATCTAAATATGAACTATAAATTATTTAAAAGTAGAAAATAACATTTTAAATGGTTTGAATATGGAACAGTTAACGCGATTTAACTTCAATCTGGTATTATTAAATATCTCAATAATACTTTCCAAAGGGAAAATGATTAAAAGAAGAGCAACTCTATTTACCAAATCAAACATCGTTTTCAACTTTTCACCGTCAAGTAATGTGACGTCACGTCAATGATAAATCAAATATCAGATCAATGTACACTATCAAATAAATTAAACATAATGGCAATGTACACTATCAAATAAATTAAACATAATGGCAATGTACACTATTAAATAAATTAAACATAATGGCAATGTACGCTATCAAATAAATTAAACATAATTGCAATATACACTATCAAATAAATTAAACATAAATTAAAAATAATGGCAATATACACTATCAAATAAATTAAACATAATGGCAATATACACTATCAAATAAATTAAACATAATGGCAATGTACACTAACAAATAAATTAAACATAAATTAAACATAATGGCAATATACACTATCAAATAAATTAAACATAATGGCAATATACACTATCAAATAAATTAAACAAAATGGCAATATACACTTTTAAATAAATTAAACATAATGGCAATATACACTATAAAATAAATTAAGCATAATGGCAATGTACACTATCAAATAAATTAAACATAAATTAAACATAATGGCAATATACACTATCAAATAAATTAAACATAATGGCAATATACACTATCAAATAAATTAAACATAATGGCAATGTACACTAACAAATAAATTAAACACAATGACAATGTACATTATTAAATAAATTAAACATAATACCAATGTACCTTCAAATAATTCCGAAAACGAAGTCTTGTTCAGGCTAAAGCTGCCCAGTTTCGGTTTTCCCAAAGCAGCGACTCCTGCTGTCATTTCTTCTTTATGTTGTTATTGGCCTTATTGTGATTATTATATACCTTTATTGTGGTGTGTGTCATGGGCTTGTTGTGCCCATGTATACTACATTTACATTTAGCCGTGTATTTTTGTAACACGGATTTTATAATGTTGAAGAGAATTGTCTCAACAAATATATTATGTGGTTTGCGGTTCAGTTGTAAGATAACAGAAAAGGCAGTCAAGAAGCTGAAGTCCATATATTATTTTAGTAACTTGCATTCCAACCGAATCACACAATGTTTTATTTGTTATGGTATACACAATTCATTCAGGCACAATACAAAATAACACATTTTTAATTTAAGTTTGGCATTTCCATGTAAACCAGAAATGACATGTAAGGTCACTATTTTTGTATTGTGTCTTTCCGTGAGTGACAACCGGGTCAAGTGCTTTAATCTCTGAATATATATAAATATATATGTTGATGTATAGGTAGATACAACACCGTTGGTTTTGTTTTATTTTTGCTGAAAATTGTTGAACGTGTAAAGGTAATAGTTGTGTAAATTCAGCTTACTCAAAATATTTGCAAATTTCTTATATTGGGCTGAATGACGTCAAGCACAAATCGGCCAAAACGGTAATGAAGGACTTATATTAGCTCCGATACAAAATCTCAATAACATTATATTATTTAGTCTGAACACTCGACTATTGGTCTCATGCCGGGTTAACTAACTACCTCGCGAAAGCATTGCGATGTATATAAAATAATGTGTTGAATAGCGATAAACCTTATTCATAAAAGACTAACTAATAAGAATTCCAGACCAGGATGAGGAAAGGTCTCTATAATACGCGATGATGGAAATCATAAACTAATTTAAAGGCGGGATGGTGATATAGGATGTGTGACTTAAAAGTTTTAGGTCCAAATGCAAGTGTAATTACATTTGGATATTAAAATGATTACGATTTAATTTGATACACATCCATTAATTATAGAATATAGAAACACAGGAAATGAGCGTCTCTCATAATTTGAAAGGCAACATAAATCTCTCGTTTCTATAATTCACTATGCACATCCGAACCATTGAAAATCACCTACCTGTCTCCAACTTCACCACACCTTACAAACAAATTAAAACACTTTTCGCAACCTCCTGGTATTAGGAGGGGGTTTCACTCATCGATCAAACTAATTTTCCGCTCTTGAATTAATTTAAGCTCGTCTCTATCCCACTTCCGCGCATCATCAGCGTTTCTTATTTGCTAATTGCTTAGCTAACAAGTTATACCTGTCTGGCGTCGGTGGTTCTCGAAATGTTTGTATTTCTTGCAGAAGTATTTAACTAGTTAGCACGTAGCGAAGGAGCTTCTCTCGGTTAATCCGAGCACGTTACACATCGTGGCGCGCTCTCTCATTAAACGTACGAAATATGAAAAACTTGTGTTTGTTTTTTTCTTCGTTGATTGTTTGGTTATCCAGGTATTGGGTTAACCGTGAACAGCGCTCGTGTCAACTATTAGAGAGCTCAGGTTATTTGATAGATGGTGTGGTTACCCGTCACTTATGGCAAATATTAGATAAAACGACCAATGGTTTGCCCCAATGGTCATTTTCTACACGCGCCATCATTTTTTTTTTATATTTTTAACTTCTCAGCAGTATGAACCAATTGAAGTTAATGTTGTTATCTGTATTCTTCTCCAGCAGTATAAACCAATTGAAGTTAATGTTGTTATCTGTATTCTTCTCCAGCAGTATGAACCAATTGAAGTTAATGTTGTTATCTGTATTCTTCTCCAGCAGTATGAACCAATTGAAGTTAATGTTGTTATCTGTATTCTTCTCCAGCAGTATGAACCAACTGCAGTTAATGTTGTTATCTGTATGATTGTTATATTGATTTTTTGTTGCTGTTCTTCAGATATAATTACGCTTGAGCAATGAAAGTAAATTAGGTCATCTGGTTCGAGAAGATTTCAATTCAATGAAAACAATTGTAATAAGTACATGTACTTAAATAGACACTTTGTTGCAGTTTTCAAAATCTCAGTGGTTTAAAATGTTTCTGTTAAGCACACTTTTGGATTATTAAGTACGTACATCAATAAAAAAAAACAATTCATGGAAATGTCATTTTTTTTTTATTTCTTAAACGAGTTTTACTCAGATTTCCTTAAAAAAACTAACATTGCACCACATGTTTCACAAGAAAAATGTTAATACTTTACAAATGCGTTTCAGATAGCAACAATTCCCTATCTTAATTCGATTATGGATTTTGATACATGAACATGAGTTAAGACGTTTATATTACAGCATGTCACACTAAGTAATTTCAGTTTAGATCTTGGATAAAATAGCATAATGGAAACGACATTTGTAACGTATTTCATAAACTGATGAATCATAGTCCAAAAATGTATATTTACTTTTACACCGTGTACGACAGCAATAGACCGAATACGAAAGTCATCGGTACTAGGCTTGACTTAAATTGTTTCGAGTAAAAGACCAAATCTGGTTATTGAAGGAGGACACCGCTTCTAAATACCGTTATGCATGTATTTGCGTCATTATTACAGTAACGTGATTATTACAGTAACTCCGTTTTATCAACTTCTCCGGGTTTGGGAAGCTGTTTGCACACCCAATCGCAGAAAAAATATTAATAACCCATTGTGTTTCTATGTATTGCAAAAATTACCCACTCTTCCACATCCTCCTTTTTAATTGCAATAGGTATATGTATTTTGAAACAGTTTTCGGTTGTTCTTTATATATTTTTCAGGATCTGTCCTGGAAGTCGTTTCCTGGCATGCAAGACGGACCTGTTCCAATCGTCGTGGCTTCTGCAGAGGACGTAATATACACATGTTTCCTATAAAGACGACTGGCAGTATTTCGCGGTCATAGCACCATTTAATGATCATTGTTTGTGGACATTTCGAAGGAAAGTGATTTAAATCTTAGTGAACATCTGTACCCAGGGTTCACAGGGTCAATTTTTCAGTGACAATTATAAACTGGTCTCTGATATGAACATACTATTTCTTAATAACTTTCATGACTGCACAGTTTGTTTTCATATATTATGGAAGCCATGGCCAATTAAAATCCAATACTATAAACTAGTTCACTTGTTTGAGTTTTGACTTTATCCATCTTCAATAAACAATATACATATATCTACATATACATAAATATATGTGATATCAAGTTTTGTGACACAGCAAGCAATAACTAATGTTATAAATTGTATTGAATTGCAGTTTGCAAATGCTACCGAACGTTTTAATGAGAGAACAAAATATGATTAACGCCTTTAAAAACTTTTTCTATTATTGAATATATGTTTTATCCCAGATTTGCTGTCATATTTTGCTACAAAAGCAATGAATTTGATAAATTTATGTTTTAAGTGATGAAATTGTTGGGATAAAATTGAAAAACAAGATAAGAAATTTTTGTCTTGGTCTGTCATTCATGTCATATCGAGATATGATACAGTACACATACTTGTGATTTTAAGGTGTTAAGACGATTGAATATTTAGCGTTATTTTTATGCATTCAAGGGCTAAAAGGCGACCAATTAACCTAACCACTGTTTCCTTGGATCCTGAAAGGTCAACCAGTACTCGAGCACACCCCATCTCCGCAAGTAACTGATAACTTTCTCACATGAATCAGCCGTGAGAAACGAATGATTATGAGACGCAATACCGTATATCAATCATCACAGAGACTGTTGCCGAGCTGGGATTCAAACTCACTTACCCTGGATTGATAGTCAGACGCGTAACCGACTGAGCTAATCGGGTCCGACTTATACACAATCATACATAATGCCAGATGTCTCACAGCATGTATGATGGAATATACCGATGTATGTATTGAAATGTTACCACATGCTAAATTTGTGATATACTTATATTAAATGCACATATTGTAGTTACTGGTAAAAACATAAAAAAACATAAAAGCTCTAGTAGCAATATATATGTCGTATAAAGAATTATGAATATGGGAATTATTGTATTAAAAAAACTTTAGCTTTCGGTAAAATATAAAAAAAAAACGTTTACTAGCTTTATTGCTTTTATTACTGTTGTAAGTTTTTCAGTACCATTTTAGAGATTATAATTTGCAAGCATGTAAGGACGATTAAAATATTGTCATATAAACTCTCACAATTATTCTAATTGTCATGGTAAATTAGAGGTCTTATGTGGAATTTTCGATTTTCAAGGTTAAGTCTAAAAAGTTCTCAAAATGCTTGGTGAATACCCCGGAAATAATTACAACACGAAGCCAAAGTTATGAGAGGATAAATGGATGAGGCGAATAAAGCTTTTACTTGTATTTTCTGTAGTAAACTGAGCATTTGGCATTTTAAACAAAATTTTAAACTATTTGATTCAATAATTAAAAGTGAGAAATGGGAATGGGTGCCAATGTAATGAATAATTGAACATGTGTAAACTATATTTTACAAGTGAAAACACTAATCAACTAAGCAGCAGGTAGACCTTATCGCTAATGATGAGTTTGTGATTTTGCCAATCTGTACAAAGTATAGTCTTAGGTGTGCCCAATTGAAGTCACCGATAATAACACTATCAGTGTTATTTTAGGCTTGAAGGACATCGTGAAAGTGAATAAATAACGCTGGCTCCCTAAAGCTTACGCGTCCTATTTGTGTTTTTGTAGATTTGTGTGGATATGTTATCTTTAGTAATATATTACATAATATTATGTAAAAATGATATTTTGCGTGCATAGCTTGATTTAATCAGTTTTACCATAATGCCTTCATTGACAGAATTAAAGTATTGGTACATTTGAATGAGGTTATCATAATTACAAAAAACGTTTGGAAGATGTTGATCGCCCCGTACTTTGACCCATTATTGTTTTAATTTCTGATGGGTCCCAGCCAGTATTACTCAGAATAGAACACCGCTTGAGCCGTTGTTAGGGAGCGTGGTGATAATTGCTTGTTTTTGAATACATTCTTTAATTACAAAAGAATCAAACCTGTGTGAGCCGCCATCTCTATTAAGCAGTCACTTGTATCAAGCAGCCACATTTGCTATTTGCCATTTCTATGCTTTCAGAGAAAATTAAACTGTAGTAAGCAACAACCTGTCTTAAAAATCACATTTTCTTCTTTCTTTGACTGGCTGCTTCCGACAGGTTTGACTACATGTCCTTTTATCAGACAGTATTAAAACGCAATTCATGTTTATTAGTAGATAAAGAGCTGACAATAAATCTGTGTAGAACCATTGACCATCTGCGAGAATACCAGGCCAAACCTTTCATACACAATATTTGTTGGAAGATAATCTAGCGGGGTTACTATTATTAAAAGTGTTTTGTTTTTAAAGGTAGAGCAATATTTAAATTCTTGATCATCTTTGACGCTTGCTTTTCTAAACGGTAAAGGGTTTAACATTTTGTGCAGAAAAAAAATGAATGAGAAAGTTAGAATTGATTGGCTGAGACATCCACGCCTCAACAACTGATGATGTTTGTATAAAATGAAGTAATGCTGTATTTCAACGAACACCATTGCAGATATCGAAGTCTTAGATGGTTGCCTCATAAACATAAAATAAGCAAATATAAATACAGAAATAAACAACTAACCGATAATCTACAGAAATACTATGGAGGTCACCAAGGCTGTTCGATTCTTTGGACCAACCAATCAGAAACTGTATCAGACACGCGTTATAGTTTTGTTCAAAGATGAAAGTGTCAACACGTTTGTCTTCTAGAAAACCAATCGCTTAAGATTATCAATGCTAAAATGATGGCCACAGCTCCTTATCGGTATTGTTTGATTAACTGGGCATTTCATTGTGTTGGCCCATGATGTCACTTCTTCTGTATGGTTGTATTGTTTTCATTGGTTTATGTACTGATCGTGTCTATGCTGTTGTGGTTACTGTGTGCTTTAGGCTCATGATGTCACTTCTTCTGTATGGTTGTATTGTATTCATTGGTTTATGTACTGATCGTGTCTATTCTGTTGTGGTTACTGTGTGCTTTAGGCTCATTATGTCACTTCTTCTGTATGGTTGTATTGTATTCATTGGTTTATGTACAGATCGTGTCTATGCTGTTGTGGTTACTGTGTGCTTTAGGCTCATGATGTCACTTCTTCTGTATGGTTGTATTGTATTCATTGGTTTATGTACTGATCGTGTCTATGCTGTTGTGGTTACTGTGTGCTTTAGGCCTATGATGTCACTTCTTCTGTATGGTTGTATTGTATTCATTGGTTTATGTACTGATCGTGGCTATGCTGTTGTGGTAACTGTGTGCTTTATGCCCATGATGTCACTTCTTCTGTATGGTTGTATTGTATTCATTGGTTTATGTACTGATCGTGTCTATGCTGTTGTGGTTACTGTGTGCTTTAGGCCCATGATGTCACTTCTTCTGTATGGTTGTATTGTATTCATTGGTTTATGTACTGATCGTGTCTATGCTGTTGTGGTTACTGTGTGCTTTAGGCCCATGATGTCACTTCTTCTGTATGGTTGTTTTGTATTCATTGGTTTATGTACTGATCGTGTCTATGCTGTTGTGGTTACTGTGTGCTTTAGGCTCATGATGTCACTTCTTCTGTATGGTTGTTTTGTATTCATTGGTTTAAGTACTGATCGTGTCTATGCTGTTGTGGTTACTGTGTGCTTTAGGCTCATGATGTCACTTCTTCTGTATGGCTGTATTGTATTCATTGGTTTATGTACTGATCGTGTCTATGCTGTTGTGGTTATTGTGTGCTTTAGGCTCATGATGTCACTTCTTCTGTATGGTTGTTTTGTATTCATTGGTTTAAGTACTGATCGTGTCTATGCTGTTGTGGTTACTGTGTGCTTTAGGCTCATGATGTCACTTCTTCTGTATGGTTGTATTGTATTCATTGGTTTATGTACTGATCGTGTCTATACTGTTGTGGTTACTGTGTGCGATAGGCCCATGATGTCACTTCTTCTGTATGGTTGTATTGTATTCATTGGTTTATGTACTGATCGTGGCTATGCTGTTGTGGTTACTGTGTGCTTTATGCCCATGATGTCACTTCTTCTGTATGGTTGTATTGTATTCATTGGTTTATGTACTGATCGTGTCTATGCTGTTGTGGTTACTGTGTGCTTTAGGCCCATGATGTCACTTCTTCTGTATGGTTGTTTTGTATTCATTGGTTTATGTACTGATCGTGTCTATGCTGTTGTGGTTACTGTGTGCTTTAGGCTCATGATGTCACTTCTTCTGTATGGTTGTTTTGTATTCATTGGTTTAAGTACTGATCGTGTCTATGCTGTTGTGGTTACTGTGTGCTTTAGGCTCATGATGTCACTTCTTCTGTATGGCTGTATTGTATTCATTGGTTTATGTACTGATCGTGTCTATGCTGTTGTGGTTATTGTGTGCTTTAGGCTCATGATATCACTTCTTCTGTATGGTTGTTTTGTATTCATTGGTTTAAGTACTGATCGTGTCTATGCTGTTGTGGTTACTGTGTGCTTTAGGCTCATGATGTCACTTCTTCTGTATGGCTGTATTGTATTCATTGGTTTATGTACTGATCGTGACTGTGCTGTTGTGGTTACTGTGTGCTTTATGCCCATGATGTCACTTCTTCTGTATGGTTGTATTGTATTCATTGGTTTATGTACTGATCGTGTCTATGCTGTTGTGGTTACTGTGTGCTTCAGGCTCATGATGTCACTTCTTCTCTATGGTTGTATTGTATTCATTGGTTTATGTACTGATCGTGTCTATGCTGTTGTGGTTACTGTGTGCTTTAGGCCCATGATGTCACTTCTTCTGTATGGTTGTACTGTATTCATTTGTTTATGTACTGATCGTGTCTATGCTGTTGTGGTTACTGTGTGCGATAGGCCCATGATGTCACTTCTTCTGTATGGTTGTATTGTATTCATTGGTTTATGTACTGATCGTGTCTGTGCTGTTGTGGTTACTGTGTGCTTTAGGCCCATGATGTCACTTCTTCTGTATGGTTGTATTGTATTCATTGGTTTATGTACTGATCGTGTCTATGCTGTTGTGGTTACTGTGTGCTTTATGCCCATGATGTCACTTCTTCTGTATGGTTGTATTGTATTCATTGGTTTATGTACTGATCGTGTCTATACTGTTGTGGTTACTGTGTGCGATAGGCCCATGATGTCACTTCTTCTGTATGGTTGTATTGTATTCATTGGTTTATGTACTGATCGTGGCTATGCTGTTGTGGTTACTGTGTGCTTTATGCCCATGATGTCACTTCTTCTGTATGGTTGTATTGTATTCATTGGTTTATGTACTGATCATGTCTATACTGTTGTGGTTACTGTGTGCTTCAGGCTCATGATGTCACTTCTTCTGTATGGTTGTACTGTATTCATTGGTTTATGTACTGATCGTGTCTATGCTGTTGTGATTACTGTGTGCTTGATGCCCATGATGTCACTTCTTCTGTATGGTTGTATTGTATTCATTGGTTTAAGTACTGATCGTGTCTATACTGTTGTGATTACTGTGTGCTTGATGCCCATGATGTCACTTCTTCTGTATGACTGTATTGTATTCATTGGTTTCTGTACTGATCGTGTCTATTCTGTTGTGGTTACTGTGTGCTTTAGGCCCATGATGTCACTTCTTCTGTATGGTTGTATTGTATTCATTGGTTTATGTACTGATCGTGTCTATGCTGTTGTGGTTACTGTGTGCTTTAGGCCCATGATGTCACTTCTTCTGTATGGTTGTATTGTATTCATTGGTTTATGAACTGATCGTGTCTATGCTGTTGTGGTTACTGTGTGCTTTATGCCCATGGTGTCACGTCTTCTGTATGGTTGTTTTGTATTCATTGGTTTATGTACTGATCGTGTCTATGCTGTTGTGGTTACTGTGTGCTTTAGGCCCATGATGTCACTTCTTCTGTATGGTTGTTTTGTATTCATTGGTTTATGTACTGATCGTGTCTATGCTGTTGTGGTTACTGTGTGCTTTAGGCTCATGATGTCACTTCTTCTGTATGGTTGTTTTGTATTCATTGGTTTATGTACTGATCGTGTCTATGCTGTTGTGGTTACTGTGTGCTTTAGGCCCATGATGTCATTTCTTCTGTATGGTTGTTTTGTATTCATTGGTTTATGTACTGATCGTGTCTATACTGTTGTGGTTACTGTGTGCTTTAGGCCCATGATGTCACTTCTTCTGTATGGTTGTTTTGTATTCATTGGTTTATGTACTGATCGTGTCTATGCTGTTGTGGTTACTGTGTTCTTTAGGCTCATGATGTCACTTCTTCTGTATGGTTGTTTTGTATTCATTGGTTTATGTACTGATCGTGTCTATGCTGTTGTGGTTACTGTGTGCTTTAGGCCCATGATGTCACTTCTTCTGTATGGTTGTTTTGTATTCATTGGTTTATGTACTGATCGTGGCTATGTTGTTGTTTTTACAGTGTGCTTTAGGCCCATGATATCACTTCTTCTGTATGGTTGTTTTGTATTCATTGGTTTATGTACTGATCGTGTCTATGCTGTTGTGGTTACTGTGTGCTTTAGGCCCATGATGTCACTTCTTCTGTATGGTTGTATTGTATTCATTGGTTTATGTACTGATCGTGTCTATGCTGTTGTGGTTACTGTGTGCTTTAGGCCCATGATGTCACTTCTTCTGTATGGTTGTTTTGTATTCATTGGTTTATGTACTGATCGTGTCTATGCTGTTGTGGTTACTGTGTGCTTTAGGCCCATGATGTCACTTCTTCTGTATGGTTGTATTGTATTTATTGGTTTATGTACTGATCGTGTCTATGCTGTTGTGGTTACTGTGTGCGATAGGCCCATGATGTCACTTCTTCTGTATGGTTGTATTGTATTCATTGGTTTATGTACTGATCGTGTCAATGCTGTTGTGGTTACTGTGTGCTTTGAATACAACAATATATGTACTAAAAGATTATCATGAAATGACACTAAAATTAAATACTATGTCTTTATCAATCAATTGAAATATTTACTCTATATGTATTGGAATTTTCAAGTTTTGTTTTACTATGCGTGTATATGTATTGATATGTTATTAATTGAGATTATAAGCTATATAATATGCTTAAATCCAAAATAAACTATTCTGTATTCTGTACTACATCATCTGTTGGATATACGAGTTCCCACATTTTTATAGAAGTGTATGGAATAACTATTGTAAATGATAAATATCAATGTATTCAAATTGATACATTAAGCGTTTTGTTTATGTAAAGGTCAATTTCAAGTTTGTAAAATAAAATTAGGTTGATTAAAGAAACTGCAAAATGAAAGCCTACATATTCCAATGGGTCAATATAGCACAATAACAAACAATGAAATAGAAGTTATTGCAGAGCAGCCACCGAAGTGAAAATTATGCTTAAAGAAGAAAAAATAATGTAAAGTACAGACAACAAAGGGCAGACAACAAAGAGAAAGCAACAAAGGAAAATCAAGGTAATAGTAAGTGAAGAAGAAAAGCAAATTTATTTATCTAGAATCATAGCATCTGAAACAATATCGAAATGTGCTTGGCAAGATTCATATAAAAAGATATTCCGGACAAGAACAGCTCGTTTTACCGTTCAGAACAAAAAAAATCCTGAAGTGTGGTTTGGCACACTTTATGACGTAACGAATAATATACATATTTAAAAGTATTTAGGGTACTCTGGTATGCAACAAATAATATTCGTGATTTATTCGGTTAGAATTTAGGTATTCCATCCCAAGGATAACTAATTTTGCGGTAACTCGATAATCCCGTTACTTCCGTAATAGTTATTCATTGAACACTCCGACATAATCATATCTTAAATTCAAATCAATTACACATTCTAACAATTTTACAAGATAAAATATACATGCATCCAATTTTTCGAGTAAATTCACGAATATACATATTTTATGAAGAATTTCGATACAACGCACTGTACAAAACAAAACGGGACAAAATCGAAAGCTGTTTAAACAAAACAATTAAATGGTTGTATCGTAAGGGGTATCATGTTATGTATTCCTAATTCCTTAAGTGTTCATAGCATTGAAAATATATGGGAGGAATTTACTTGCTTACATATTTCTGTCTAAATACTAGTAAAATCATCTATACTGTACGGATATTTTGACACAGTCTCATTGCTATGATTATAAACTACATTTCCCGATTCAGGTCTGTTCTATCTTAATGTAAAAGCTTCGAATTTCCTGTTTGTCCCAAAATTCATAGCTCTCTAATGGTGCCAGACCAGTCTTTTTTCTGAGTTTGGAGTTCTGTCACACACATTACATTTTAATCTATGTCCATGATGGAGGCCCATTTGCAGTTTTTCTGTTCAACTATAGTGGCATCATCACCATCTCCAATTTTTGCTATATCCATTCGTCCAATTTTTCTATATAAACTTTGATGAAGCAGCTGTGTCGTCTCTGACTTCCTACACTTTCACTAAAATTGACAGTTCCTAAAAATACAACACTATCCTGTAACTTAGGAAATAAGCCTCAAGCGTTTGCATGGGTTCACTTATATTGAAGTCACAGACTTCACATACACACAAATAAACTGCAATATTTGATTTTTAATAAAACCATTTTAGCACTCTACGGCTTATTAAACACAGGGATGACCGATCGTCCTCCTAATGTGCTAACCGACTTTTAACGTGGTTCAACTTCTGCCGAACCAACTGATCAAACAAAGTGCTGCAATGTTACAGTACCTAGCGGGGAGAGCTATGGCTATTTTATAGTTTCATGAATGCTATCACTATATGGGTCAGATAACAACCTAACTATCATAGTTTTAACAGGTTAATCTTTTATCGTTTTTTGTGACATATGCATCTCAGTTGTAACAATATACACCCTTTCCTTCCTCTCAGTTATAAACAGAAATGTGATATTCCAGTCATTATGATCTTTAAGCAATACATTAACTGATGATTTGAATGAAACTCTTTCTCTATTACTATGATTTCACTAGCGTTTTTGCCTATTTTCCTATCATCTGAATGCATTTCCAGACACAAGAAAACCATTGATCTGTTTGCATCTTGTTTTTGTAAATTTATGTAGGCGCAATTTCATCTCAAATATAAATGTCATCAGTTTGTCTTATGTTCTTGATATTAATTGATTTTATTTTAACTGTTTCGTAAAGCTTTTTACTTTATCAATTTACTAGAGAGTTTCAAGGGTTGTGCTTCTAAGGGATCATTTATCATATTTGTTTGAATAATTTTACTTATTAAGTAAGAAAATAGATTTTATTAACTGATACAATGTTCCACTGCTAAGTGGTTGACCATCCGAGTATTTGATCGTTTTAACATCTTTTCAGTAATTACCGCAATGATTACCAGATTTAAGCTCCTGGGTGACAGTTGTGCTACAGGTCGTTCCTGGGCGGTGACACTATTGGTTTTGCTACGGGTCGTTCCTGGGCGGTGACTCTATTGGTTTTGCTACAGACCGTTCCGGGGCGGTTACCCTATTGCTTTTGCTGCACATCGTTCCTGGGCGGTGACCCTTGTGGTTTTGCTAGAGACCGTACGTTGGTGGTGATCCTACTGGTTTTGCTACATACCTTTATTGGTCGGGGATCCTATTGGTTTTGCTACAGACCGTTCCGGGGCGGTGACCCTATTGGTTTTGCTACACATCGTTCCTCGATGGTGATCCTAGTGGTTTTGCTAGAGACCGTACGTTGGTGGTGATCTTATTGGTTTTGCTACAGACCTTTCCTGGTCGGGGACCCTATTGGTTTTGCTACAGACCGTTCCGGGGCGGTGACCCTATTGGTTTTGCTATACATCGTTCCTCGGTGGTGATCCTAGTGGTTTTGCTAAAGACCGTACGTTGGTGGTGATCCTATTGTTCGCTACAGACCTTTCCTGGGTGGTGACCCTAGTGGTTTTGCTAGAGACTGTTCTTGGGCGGTGACTCTATTGGTTTTGCCGCACATCGGTTCTGGGCGGTAACCCTATTGGTTTTGCTACGGACCTTTCCTGGGCGGGGACCCTATTGGTTTTACTACAGACCGTTCCTTGGCGGTGGCCCTATTGGTTTTGCTACAGGTCGTTCCTTGGCGGTGGCCCTATTGGTTTTGCTACAGGTCGTTCCTTGGCGGTGGCCCTATTGGTTTTACTACAGACCGTTCCTTGGCGGTGGCCCTATTGGTTTTGCTACAGGTCGTTCCTTGGCGGTGACCCTATTGGTTTTACTACAGACCGTTCCTTGGTGGTGGCCCTATTGGTTTTACTACAGACCGTTCCTTGGCGGTGGCCCTATTGGTTTTGCTACAGGTCGTTCCTTGGCGGTGACCCTATTGGTTTTACTACAGACCGTTCCTTGGCGGTGGCCCTATTGGTTTTACTACAGACCGTTCCTTGGCGGTGGCCCTATTGGTTTTGCTACAGGTCGTTCCTTGGCGGTGACACTATTGGTTTTACTACAGACCGTTCCTTGGTGGTGGCCCTATTGGTTTTACTACAGACCGTTCCTTGGCGGTGGCCCTATTGGTTTTACTACAGACCTTTCCTGGGCGGTGGCCCTATTGGTTTTACTACAGACCGTTCCTTGGCGGTGGCCCTATTGGTTTTACTACAGACCGTTCCTTGGCGGTGGCCCTATTGGTTTTGCTACAGGTCGTTCCTTGGCGGTGACACTATTATCACTTCTTCTGTTTCGATTATTCTGTATATAAATCGCGTTTATTCTGACATGATGGCTGTGTTTTTTAAATGTTACATGTACTGTTGGATAGATATATATTCAATTTTTGGAAAATTTTAAAATAATTATAAGAATGTTATGAAATTCAAATATAAGTATTAAAGTTACATATTTATATCGCTTATATTTTACAAAGCTCAGTCGATGTTGGCCTGGTTAATCCCATTCAGCGATACTCAGAAGTCAGGTAGCCAGGTGCCAGGTAGTGTGAGGATCATTGCATGTTTTATTACAGACTCATGAACAGACTCAATAAAACCGAGTCTGCTAGTTTCTTTCTTATTAATACAATGTTTGATTCCTTTTATAAGATAGTATTAAAATAGCATCCAGTTGTAAGCAAAAATAAACGCGGATAAAATGTCTTGGTTTAGGACGCAGCCTATTGAAAGCTTGAGGTATGATTAACGTTTAATTGGTTGTAACTATGCTGTGTGAATTTACAGCACCGCCACAATTCCCGACGCCGAGAGTGTGAGAGCAAACACAGTTTAAGATGTATGGAAAATTCTCTGATCAAATTATCGTAAAAACACAAAATGATTAGCGCTAGTCGTCACCCTGGCTGACAGGCGTAAGTTTAAAGTGTTTTAGAGCAAAATCAATGTTTTTTCTATTGAATATTTATCATTTTGTGTTTACCAATGTCAGTTATACGCCATCATATACCGATCAATTCTCAAAGTAAAGCAAAGTTGTGGATTTTTCGTCGCCATTTTGTTTACTCACCGCAATCAAAGGTGTCATGTGATACGCGGTGTAAAGGTGTATATCAGTGATATATTTATTGAATAATTAATAATCCGACTACTAATTGTTAAGCAGGTGCGATAATTTTTCTAAGTGTTGACACTCCCCTTGTGAAAGTTGATAAAGTCTCGCATTTGGCGTCCGGATTATCTTTATGGGGCAAATTCTCGCCGATTCTCGCATAAATTACTTATAAACGAGACTAATTCTATTTTTTAATAAGAGGTGTGTAAAGAAGCGGTTTAAAGGAACCTTGATTTAAATAAGGCGAAGAGAGATGTTCTATATTCAATCGTTTTTCAGTTAACTTGATGGGATGGGATTTTTGCCTTGCCAAGTGTAAAGCATGAATAATTGATATAGGTTGGTCATCTAAATACCAGTTGATAGATAGAGGCAGACTTTTGTCTATAGCAAAAAAAAAACTGTGCAAGAATATAAAATTATGTGTGGGTTTCTATGTGTGACTCATTATATGTCCGGCCGTACATGCAAGTCAAGCAAATGCTAGGAATAAGGGATGCTTTTAGGGTTTGTTTAATTGCTTGCATATGCATCTACGCGTTGGGGATTATTTGTTTGGTAATGTTTTTTTGTATTTACTCTATATGTATTTTGTTTCTCCCACCAATGTTTGCTCCGCGTCTGAAAATAAATAAATGTATTATGAGTTTATTGTTTTTAAATTAGTTTCTATCATGTATATCCTTATATGAATTTTGTTCAGTGGTTTTCACAGCTCTCAAGTAAGTTGCTATGTTGTACAACATTATTCTTAAACCTACAGACGATCTTTTAAATATGAATTTTGTTCAGTGATATAACCAGTTCTCTTATTAATTGTTATTTTGTGTCATATCTGATGTTGCAGAAGTCCGAACCACATGTCCACATGTTTTAATGTCACTTCAATGTCAAAATTATATGTCTTGACAAACATCGATGGCACGATAGCAGCATGTGTACACGAACATGTTAATCTTATCGCTTTTTCCTTTCAGGGCCTTAACATAACTGTGTGGAGCTCGTGGCTCAGTGGTAGACTGTTTTAAAAAAAAAACTAGCAACATTATCGATAAATATAAATAGCCACTGAGGTCAACTTGACGACCTGTAATTTTTTATTTTGTCATTAGATAAATGAACCGTGTATAATACGTGTTAAACTACTATAATTAAAAAATGACGAAATGTTTTTTTTAACAGCCCCTTCAGTTTGGCTAATCTTAGTGATATGTTCGGGTTATTTATGTATTTTTCATACAACATTTGTTTGTATCTTCTATCGTAGATGGAATTCCCGTGACTGAGTAAATCGCTGTCTTAGGATCATTTCCTTCTCAGAGCTGCAGTCATGGGTTCGTCTAGCCCAGCTCGATGGTTCAACTCAGAATTCCCCAACCAATAAAACAAAATTGGATGCAATTTATATTACATGAATTGTATTGGAACTAACTTTTATGGATGCCAGTTCAGTCTTTCTTTGACATTTCTTAAATGTTGTCAACATCTTTAAGAAAAGTATAATGTACATGTGTGTGGTTTGGCGCCGGGCTTCGTATCCCGACCCGTTAGAAATACACGGATTACCTGAATTTGGTACATTTGATTGAAATGGTGAAAAAAATGAATTTTGGTTAAAATTTAATTCATCATAAGACCTGTTTGAAATTGTTTATGTTTTAGCAAAATGTTTGGCATGGATACCCTCCTTGTATTGACCTAATCTGACTAGATGAATATACAAATATATCGTGGTGTGAACACATTTATTAACGTTAATCCCTAATAGTATTTGAGCCTGAGATATCGACTGATACAAGTGCCTCAACCAAAGCCTCGAGATCCCGTCTTAACCCTTGATGTCTCTCATTATCTACTAGGTGTCAATTTATTCGAAAAAGGTGAAATATGATTTTGAATAGTGGATTTACTTCAAATAGGGTAGGACTTAAGAGACAGCAGGGCTCCGCTGTTAGGCGAGGTGAAAGCAATAATGAAGAGGAATGCAGGGTTAGAGAAAAAGATCGTGGGATTATACAAATTACCAAATAAATCACTGTGTCTGAGACCTAACGTTAGGGTTAAGCTCCTTTATGAAGAAGAAGGTTAGACTTTAAAGTGGGTTAATCGTATTGTTTAGGTATCAACAAGACAATAATCCACTGAAATATAGGTACGCAAGACATGTGTGGTCATGGTGGTGACTTATTAAACGACCCTCATTTTTTATTTTTCAGGGTACATTTATATGTTGTTTAATTTGTATCAACTATAAAAAAAACGATTTATTTGATATCGTTACATGAAATACGTTCCTTCAACTTACATTAATCATGTTCGAAGTCTTGCTGGATAGAACCAGCATCAAGCATACGAATATGAAGTGCTTTACTCAAAACACCACACAAGACCGTGGTGGCAATTTGAATAATGAATCCAAGGTCGGATGTTCGATCACTAAACCACTCGCGAAATCTTTTGAAAACTTATATGCTCATATACTAGTAAATGATTATCACAACGAGTCGTTATAGGCATAACACCACAATTTAAAAAGCATTATGGTGGTTATAGATAATCTCTGTTTCTTCTGATTTAAACTGCATTTCCTTTTTGTAATGCACATGTTATTGTTTGGCATTAATGGTGTATTTGGAAAGTTTAAAATTATTGTCATATTTGAATTGTGAAACAATTAGAAACAAACTGATGTTTGGAAACTGGTGTATGAATACATGATTTCAGAAGTCTATTTTTACCTTGTCTACAGTTCACACACTGAACAGGAAAACTTTATCTTGGATGATATGTGACCCTTACCTTTCTCGTCATATTTTGGTAACGCAGAGGTTGACAAACAATAAAATGTAAGTTTTACTTCTTTCATGTTGGATTTTTCCATCATTGAAAAGCATGCACACTTCTTTTTTATTTAATAAAGAATAAAAAACAAAAGTCACTGGTGGGCTTACACCGTATTTGTAATTTAGTGAAATTATGTAGTTATACTATGACGTCTAGTGACCACTTATCTCTCCCCGCTAAGGTCATGAATTGGAGACCTGGTTGGTCTAAAACCTTTATGTGAGATAGTTTGCCAGTTACTTACGGAAGGAAGATGTTTCTACTCAGATTAATTCTGACGTCTTCCTCCACCAATAAAACTGAATATGCCAGTCATAACATGCCATGTGTTGAAAATGGCGTTAAACCCATAAAAAGCAAACACCTGTAAAACCTGCGAAATTTATATATCTACTAATCACGATTCTGATACACCATCTGTCTAAAACATTGCAAAAGTAACCCATT
>CM055899.1:62723006-62815506 GCA_029582155.1 Panopea generosa | reverse complement strand
TACCGGTGATATGAAGCGGGCATGACACAAAAAAACGTATTTATTTGCAAAAGGTGCAACGGCATTTTCTTGGTAAGTTGCACCGCTCCATACCATAATTGTCTCAACTAAGCATGAAACGCCGATGCCCATTTTGCAAAGAATATAAGTTTTGCATGGTTACTTTATATAACTAGTGCTTCATCGCTATACAGAGACGGTGTTCGTCTTTGTTTAGTGGATTTTTACGATATATTAAGGAAATTATCTGCAAAAATGTTACCTGAAGCGGGCATATTTCCTCAAACATTTTTTGCACCACTCCATAGCACAAAGTCACGTGGGCTCGCCACCGTGTTTCAACTACAACAAACAAACATGTCAACGCAGCTTTGGAACCTCCCCGATTAAACATTGAAATATAAAATATGCCACTCTCCATGCGAAGTGTCTACTTCTCTAACTTGACAAGCAATTAAATATTTTAGGCCTCAATTTGGAAACAAATCCGCGCAATTATCATTGAACGTCAGCGACCTTTGAACCCAAAGTTGTATACCTCTTCGTGTGTTGCCTGCTTCAATGTTACCGTTGGCAAAACTATAATTAAATCACCTAACTGTTCTTGTGGAGAAAGTGACAATCTGAACAGTTCTTTTATATATTCATGATACAATTGTTTGGTTCAATTCGTTACCTCAACTTCCTGACAGCTGTTAAACATATTGGCGATTTGAATTCATCTCATGACACTAATATTTTAATTCTTGATGCTGTATAAAAGACACACAACATGTTTGTAAATAATTAAGCAAATTTGTATCGGTGTTTTCTTTTATTTTTCTATGTAATAATTAATCACTATTTCAGTTTAAAAATATCATGTTTCTTTCAATTATCGTCAAACCGTGATATCTGACATGATGTCTGCCATAATATAAAAAAACCATTTGCTGAATGTCCTACGGAAAAGAACACGATATTATTCATATTTTGTTTTAATCCCATTATATTGCGTCTCAGTATCATCCGTTTCTCACCGCTGATTCAAGTGAGAAAGTTATCAGTTACTTGCGGAGATGGGGTGTGCTCGAGTACTGGTTAACCTATCAGGATCCTAGGAAACAGGGGTTAGGTTAACTGATCATCTGTTAGCCCTTGATGACATAAAGATGACGTTAAATATTTAATCAATCAATCAACCTATTATAATGTACATATGCAATACGTTGTGATGGAATTAATAAAATATGTTTAATCCAAACAATGTAATCACTGCGAAAACTCGCAGACTTGTCGGGATATACGCTGTTTGTTTCTCTGTCACTAGATCATTCTTAAAAAGTCTTCTAAAAGATCAAAGAATAAAATATGCTTAAACAAAACAATATAGACTATGCGAGTATATCACGCCCTTACCAGTGTTTTCATTACTTTTCAATTAGTAAATTTTTATTAAAAAGCTTTGGGAAATATTATGATATGGTTTAAAATCTAGGATAGAGTGCTTGTTCGACTGTAGTTCTTTGTAACATTTCTCCATTTACCTTATTATAAGTAAAATAACAGCAGTGCTCTAGTTGGAAAACGTCCGCCTTGTATGCGATAGGCCATTGGTTCGATTACCGGTCGGGTCATATTAAAGATTTGAGTAATAAAAGTGTCCGTGTTTAGTGCTCGGCATTTAAAAGACAGTTCTAGGTCTGGTTTGCCTTGTGCCAGTATATTTGTGACTTGATAGTGGTATCATACCAGCTGACAGTGGCAGTGTAAACACTCTTGGAATACGGTCTCCAGCAAACATTGTCGTGATATGACTGAAAAGTTGTTGAAAGCAACTCTAAACATCATTTAATACGATTTTACGGTTAAACGGATATACATACGAATTATCACCATATTTTTTTTAAATATAAAAAACCATTCGCTGCGTTAATATGTCTTCATAAATTGTAGTGCTTACTGACAAATAACTGTCGCCGAAACGTTAAAATTAAGCACGGTCAAAAATAAAAATCAAGCCGATGATTTCGAACTATAAAAGACGTAATTGAAAACTTGACATTATCACGAAACACATCAAACAACGTGTGAGAGACATAAACATATGTATGATTGAGGTTCACTTTCATTCACAAAGTTCGAACTTTTTCATCGAAGACAATCTTAGATATTTACTTTGATAAAAAGTGGAATTAAAGGCTTTGGTTAGCGGAGTGCCGCCTGCACTCGATTAGCCTTGGTTTTCGAGGTTAGGGTATTCAATTAAAACATGACAGTGTCAAATAGCAAGTTTAGTTTTATCAATAATCGGGTTTCAGGGGTAAATATAAATCATAATAAAATAGAAAAGAAATCAGATACGTCAGTGTTACACAGCGTGGCTTTATTTTTGTTAAATTGGCGTAAAATTCGCACAATTTATTTGCTAATTGTGAACATTTAACGCCGTCGATTCGTATTCAAAATGGCGACTAGAGGTGTCAAATTAAAGTCGGTGTCATTTAAGACCCTACGAATGATCATTATCATGAAAACAATATTATCTAAACGTTACATCATTACAAACTATCTTATATAACCTTAAAGCTTTTTTACTTTTATTGAAAGAGATTTATATTCATTTAATTCAATCACGATCTCTATATTCAATGCTTGTTAATTTGTCCAATTGACTCACGGAGTCTGCAATTAAAGCAGTTGGAACTTTGGGTTTCATTTTTTTTTATAACTTTCGATTATCCTTTATGTTTATCTAAACATTTAAAGATCTGCTAGATATAATTATATGCATGAATTGTACAAATTAAGGGTTAGGAAGACTAGGGGCACTTATATACTCGACGTGGGATGATTACTTTTTAATTTTAACTTGCTCATTCTACGTTAAATGGCACTTTATCTGTCTAATTAGAATAAAAAGAATGTTATGATTTAAAAAAAAAAAGTGAAAAAAAGAACTATCATTATCATAATAAAGCCCTATACACGGTATTAAGAGTCGTGTGCTTGTTTTCTAAGTATTTTAGGGTCTCCCTCAAGCACTTGCCCCTACCAAGCGATGGTGTAAAATTTTGCGTAAGAGAAACTAAAATAGAACTGTGTTAAACGAGGTGTCATTATTTTCTAAGATGGCTGATATGCATCACATTAATATTTTGTCTTAAGGTCACAAGGTTGGAGCATGTTAATGAATTATGCCAGGTTTGGATGAAGATGTGAGCTGTATGGTGAAGACATGACAGCTTTTAGATGCAAAGTGATACACTGGAACGGCAATTTGTGAAAAAGCAATCTGGTTGAGGTGTTGTTTTTCTAGATTTTTCGATGGATTTACATGATCTTCTTCAGAGAAAGAAAACATTAAGTTAGCATCATCCACGTTTAAATACTCTGGAGGTGAAAATATAGAATAGCTAAAAACATTAGATGGTTGGTGAAATATAAGGTCGCTATATGAAGATCGTTGGGAGCACGTGGTCCAGAGGTAGAGCACCGTGAAAAACACACACAATCTGATGCATATATCCGGCCTTAAATTCTTCACTGATCCAAAGATCAGCAGCTATAAGCAAAAATATAAACACGGTTGTTTTCTTTTTGAAATTCAATTGTTTTGTGATACCCATCAATTTCTAAAGTAATAATATATGTCAACAATCCGCCCTCGATGCGATTCGACCCCTCAAGTCTAAAATGACACATAATTGACTATAATCTGGTAATAGTATCACATTTTATAAGTTGATGTCTAATATACTGACCATTTGCGCAACTTACAAAAATGTAACCTGACATTTATGTCAGCTATAAACGCAATTTATATAAATGTAACCCGACATATATGTTACAATAGTCGGGATTAATATCAGTAGCAGACTCCAAACTCGTGAATTTAAAATTGAATTTGCAATATGATAAAACCGTTTCCATAACTCTACTTCGTGTGTTTAAGTTTTGAAGCGTCCTTGGGGAAATGCTATGATGCGATGCCCCTGTGCAGACATTAGAACGTGTCTTTATCGCAAAACAGAACCTAGAGACTGTAATGCGTCCAGTTGATCCTAGTCCCCTTTTTAGACAATATTACGTAATGAAAAATGTTCTAATCGTGGATTGAATGTAAAAACGTTTTATCGTCTTTTTAACTCGTGTAAAAATTCAACAGTTTGCCACTTTGCCAATTAGTGTGTAGATAATTGATTAATTGTGAACATTTATACATACTATCGGAATTCTTAAACCTTTGAAAATGGTCAAATGAGAGAATTCCAATATTTTAATGAATTATTTATTTGCACGAAACACTCTATGTTTCTACATTAAACGTGATGTTGTAGATAGAGGTACCGTTTTTCAACTCTCTTGTCATTTTATTTCTATTCATTTTGATAGGATGTCATCAGAAGTTATCTACCAATCAATTTTCAGTATTTTAACAACTTTTACATTCTGGTAGGTGAGCATAGCAACGTTGTGTTTATCCTTCGTGATCAGGCAGATCTGCTACATAGATTAAGACATTAACAAAAATAATTTATCTTTTTTAAAAGCTTCCTACTTTCTTGTCCTTTGTTGTGGTAACTTAGATAATTTCATAGAAACTGTTATTTTTGCAGTCATCTAGTCATTTTTTTTGTTTAAAGAAACTATGGATAAAATCCGAATAATGGTTCTCGCCTACCGAATACTTCGGTAATTTGGCGTTTTGTGAAATTAATAGTGTCTTTACAATTTAACAAATATTACCAGCTACAATATGCATTTGATCATTAAGTACTTTTTATAATTATAACGGAAAACGATTTTCTAAGAAATATAAATGTGTAGTTTATACTTGTCATCATGTTTATGCCATAAGCAGTGAACCGTTCTCCTCGCATAATTAGGTTGTACGCTCGATCCGCGGTCTGGCCATTAAATAATGTTTTCTCGACTATTTGTCAGAAAGTAGGGAGATGACCGTAACAAATGTTGTGAGAAGATGTGGCCCGATTCCGTTGCTGTTAATAAGATGACAAATGATTGAACTTAAAAGAACTAAAAAAGTTAACAAATGGCACTGGTATATGTTTCGCTTACTGTTAACCATGTAGAGGATAGTTCCAGAACTGCACGACCCTGTAAGTATTTTAACAAATTTACTGGAAATGATTAAAAATCCAGTTATCCCACCGCTGCCGTCAGTTTTACAAATTTACATAGGGAATTACAACATCAGCAATCCCACTGTTTGTAATATGTATGTTTATTTCAACACTAAATGTTTAATGCTACTTTAAATGAAATATGTACAACATAATGAGAAACACTTTAACACGTTCACATACTTTTTACACGGTTTTATCATTAATATTTGAAACGAAGTAACTCTGAAGAATCTCCCATCCTAATACTTAAAATCCCACTAATCAAAGAGCCAATAAAAAATCAAGCAACAAATAATGAAGTCCCAAGGATTTTATGTAAAATGAGTGCGAGAATCTACATTGACTTCTATAGAAAAATGTTTGATTCGTTTTGTTTATTCATATCGGCAAATGATGTTGAATTATTTGACGAGGGGTTAATATTGCCGTTCATCTAAGTATTAACTCTAGTCACTCGTTACGTCTCTACCATAGAAATTAAAGGAACGCATGATTTTACCGCAGTATTAAAGGTAGTAAGTTAGTAAAAATCTCTATGAATTTATCAAAAAATAATATTAGTTTTAAAATGACTACAAAGAAACTCATTATCTTTTATACAGACACCACGAATATTTTATTATTTCAACGACCTTCACCTGACCCTTCAACGACCTTCACCTGACCCTTTAACCTATAACCGGGACCTATAATAGTATTTGATTTATATGCGTACTACCTATCATGTTATATGTGTTTATATGGCAATGACATAAGCTTGAGCTAAACTAGACGACCTTCATCTTGTCTTTTGTGTTCTTTGGATGTAGCAATATCTAATCAATATGACGGATCAAACCGAAATAGAAAATAAATCACGTGACTCATTTAATACGTCACATGACACGTTTGTGACAACCTTTAGTGTAACCAAAACCCTAACGGTCGCAACAAAATTATTTTTGTTACAAAAGAGGTCATAATCGCTACCCTTAAAGGTTACGGTTACGACCCTTAGTGTAACAATTGTTACATTAAGCGTATATTTAGTACATGTACATTTGCTTATAAAACTGATTTACCTAGTGTAACAGTTATATTCCAACTAGAAATGTATTTGTCCCTGCTATGAAATGGGGGCATAGAGTGAAAAGTGTTCGTCCGTCCGTCTGTTCTGTTGCGTAGTGCTTCCAATAGGCCGGTGATATGTCGAATTTACACACAAATGATTTATAAATTATATCAAAATATAGAAGAAAAATTGTTTGTTGATATTAATATTATTACATTTAAAATTATGTCAAGATCAATGTTACAAATAGAATAAACCTGTCCTAATAATAGCGGTATCTTCAATACTAATTGTCAGAAAAGTAATACTCCCATATAGTTTGAGGGGTGGGGGTCAGCGTTTAGGGAGCAAGAGGTGGATATCACTTTCACCAAAACTAGAACAAAGCATAAGCACTGTAATTTGTCACTCACCAATTGTTCTCTTATTTTCTCAGATTTAATTCTTGAAAGTGACGTTATGAGGCTGTAACTGCCCTGTCAGTGCTCTAGTTTTATTTGGTCATAAAACTATTCTTCATTTTATCACCATCGTTACAAAAACATTATCACAAAGGCATGCTGACGTCGCAATATATTATAAAATCTACTATGCCCGTATCTTAGACATTTTGTAAATATGAAAAATTATTAATATAATGATCACGTAGTGTCTGAAAAGAAAAATGCTGAAAAACGTAAATAAACAACACAGTAATATAACATTGTCGGTCTCCTTTATATTAAAACAATTCAATATAGGCTAAGAACATCTCAGATTTTGTTACACTAAGGATTAAAACCGAAACCCTTAGTGTAACACAGTATCTTTTTGTTGCATGAAAATAAGTTTTGTTACACTTAAGGCTCTACCGTAACCCTTACTATAACTATATAAGTTTTGTTACATTTAGTGCCGCCACCGTAACCCTTACTATAGCTACACTAAGCGTCGCCACCGTAACACTAACTATAGCTAAATACGTTTTGCTACACTAAGCGTCGCCACCGTAACCCTTACTTTAGCTAAATAAGTTTTGTTACACTTATGGTCGCCACCGTAACACTTACTATAGCTAAATACGTTTTGTTACACTTATGGTCGCCACCGTAACCCTTACTATAGCTAAATAAGTTTTGTTACACTTAAGGTAGCCACCGTAACCCTTACTAAAGCTAAATAAGTTTTGTTACACTAAGCGTCGCCACCGTAACCCTTACTAAAGCTAAATAAGTTTTGTTACACTTAGGGTCGCGTCCGTAACCCTTACTTTAGCTAAATAAGTTTTGTTTCACTTAGGGTAGCCACCGTAACCCTTACTATAACTAAATAAGTTTTGTTACACTTAGGGTAGCCACCGTAACCCTTACTATAACTAAATAAGTTTTGTTACACTTATGGTCGCCACCGTAACCCTTACTATAACTTAATAAGTTTTGTTACACTTAGGGTCGCCACCGTAACCCTTACTATAACTAAATAAGTTTTGTTACACTTATGGTCGCCACCGTAACCCTTACTATAGCTAAATACGTTTTGTTACACTTAGCGTCGCCACCGTAACCCTTACTTTAGCTAAATAAGGTTTGTTACACTTAGGGTAGCCACCGTAACCCTTACCATAACTAAATACGTTTTGTTACACTTAGGGTAGCCACCGTAACCCTTTCTATAGCTAAATAAGATTTGTTACACTTAGTGTCGCCACCGTAACCCTGACTATAGCTAAATAAGTTTTGTTACACTTAGGGTAGCCACCGTAACCCTTACTAAAGCTTAATAAGTTTTGTTACACTTAGGGTCGCCACCGTAACCCTTACTTTAGCTAAATAAGTTTTGTTTCACTTTGGGTAGCCACCGTAACCCTTACTATAACTAAATAAGTTTTGTTACACTTAGGGTAGCCACCGTAACCCTTACTATAACTAAATAAGATTTGTTACACTTAGCGTCGCCACCGTAACCCATACTATTACTAAATAAATTTTGTTACACTTAGGGTCGCCACCGTAACCGTTACTATAACTAAATAAGTTGTGTTACACTTGGTATCGCCACCGTAACCCTTACTATTACTAAATAAGTTTTGTTACACTAAGGGTCACCACCGTAACCCTTACTATAACTAAATAAGTTTTGTTACACTTAGGGTAGCACCGTAACCCTTACTATAACTAAATAAGATTTGTTACACTTAGCGTCGCCACCGTAACCCTTACTATTACTAAATAAGTTTTGTTACACTAAGCGTCGCCACCATAACCCTTACTTTTACTAAATTAGTTTTGTTACACTTAGCGTCGCCACCGTAACCCTTACTATAGCTAAATAAGTTTTGTTACACTTAGGGTCGCCACCGTAACCCTTACTATTGCTAAATAATTTTTGTTACACTTAGGGTAGCCACCGTAACCCTTACTATAGCTAAATAAGTTTTGTTACACTTAGGGTCGCCACCGTAACACTTACTTTAACTAAATAATTTTTGTTATACTTAGGGTCGCCACCGTAACCTTTACTATAACTAAATCAGATTTATTACACTTAGGGTAGTCACCGTAACCCTTACTATAACTAAATAAGATTTGTTACACTTAGGGTCGCCACCGTAACCCTTACTATAACTAAATAAGTTTTGTTACACTTAGGGTCGCCACCGTAACCCTTACTATAACTAAATAAGTTTTGTACACTAAGGGTAGCCACCGTAACCCTTACTATAACTAAATAAGTTTTGTTACACTAAGGGTAGCCACCGTAACCCTTACTATAACTAAATAAGTTTTGTTACACTTATGGTCGCCACCGTAACACTTATTTTGATAAACTTAGGGTCGCCACCGTAACCCTTACTATAACTAAATAAGTTTTGTTACACTTAGGGTAGCCACCGTAACCCTTACTATAACTAAATAAGTTTTGTTACACTTAGGGTAGCCACCGTAACCCTTACTATAACTAAATAAGTTTTGTTACACTTAGGGTAGCCACCGTAACCCTTACTATAACTAAATAAGTTTTGTTACACTTATGGTCGCCACCGTAACACTTATTTTGATAAACTTAGGGTCGCCACCGTAACCCTTACTATAACTAAATAAGTTTTGTTACACTTAGGGTCGCCACCGTAACCCTTACTATAACTAAATAAGATTTGTTACACTTAGGGTCGCCACCATAACCCTTACCATAACTAAATAAGTTTTGTTACACTTAGGGTAGCCACCGTAACCCTTACTATAGCTAAATAAGTTTTGTTACACTTAGGGTCGCTACCGTTACCCTTACTATAACTAAATAAGTTTTGTTACACTTAGGGTCGCTACCGTTACCCTTACTATAGCTAAATAAGTTTTGTTACACTTAGGGTCGCCACCGTAACACTTACTATAACTAAATAAGTTTTGTTACACTTAGGGTCGCTACCGTTACCCTTACTATAACTAAGTAAGTTTTGTTACACTTAGGGTCGCCACCGTAACACTTACTATAACTAAATAAGTTTTGTTACACTTAGGGTCGCTACCGTAACCCTTACTATAACTAAATATGTTTTGTTACACTTAGGGTCGCCACCGTAACACTTACAATAACTAAATACGTTTTGTTACACTTAGGGTCGCCACCGTAACACTTATTTTGATAAACTTAGGGTCGCCACCGTAACCCTTACTATAACTAAATAAGTTTTGTTACACTTAGGGTAGCCACCGTAACCCTTACCATAACTAAATATGTTTTGTTACACTTAGGGTAGCCACCGTAACCCTTACTATAACTAAATAAGATTTGTTACACTTAGGGTCGCCACCGTAACCCTTACTATAACTAAATAAGATTTGTTACACTTAGGGTAGCCACCGTAACCCTTACTATAACTAAATAAGATTTGTTACACTTAGGGTCGCCACCGTTACCCTTACTATAACTAAATAAGATTTGTTACACTTAGGGTCGCCACCGTAACCCTTACTATAACTAAATAAGATTTGTTACACTTAGGGTCGCCACCGTAACCCTTACTATAACTAAATAAGATTTGTTACACTTAGGGTAGCCACCGTAACCCTTACTATAACTTAATAAGTTTTGATAAACTTAGGGTCGCCACCGTAACCCTTACCATAACTAAATAAGTTTTGTTTCACTAAGGGTAGCCACCGTAACCCTTAATATAGCTAAATAAGTTTTGCTACACTTAGGGTCGCTACCGTTACCCTTACTATAACTAAATAAGTTTTGTTACACTTAGGGTCGCTACCGTTACCCTTACTATAGCTAAATAAGTTTTGTTACACTTAGGGTCGCCACCGTAACACTTACTATAACTAAATAAGTTTTGTTACACTTAGGGTCGCTACCGTTACCCTTACTATAACTAAATAAGTTTTGTTACACTTAGGGTAGCCACCGTAACCCTTACTATTACTAAATAAGTTTTGTTACACTTATGGTCGCCACCGTAACACTTACAATAACTAAATACGTTTTGTTACACTTAGGGTCGCCACCGTAACACTTATTTTGATAAACTTAGGGTCGCCACCGTAACCCTTACTATAACTAAATAAGTTTTGTTACACTTGGGTCGCCACCGTAACACTTATTTTGATAAACTAAGGGTAGCCACCGTAACCCTTACTATAACTAAATAAGTTTTGTTACACTTAGGGTCGCCACCGTAACACTTACTATAACTAAATAAGTTTTGTTACACTTAGGGTAGCCACCGTAACCCTTACTATAACTAAATAAGTTTTGTTACACTTATGGTCGCCACCGTAACACTTACAATAACTAAATACGTTTTGTTACACTTAGGGTCGCCACCGTAACACTTATTTTGATAAACTTAGGGTCGCCACCGTAACCCTTACTATAACTAAATAAGTTTTGTTACACTTATGGTCGCCACCGTAACCCTTACTTTAACTAAATAAGTTTTGTTACACTTAGGGTCGCCACCGTAACACTTATTTTGATAAACTTAGGGCCGCCACCGTAACCCTAACTATAACTAAATAAGTTTTGTTACACTTAGGGTAGCCACCGTAACCCTTACTATAACTAAATACGATTTGTTACACTTAGCGTCGCCACCGTAACCCTTACTATAACTTAATAAGTTAATGTGCATTGTGTGGCTATATGATTTATTCAAAATAGATTCATGTATGTTACATACATGTATGTTATATTCATTCTCGTATTGCTTCATGCATGCATTTTATTGTTTATGTAAACAATGATGAAATGTATGGTAGCCTCATGACAATTTGATTCAATGGGTATATATTACAATGATATATTGGGGAAGAAAGTGTTGGGGAATTTTAAAATTTTGATATTTTTAAAAAAAATATGATATGCTCCCTTTAAAATGATTTTATGATGCAGTAATTGTGCAATACATCTGTGTGTTTACATAGATTGATTTCCTGGTTGTTTGTTTGTATGTGTCGATCCGCCAGGTATGTACAGTTTGGTGTGTAGATCCGTCAGGTATGTAATTTGGTGTGTAGATCCGCCAGGTATGTAGTTTGGTGTGTTGATCCGTCAGATATGTAGTTTGGTGTATAGATCCGTCAGGTATGTACGATTTGGTTTGTAGATCCGCCAGTATGTAGTTTGGTGTGAAAATCCGTCAGGTACGTAGTTTGGTGTGTAGATCCGTCAGGTAGGTACGGTTTGGTGTGTAGATCCGCCAGGTATGTAGTTTGGTGTGTAGATCCGTCAGGTATGTAGTTTGGTGAGTAGATCCGTCAGGTATGTACGGTTTGGTGTGTAGATCCGTCAATTATTTAGTTTGGTGTGTAGATCCGTCAGGTATGTACGGTTTGGTGTGTAGATCCGCCAGGTATGTAGTTTGGTGTGCAGATCCGCCAAGTATGTAGTACGGTGTGTAGATCTGTCTGGTATGTACGGTTTTATGTGTAGATCCTCCAGGTATGTAGTTTGGTGTGTAGATCAACCAGGTATGTACACGTAGTTTGGTGTGTAGATCTGCCAGGTTTGTATTTTGGTGTGTAGATCTGCCAGGTTTGTATTTTGGTGTGTATATCTGCCAGGTATGTAGTTTGGTGTGTAGATCTGCCAGGTTTGTATTTTGGTGTGTAGATCAGTCAGGTATGTAGTTTGGTGAGTAAATCCGTCAGGTATGTACAGTTTGGTGTGTAGATCCGCCAGGTATGTAGTTTGGTGTGTAGATCCGCCAGGTATGTAGTTTGGTAAGCAGATCAGCCAAGTATGTAGTACGGTGTGTAGATCCGTCAGGTATGTATGGTTTGATGTGTAGATCCGCCAGGTATGTAGTTTAGTGTGTAGATCCGCCAGGTATGTAGTTTGATGTGTAGATCAACAAGGTATATACACGTAGTTTGGTGTGTAGATACGTCAGGTATGTAGTTTGGTGTGTAGATCGATACGCACAGTTACTTATGTAGGGATATTTACCGCTATCTGGGGGATTACACTTGTACAATTCTACAGTTTTATACATACTAAATGTAAACCCTGAAGCGTCTGTTAGGTTAATTATTCATTACTTTGCACATAATCAGACTAATACTGTGTTAGCACTGGGTAATCAATGTGAATCCTGTCGATCTTGCTTGTGTCACTCGGTTCAAACAGTAAGATCTCATTAACAATGGTCTAGTGTAAGTCTATATATACCTTTAAGTTTTTGTTTTATCTTACATCAATTGTGAAATAAGTTATTTCAGTTTAGATACATTACGCTTAATGTTGTCCTAGCCAGAACCTGAACTAAGGATATGTCAAAAAGGTGTCATGCTTAAGGACGCCACAATTTGTTGTGCTGGTTGTGGAACCGATCCTATCCTGGGTTCGATACTCTACTACTAGACCACACTCTACGTGTAGTGTTTGTTATGACATTAAACAGAGCAATCGTATCACATGTAAGACAAACATTGACAATATGTGGTGTTTTCAGTCTTACCACATCTTTAAGTTTAAGGAAGATAATTCCAAATGTTTGACCACGAGTATATAAATACTCTGCTAATAATGTATGATTTTGTCGTGCATATGAATTAAGCTAAGTTGAATTAGCTGAATAAATCAAATTGCGGTTTTAAGAATAAATGCAACTCCAAGATATGCCAGAGAAGGGCCATATAACGTGTTATACACATAAGAACGGTCAAATCCACAACATATTGGCAATTGAATACTTTACTTTTAAATTGTGCTAATTTGACTCGTAAATGTGTCTGGTGTTGCCAGTATCAGCCGTTGTATATTTTTCTTGTGTCGTTTTATTATGCACATGCGTTTGCCTTTCATAAAATATAAGAAAATATACTTACCTCAAATTCGATATACACCAGAATACAGGATAACCATCTTAGTTTCAATTCAATTTCAAAATTTTGTTTTAGTGTCACATATAAAAGTTACAAAAATAATGCATATATAAAATCTTTCAGAAAACTTCGATACCGGACCGTTTGTTTGACCTACGAGATACTTTATGATTATAATTCTTTTGTTGATATAACATACATCAACATTTAACAACGATTCACATGCACTTCTAAACATAAAATACCTGTGTCATAATGACAATACAAATAAAAACAAATAAATTTAAGTTAATAACAAAAATGTTCAATTAAAATAAATAAATAAGTTAATTAACACTATATCATATTTTTTATATCATTAATCGGCGTGTGTGCATTAAAATGTTACTGCATGTCTTACAACACTGTTGAATGTTGTTCTTTTTTTTATATAAAATAATGTCTAGGATTTCCACCGTTAAAAAAAATCCACATAGAGTTATTTTTAAAATATTGTTTTTCATAGCAGGAATGAATCCGCTCATAAAAATGCACAATAACTTGTAGGTTGACTTGCTTTAGTTTTTTAAAGAGTGTGCAGTGAAAAAAGGATGTTCATAAATACATGCATATGTTGAAATTCTAGAAAAGTAACCTTTTAACACCAGTGATGTCTTATTGCAGTAAATGCTATGCCAACTTTTGCTCTACTCATCTGCAGCAAGACATCATAACCACTATGAACCATTTTGAAAATATTTCAAAACCAAATTACATAGAACTTTTTTAAGAGTAAGAATCATGATACCGTGGGGAGAGGGGGGGGGGGGAGAGGGGTGGGGGAGAGAAACTGTGTAGTGAGACGTGCAGCTAGTTTACTTTGCAGAGTATCATTGTTCATTAAAGATATATTTTTTTCAACTGATGATAAATGTATAAATCTATTTTCTATACAATTGTTTTAAGTAAAAGGTTTATATCTAAGTTCTGAGTAAAAACCAAAGTCAATTAATAAATGGCATTCGTCTTCAATTACAGATTTATCACAATAATGGCAAGTCCGTTCGTTGACTGGTGTTTCGGTCGAGTGTACCTCCCCGTTTCTATTGCAAGTGAAAGAGCGCAGCTTCTCAGTTTAGCAAGAATGCGTCGATAGACCCAACCCATATAACATTTAACAGTATTCTGTTTTAAACACATTTTATACGTCTATACGCCGCCACTTATTTGCATTGACACTATGGTTGCCATTACTCATCAATGGTCATGCCACATACTTGTTTTTGACGAGATAGACATCATATATTTTATGAACACGCAGTTAAACGTTTGGCTTTTCGCTCAACATGTATTCCAACTCAACTTATACTCCCAGGACCCTGGTGCATTCATTGAACAGTCATGAAGCCTACGATCTATTTAACGCTCTGGTGAAACTATTTCTGACTTTGCTTTGTTTGACATAATTTACAGCCAGGTCACCTTTGGTAGAGATATTAGAGCAATATTTTGTCATTCCAAAGAAATATCGTTCAGCTTTATATAAAAATCACATCAAATCGACTGTATTTTATAACACCGTACTTAAAGGCAATAAAGTAGTACTGATTCTACAATTTAGATTCAACCAGCTTAGTGTAAACATCAAATGATATTATCAAAATTTAAGAATTTTGTATATAAAGCACCCAAAGACCTACTGTCTAATTTGGTCATTTCTTTCATTGACATGTCTAAATGTCTGTTCAACCATTGCCAATATATTTGTAACTGCCATCAATAGATATTTCTTTCGAGCCAAATTTAGACATACACTGTGACTGATTTTGTCTCTTTGTTTTATTTATTCATTAATATACATTTTCCGTTTATTGCACCATTGATTAATTTAACGTTTTTTTGCATATTAATTATATTTTCAGCAAATATATCTGTAAATATCATCTGCACAAAACAAACACGATATTTTAATTTAATCAGAAATGGCTACACCGCAGTCCAAGGCGTTTAACTCTCGTGCAAAATTATCAACAAAAAATGAGAATAATGTAAGAGAAAGAACACGGCCTTGCTATACTCCTTGTTTTACCTTAAACCATTCTATTTCGTATTCAATTACTCGTACACAGCATGATATATCATTATATAGTGATTGGATGCAATTTAGAAATTTGTATTGTACACTTAAGGTCATAGTGGTGATAAGTATATATGGATTATATTTGCTGATTGTCCTCAATATTTATAGGAACTCTTCCGCCAACAATGGAAAATAACAACAATTTGTATTATTAATCTTTGTAGCTATATTGCTAAGCAATGAACATGTTACTCGCCATCTTGCCTTAAGGCATTTTGGACACTCGTATATTTTCAAGCACACTATATTGTTTTCTCCATACTTTTCAGATTACACATTGAACAAGTCTACTGCCATGTATCAATACATAATCTGAACAAAAGAAAAAATTACTGCTATGTACCCATATCCAATGTTAATGTAGAACAAATCTACCGCCATGTATTACATAGTAAACATTTATTGTCATGCTTTCATGTTCAATGAACCATGGCGGCAGTATACTTTAAGAATGAATATGGACGCATTGCAGAAGATATGTTTCATATTCAGATTAAACATGGATGCACGACAGGAGATTTGTTCTGTATTCAGATTAAATATGGATACATGCCAGCAGATTTGTTCTGTATTCAGATTAAACATGGATGCACGACAGTAGATTTGTTCTGTATTCAGATTAAATATGGATACCAGTAGATTTGCCAGTAGATTTGTTTTGTATTCAGATTAAACATGGATGCACGACAGCAGATTTGTTCTGTATTCAGATTAAATATGGATACATGCCAGTAGATTTGTTCTGTATTCAGATTGAATATGGATACATGCCAGTAGATTTGTTCTGTATTCAGATTATATATGGATGCACGACGGTAGATTTGTTCTGTATTCAGATTAAAAATAGATGCATGCCAGTAGACTGGTTCTGTTTTCAGATTTAACATGGATGCACGACAGTAGATTTGTTCTGTTTTCAGATTAAACATGGATGCACGACAGTTGATTTGTTCTATATTCAGATTAAACATTGGTGCACGACAGTAGATTTGTTCTGTATTCAGATTATATATGGATGCACGACAGTAGATTTGTTCTGTATTCAGATTAAACATAGATGCATGCCAGTAGATTTGTTCTGTTTTCAGATTAAACATGGATGCACGACAGTAGATTTGTTCTGTATTTAGATTATATATGGATGCATGACAGTAGATTTGTTCTGTTTTTAGACTAAACATGGATGTACGACAGTTGATTTGTTCTATATTCAGATTAAACATTGGTGCACGACAGTAGATTTGTTTTTTATTCAGATTAAACATGGACGCACGACAGTAGATTTGTTCTGTATTCAGATAAAACATAGATGCACGACAGTAGATTTGTTCTTAATTCAGATTAAACATGGATGCACGACAGTAAAGTTGTTATATATTTAGATTCAATATGGCTGTATGTTAATATATTTGTTCTATATTCAGATCAAACATGGATGCATGCCAATATATTTGTTCTTTATTCAGAGTAAATAGCAGAAATTAATTTTACTGAATTCTAAATTGTCAACTTGTAACACTTCTTGTTTCTGAAGAACATTATATTTTCACCAAACTCTCCAGAAAGAAACAACCTCTCGATGAGTTTGCTTTTCTCACAAATTTCAGCTGTTTCGTGACATCCTTTAGTCTTGGACAATCTGATTGGACGTCCCAAAGTATCACTACGCATCTTGAACCTGTCATAGTTTGAGGAATGAGCTGTTTTCTTGGGCGTTGGTAAATATACTCCAACAACTACTTTGGACGGTGATATGGGTTTGATTCCCGCTGTTTGTACTAATTGGATTCGCCATGTAAATATGAAGGATTCAAGAATAAATATAACTGTTTTTGTGTAGGCTTTAAAGGGTCAATCGCTCATGTAAAAATTGGAATTTTTGTTACGGTTGACAGACTCAAAATTGTTAACCTTTATTATGATGGTTATATTGTTTTGTCTTCAGGTGTTTTGCTATATACAGGAACATTATAATGGACTGGCTCCTGTTTCACTAAGCACCTCAATTTGAGATTTTCTTCATCTCGAATTTGTGAAATGCAAATATTATTTCATCTTGCAAATGAGTAAGATTTGCTACGAAGACAGTTCCCAGTATTGAAGCATTTATACCTTATCTACAAAAAAAACAAGCAACTAGAAAAACTTATTGCAATAAACAAATACAAACTTAAGTCACATGAAAATAAATGGGGAAACATGTTTACTATCATAACGAAAACTATACTGCATACAGCTGCTTATCTTCTCAAATATAAATTTCTTCTTGGCTTATTTTTGCTCTTTCTATACTCTCTTTTATCCGTTTTCAATATTTTCTTTTTATATTCACCTTTAAAATATTACTTGTAAGACATTGTATGTATGTTATGTTTTTAGGTATCATGTAATGTGTAATGTGAAAATTATATAGCTTGTATTGATACATGAACAGTTTTTGTATAACATTGTATTGTGTCTTACATGGAATAAAAGATTTTCATCACAAAAAAAGATTTGTTCAGACTTCAAGTTAGTGTGGTTATTTAATGTGTTATTAGTACAAAGTATTATTTAGAGATATTGAAAATTATAATTTAAGGAAATTTTTAGCTTGAGAGACTTAGTGCAAACGGTCCTAGTTACATTGCTGATATGCAATAGATTCAGTCAGAGAAAAAACTGGTCTAGGCTGAACTGGTTAAATTATTATAGTCAGGTCACGTTGCCGAGTTATATTGAAAATGCCATTTTATTCTTACAACACAGGGCGACCTTGCTAAGTTTTCCATTGAAAATAGAGGTCGATATGAACTCTTGAGTGAACATGAATGTCGGTATATGACATTTTGTAAATGTGAGTTTGAAACTGACATTTTAACAAGCTATAATTTATACATCGAATTTAATGATTTATCAGATAACGAAATATGGTATTTTTGCTTACCAATTATGAAAGTATTAGCGTCCGTACCAAAAACTGTTCTTCAATGCAATAAATATTCATTTAGAAATAGACATGATTGTAATACTATGATGATAAGTGGGTGTCCTTCATGTCTGGAATGGTGGTCGATATGTCTTAAAGATGTATCATATATAACGTTATGTTCAGTAAATGATGGAACATTTATTGAATCACATAGGAAGGTCCCATTCGAAAATAATGGTTGCATCCTTGTAGTTAACCTCATTTAGGAGAAATTCGTAAATCACAGGTCAGCTTTTCCCGTTCAATTTGTCAATGCTTAAGCATAACCAGATACTGGCCAATGAGTTTATTGCTGACCGCGATTTAGTAAATTAAACAAAATTAAAGAATGTTCCACTGTAGATACACTATACAATATAAGTTATTGAACTATTTATCAATAATTTATGATTTTTTTATTCAAATGTGCAGTTTACTGCCAAGATCGAAAAAATATCGATCGGCAGTATAGGTGAAACGTCTTTAAGCTTTGCATTAGCAAAAGTCGCACAGCTTTTTAGTTTTTTTTATATTCTAATACAGCTTCAGTTGCTCTGAAACTTCCTGGTGTCACTATTGGGGAACTTTTTCAGCTAGACCTTAAAATGTTATTCTAATAAACGTATAAAAATATAGCTTTAGTCCTGCCATAATACACTCCAAGAAACGTAACGGCATCTATATTTAACTGCCATAAAAGCACAAACTTTTCTAAAACATTTCTATAATTCAAGAAACTAAAACAAACACAATTACTAAAAATAACAATTAACGGCCTTATCTAATACGTATAGCGATTAATCATACAATTAAACAGTATGAAAATAATACGCCATTTTAATTGCATTGTTTATAAACCACTAAGACAAGAAAAAGCAGTCATGTTTTGTCTCATCTATTAACAACATAAACGATTAAATGAAACCGCTACTATCATTCAATATACCAGTGTTGCATAAACCTGTTCATTCAATCAAACGTGAAACGTTTCGTTAATTTGACATGATAAACAGACCAAGCGACAATAATAAAAACGCAGTTACATGGGACTAATTTTGCTTTTCCTATTATTTCCACATATAGCACCATTGCATAAAACTTGGTATATTAACTAATTTCTTTATTACAAAGATCGTTTTTCAAGTAAAATAGTATTTAGAAAAGTTGAAAAAAAGTCTAAAACATATAATTGTTTTTCCTCTACATTGATTACAAAACATACACGACAGCAAAATGTCATTAATACATCAAATTCATAAAACAATTTTACCCAATATAACCCAAGTGTTTTGTTTGGATAATGATGACAAACCATGCACGGCGTAATGATTTACAGTGCATCAAAGCTTTGAATAGTGTAACTTTTAAAATATAGACGTCATTGTGTTTGATGTGACAGCAGTTGGACTGCATGTTTAGGTACCAGCAAATCATTACAATCGATAGCAGTTGGCTCTGGTTTGAATGCAAATACGTAGAAGATGGAAAGAAATTCTGGAAAAAGATATATATTATTTTTTACTTAAACATATACAGCTCATTATCATACAAAATACAAAACAAACATCAATGCATGCGTGAAACAAACAAAACAACTTACACATATAAAGAAAAACAATAGATTTTGTATTTCTGGAACATTGGAATATTTTTTTAATATTTAAAGGCCATGACAAGTTTTAGTAAAAAGTTTAAACGTTGTTGACTAAAAAGATCCATAAAAAGCTGATCGCTTTTTTGAAGTCGATATTTATGTTTTCAATAAAATCTTTGTCAGAAACTGCACAATATATTCAGTATGTTTGATACGTGATCAGTGATTACATTGAATTTGCTTGTATTTTTACAACTTTTATGTGTCCATAAATAATCTGATTAAAACGCAGCCGTCCAATATGTTTTCTTCCACCATTTTGGAATGATAGTACTTGAAACTTCGATACCGGTGTACTTCTTCACAAAAAATATCCAAACAATGCTTAAGTTTAGCGAGATTCCGTTGTATACGAGACAAAGTTTGTTTGTGTCTATAGAAACTACCTAGATATCCATATAAACCGTTCTTTCATATCTTTATTCCCTTAATTACGACAACTATTGTGTGAACTCAAATCAACTAGAAAATTCTTTTACCTTCAGTTGTTTTCTGAAGCAACTAAATCTTACAAATAGCGGCTGTCTGGTACTATGGGGCACATTTATATCAATTATTCACGTTTTTAATTCGAATTCCGTGCGCCCTGACGAATTCCTACGAATTATATACCTCGTAATAACCAAGTTTTGTTCTTTGTCATTGGTTTTGGATTTCTGCAAAGTACAGATAAGCGCTTTCAGCACCACTCAAGCATAAATCCGAAATTGTACAATATCAGGAAAAGTGTTTTAGTGCCGTTTGTGACAAATATAAACACGGATTTCTAAGAGAAAATCAATGAGAAAATGACGATTTATTAAATGCGACACTTCTCTAATTGCGATGTATTTAAACTTATCGCGACAGGAGCGATCTGCCATTGTGGTTGTTGTAAAAACCAGAATCGATGGTGGTAAATTATTGAATGAAATAATACGTGGTTCCTAGTGTTTTGAAAATATAAATAACGGTCATATAATCAACCCTAACATCTTGACATTGGACACCAAAATCAATTTCTGCCTGTATTTTACGCAATGCTAGTAATTCATGTAACCATGTTTCGAATTATTGTCGTATTGGACGGCTTCAGTAAATAAGGATCAAATCCAACATAACACGCAATGGTGTTTTGTCAATTTTGATTATCGTAATGGAATACGTGCGCTTACTTGTGATATGCCCCTGACCCTTTTTGAAAACCAATGTTGACGTTTATCCTTTTCAATTCAATTCAAATTTATTCAGGTATATAAGATCATTATACAACATATATATCATGATGATAAAATAGCAGTAATAATTCATGAAAAATAAATAAGTAAAATAATCATAGTAATCATCTACAAATTAAAGATCTTATAACCTGGGATAGTCCATTAAAGCAGCAAATGCGCTAATTTCCAACGGGGTCCCTTCCCTTAAAATTGTGATTTTTTAAAAATTTAAAAAAATATGATTTACATTAAATCTTAAGAATGTAGATATTTGATATAAACTTGTTAACTTCACGTTTAAAAGTTTGCTTATTGGTTAATTTCTTCAAATCGTTAGCCAAATTATTCCAGTCAGCAATTGCATTGCAATACGTGTACGTTGTTTTTTCCAAACTGCTAATTGTTAAAATTAATTCCATTTGAAAAAAGAATATTTAAATGAATTGCCAAATATAATTTTATCTTGATGTCGCATTGTTCAGTGCTTCTCTGATGACTGATGAACAATTCGAGATTAATTGAAAATCGTGATAACGTAATTAAGGATAATTAACGATAAAGAAAAAACGCACGTCTGACATTCATACTACATTTATTATTTCTTTCTAAACAGGCTCTCAAGTATTCATATAATGATACACCAAAACTAAGACCATTATAAAACCAACAATACGATATCATTTATTCACTCAGTTCATAAAACATGAAGTCATGAGGTCATACACAATCGCAAATATGTAAAGGCTCATATAACATTGTTAGTAACAGTATTTCTTTGTTAAGCAATATATGTTAATATTTGTTTATACTTCACCAAAATTTATAGTTTATACTAATTTAATAAGCTGGATTGCGACGGGAGCTTAGAGCTTATATGAACCGCTCTCGAGTCGGCTTCCTGGGTAGAATCAGTACTGAGTGTTGTTTTATGAAAGGCATTCGGTTGATCGGGGGATCGAACCCGCAACCTCTGGCGAAAGCGGCCAACACTCTATCCATTACACTACTGTCTCACCAAAATTAGGTGATGTTGCACCCAAAGGACACAGCAACCGACGATACATGGACACAACTAATACAGAACATTATTACAATGAGAACAAGGAAGTGATAATATATGTCACCGCCCCGATACGGCGAGTAGCAAAGGTCGCCGCTGGGGAGCACAAGTTTTCAGCGTTTCTGCCTTTTAAGGCTTAGGAGAAATTCGCCATAGATTCACAATTGAAAAGAAAAGTATAGTGTGTGGTGGCCAACTGTAAACTTGCCAATCCCAAAATACAAATGCTATTCGGCAATACGACGCAAAACACTTTCCAAACATTCAATGCGCAGAGCTACATGTTTTACAGACCAAGTATCAACATAGTTTGCGATTATATCCGAGCTGATCTTTGGCTAGGTGCTTAGAGTGGATTGTCGGTATTGTCCGTATTCATGAGCCGGGACCTCATCTCGTATATTGGACACGGAGAAAGCTATCTATTTACACTTGTAAGCAATTACATTACGCTTGTTAAAACTGAATTTCTGAAATCATACACAATGTGTGTATATTCTGCATCGTATCTTCAGTGAAATTTTGGTTAAAGGGAAGCAAATATCGGAGAAAAATCGTTCTTGGACAAGTCAGATTGCGTGTATACATTTAAATCATTCATGCATGGTCCAGAGTTTATTGCAATGTTATTCAGAATAACACAAGAGTAGATAAACATAATCTTAATTACAACGATATTTAAATGCTTAGTTAGGTAACACATATAATTCTTATACTAAGAACGATCAGTACCTATGTTATCAAACATCAGTTATGCCTTACTGCAGTATTTGCTATGCCAACTTTTCCTCTACCCAGCTGCAGCAAGAAATCACAATCACAATGAACCATTTTGAAAATATTTAAAAACCAAATTACATATAAGCCTTGTTTAAGCGTAATGATCATGTTTTGTGGAATAAAAGGGGCGTAACTGTGTAATGAGACGTTTAATGTTAACACTGTTATGTTGTTTATGATTATTGTTCTGAGTAACAAGTATGGTTTATGAAACTGAAATATCATTGAAATAGTAATAAAGAGTTTTATCAATATCGGTTTGCGTATGTGTGTGTGTGTGTGTGTGTGTGTGATCATAAAAATAAAATACTAATTTATGCTTTCCGCTATGTTAATAATAAAATGATACAATACACAATAACAAAACATTCTGCCATGATGACACAACGATAGAATAAATATGAATGTCAAACTGTAATATTCAACAACAGAAGCAGATATCGGCGCTTTATCTATTATAAGTATTTTAGTTGGACATTGATTCAAAAGGCTATATTTGAAATATACAGTAGTATCAATATCTAACACTTCAATGCTTGATACCTAAAGTCAGTAATTACCTGGAATCTGATACTTCAACAATTGCAAAATTTGTGATTTCTCACCATCAAGCTGTTCTAAATTCGATATTTCAAAACGCATTTAAAATATTGAATCACACCACGTGTATATGTCTGGAAACTGATAGTATTGTCTCTAATGACGGGATATCGTTCCGTTATATATGCGTTATTAATTTGCTTGAAAGTTGATACCGTTGGCACTTAAAACAATGAAGAAAACCAATGTATGTTCAGAAAAATAGAACTTTGATGTTATAATTGTATCAGTTAAATACAAGCGTTCTTTTTATTGACTTTGAACCCTTCTTATTCCATTGACTTGACCTTGGAAACCGCTTTCAAAAAATATTTACTCGATACTTTTTATAAAAAAATGTTGGTATTCACATGGGTAGCAACTGCGCAACACTTAACACAGATACTGTGTAAAGACAAACTGATACTGATATTCCTATGGTTACCAATTGCGCACAACCTTTCACATATTTGAGTTTACCACATTGGTATGAAATAGATTCCAATCAATCTTTAACCATATACACAGGGCGATGTAATTGATTCCTTTAACCTTATACACAGAGCGATGTAAATGGTTCCTTTATTAATATACATAGACATAGGGATTCGTCAAAATGAACAAAATAGGTAACGATCACCTTGTGATTTGGATTAAATTTTGGAGCCAAATGAAACGAAGAATTCATTGTACACATACTGCGCTCTGCCAAAAAGGTATAATGAAAAGCGTTATACAGCTGACATGATTTATTCACCTGTTATGCGATTTAAACTTCCTTACAAAATCATTACCTATGGATATATGTTAGGTGAAAATGTGAACTTCCTGACAAAATCATTACCTATAGATATGTGTTAGGTGAAAATGTGAACAAATTCTGCTGGCCTTAGAAGAAAATTCATATTTTTAATAATTTAAAATTATTCATTTTCTTCTTATACCAGCAAACGGTGGAACAACTCTCTACTACCATGATTAAACAATATTTCATACCTCAAGCGAGAAAAGATCATTTCCGTATTTCCGTATTAAGTTTTGCTCTGGAACAATCTAATCTCCTTATTTGGAGCGTTTGAAAGTTTGAATTCGTTTTTGTCTTTCTACATTTTCGTAGCTCGATACTGGAGGTTGTGATGTTTGTGGTTGGGTTTGTTTTAAATGTTGTATATCGAAGCTTAAACTACGAATATCAACCTTACATTAGTCTGTCTATTGGGGCTTCTGTGAAAAGTAGCCTGTTGATTGTAACAAACCTGAAATCCCTCCATTATTCGAACACATTTTGCTGCTAACAAACTTGCTGTAAACTAAATACAGCGATGTACATCCCCACTTCAATACGCATTTTTATTAGAACACATTTCACCTTCTCAACCCAAAAAGATGCTGTGCATTTTGTAAACATATTCTCAAAACCATAATGGCGGTTATGAGAGGTTGATGTAAATTATTAACGACAGGTGGACGACGGACATACATATGGACATTACAAAAATCGGCTCCGGTGATACAGATGGCAGACAAATACATTATATAAACAAAGAAGTAAACGCATATATAGCAATGATACATTTAACATAACTGTTAAGTGTCACAAACAATCCCTAAACTAAACACATTTGTCGTAAGAAAAAAAACTTTCCTCTAATTGTTATATTTTGTTTATCCCAAAATACTATTAAATTCTTAATATGAGTCATGTGCCATCACGAGTTATACGTTGTCAATTATTAACTTAACAATAATTGCGTCAATTAATCACACAATACCACAATATACCTGATGTCAATTTAAGCAGAGAAGCCGAGCAACGACAAAAAAGGTAAATTATACGAGACACTCATCACGGTGTATTAAGAACCATTAATGAAAATTATAACATCCGTCACAAACGTAGTTTCGAATCTTCACCACGATAAAAAAAAAGGTTTGACACGAATGAGATGCCACAGGTAGTGTTTGGTATACCGCTATATCAAATATAAATGTCGCCAACATGTCAGACTGTGTCACTAAGGTGTTACTATGGCAACAAAATGGATACAAATTATGACAATGTACTAGTTTATGGTGTTTTGTGGCGACAATATGGTTAGGTATGTGAATTTTTTTTTTTGCAGACTTAAAATGATTATATATGTGTCCGTCATAAATAAGAAATAAAGAATTTATTTACCTTTATTCATTAACCTTGTTATATAGTCAGGTACTGAGCGCGTGATTCAGTGGTAGAACATCGAACCCAGGAATGAAAGGTCCTGGGTTCGATCCTCCCCCACGGCTGTGTCTGGTATCCTTGAGCAAGACACTTTTCCACACAAGCTTAGTACTGGTTCCACCCAGGAAGACTTCGAGCGTGATCTGTAAAAGTTGTAATAACTTCTTTCACAATCTATGTAAAATAGACAAGTTTAAACTAATATAGTCAGTTATTTATTAAGGAAGAGGGTCCACCGCGGCAGACAGATCGGAGGGGCCGTCTTAAGATCATTAACCTCTCACCGCTGAGGTAGCAGGTTCAAGCCAAGCTCTGTCCAAAATCTTCATGTGAGAAAGTTTGCCAGTTACATGTAGAATAACGGGTTTTACTCAGACTCATTTTGAGGTCTTACTCCGTAAATAAACTAAATATAACCTAACATAACCTGAACTATATTGGAAATGACGTTACACGCCATTTAAAATAGAAACAACAACAACAGGGCTTTGTTTCAATAACTTTAGTAAGTTTAAGATATCTTTATTTATAGAAGGTACACATTGATACCATTCCGGCGTAATACTATTGAAATCGATGTACACATGGTATTTGTATTTTCAATGTGACCGTCCAAAACATTAACAATACTGCAATATAATATCATCAAATTATAATGTAAAAGTGCATCTAATCGTATGACAAACTCTCAGTTTAATAATATGCTGAACAGAATAGCTAATCAGCCATCTGATTTTTATGTATTCTCTCAAAAGGCATCAAAGCAATTTCCTTGAATAAGAAAGGACTTTAAGAACAACAATAACGAATGCTGTATTATCAAATTGGACAGTAATTGGAACTTTTCATAATTGTTGAAATGGGTACGTAACTCAATATATTGACGAAGATATACATGTGTCGTAACATTTATACATCTGTTCTTTTATACTTTTTTACACAAACAACACACATCATGTGTTATGTGATTAGAGAAGGTAATTTCTTTATTGACATTTCAATGAGTGAATACTTAAAGATGTATTACAGATACTGGTATAGCATTCAATATTAGAGTTTTGTTATAACTAACGCAATTTTTCATATAATTTGTGCAAGAAAGAAGATTAATAATCGTAAGTTATATGATGTATTATTTGAAAATATCAAAATGTTTGATATATAGGGTGGTTCTATCTTATTAATAGCTTTACTAATACAGCCGTGTAGTAACAACATCTATTGAAACTGTAAGGCATTGCAATTCATTGAACAATTCTTGATATTTTGTTTTGAATGGTTTATCTATTACTGTTCTCTTGCTCTTTTCGATATTGTATATATTGTATTTATTTATATATTTGCCTTTTCCCGAAACAACACAACAATATTCAAATGTAGATATTATGTAGGCATTGTAAAATAAAAAAAAATCGTTTAGCACATTAAATGCCAATTTTAGTGTTATTTATATTTTAGTAATCTGAGTTGGCCATGATATAGTTTGTCGATATAAAAAACCTTATAATTTCGGAGTGATAACCTTTTCATCAAAACATCATGTTTGCGACCTTTACCTGAACTTGCAAAATTTTAAACGTTTCTCATCGGTAACTCGGACTTTAATTATCTTTAATAGCATTGTTATAAAAATTGTTTTTATTTTTCTTAACCTTTGATGATAATCTATTTCATATGTATTTGTATTCATCAAACGTTTTGTTTATGTGTAATTTATCTCTCTTACTTATTGCTTCCTAATCTCAAATTTAAACCAATCAGGTTGAGTGTCATATTTAACTCTTTGATCTTTAATAGGCGCATGCTTAGAGAGAATTGAATGCATTATTGAATACACTTGAGTTAGATAGTGTTTTGGCTTATTAATGCATCAAATAGCATCAAGTGAATAATTGACCAAGTTATTTCAAAAAATATAATTTCATTGAAATTCTTGAAACATCTGTACTTGATTGTGTCATGACAAGTTTCTCTTAATTTTATACTACCAATGCGCCTTATAAAACAAACAGAATAGTGATCGCTAATGCTGTGTACGGTTATTATAACTTTTCATTAAATCAGGCATGTTTGTATATATGAGATATATAATAGGAGAACTGGATTTACAAATTTAGTAGGTGATTTAACCATTTGTATAAGACCAAATTTCACAATAGTGTAATTCCATCTTTTTATACTAGTGTTTAACATTATTAACCAATAAGCAGCTGATATTGAAATCCCCAAATATATATATTTCTAAGTTACAGTTTCAATGATTGGTTTTCATTTGGTGCACCTTATACTATAACTTGCAGGAAAAACAATAACAAAATTGATTGCATGTGCGAGGACACTTAACAACCGCGACATGAAACATACAACACTGTTGTTGTAACGACAACAATAAGTATATGTTATGGATCATGCATTGATCTTCGGACGAAATTATTTTTCTGTAACGAAATGTAGCGAGGTGAACACATTACTTAATACTGAATGATATATGACCAACTAATAGTTCAAACATACTTTAACCAAATTACAAGTTGGGAATTTTCAAAACAAAAGTATTGCATACCAATTAATGAATAATTTTGTGGAGAAATTGAGCAAATTCTTGTGTTTTTAAACTATAAGAAATGTATATATAAAAAGAGTCTTACCATTCAAAGAAATGAAATAAATAACTCAGCGCCGTTGGTTAGTTGGGATAATTCATTATCAAAATTATCTAATAACTCAGCGCCGTTTGTTAGTTGGGATAATTCATTATCAAAGTTATCTGATAACTCAGCGCCGTTTGTTAGTTGGGATAATTCATTATCAAAGTTATCTAATAACTCTGCACCGTTTGTTAGTTGGCATAATTCATTATCAAAGTTATCTGATAACTCAGCGCCGTTTGTTAGTTGGGATAATTCATTATCAAAGTTATCTAATAACTCTGCACCGTTTGTTAGTTGGCATAATTCATTTTCAAAGTTATCTAATAACTCAGCGCCGTTTGTAAGCTGGTATAATTTATTTTCAAAGTTATCTAATAACTCAGCGCCGTTCGTTAATTGGGATGACCCATTCTCAATGTTATCTAATAACTCAGCGCCGTTGGTTAGTTGGGATAATTCATTTTCAAAGTTATATAATAACTCAGCGCATTTTGTTAGTTGGGATAATTCATTTTCAAAGTTATCTAATAACTCAGCGCCGTTCGTTAGTTGGTATAATTCATTTTCAAAATCTAATAACTCAGCGCCGTTTGTTAGTTGGGATTCTTCATTTTCAATGTTATCTAATAACTCAGCGCCGTTTGTTAGTTGGGATAATTGATTTTCACAGTTATCTGATAACTCAGCGCCGTTTGTTAGTTGGGATAATTTATTTTCAATGTTATCTAATAACTCAGTGCCGTTTGTTAGTTGGTATAATTAATTTTCAATGTTATCTTATAACTCAGCGCCGTTCGTTAGTTGGTATAATTTATTTTCAATGTTATCTTATAATTCAGCGCCGTTCGTTAGTTGGTATAATTCACTACCAATGTTATCTGATAACTCAGCACCGTTTCTTAGTTGGTAAATTTGATTTCAAAGTTTTCTAATAACTCAGCGCCGTTTGTTAGTTGGGATAATTCATTATCAAAGTTATCTAATAACTCAGCGCCGTTTGTTAGTTGGGATATTTCATTATCAAAGTTATCTAATAACTCTTCACCGTTTGTTAGTTGGTATAATTCATTTTCAAAGTTATCTAATAACTCAGCGCCGTTTGTTAGTTGGGATAATTCATTTTCAAAGTTATCTAATAACTCAGCGCCGTTTGTTAGTTGGGTGAATTCATTTTCAAAGTTATCTAATAACGTAGCGCCGTTTGTTAGTTGGGATAATTCATTTTAAAAGTTATCTAATAACTCTGCACCGTTTGTTAGTTGGTTAATTCATTTTCAAAGTTATCTGATAACTCAGCGCCGTTTGTTAGTTGGGATAATTCATTTTCAATGTTATCTGATAACTCAACGCCGTTTATTAGTTGGGATAATTTAGTTTCAATGTTATCTAATAACTCAGTGCCGTTTGTTAGTTGGGATAATTTATTATCAATGTTATCTGATAACTCAGCGCCGTTCGCTAGTAGGTATAATTCCTTTTCAATGTTGTCTAATAACTCAGCGCCGTTTGTTAGTTGGTATAATTTATTTTCAATGTTAACTTATAACTCAGCGCCGTTCGTTAGTTGGTTTACATCATTTTCAAAGTTATTTTATAACTCAGCGCCGTTTGTTAGTAGATATAATTCATTTTCAATGTTATTTATTAACTCAGCGCCGTTTGTTAGTTTTCATTTTCGCTGTATGTTAGTTGGTATAATTTATTTTCAATGTTATCTCATAACTCAGCGCCGTTTGTTGGTTGGTATAATTTATTTTCAAAGTTATTTATTAACTCAGCGCCGTTTGTTAGTTGGTATAATTCATTTTCAATGTTGTCTAATAACTTAGCGCCCGTTGGTTAGTTGGTATAATTCATTTTCAATGTTGTCTAATAACTCAGCGCCCGTTGGTTAGTTGGTATAATTTATTTTCAATGTTGTCTAATAACTCAGCGCCGTTTGTTAGTTGGTATAATTTATTTTCACAGTTATCTAATAACTCAGCGCCGTTTGTTAGTTGGTATAAATCATTAGCTAATAATTCAGCGCCGTTTGTAAGTTGACATAAATCATTTTCACAGTTATCTGATAACTCAGTGCCGTTTGTTAGTTGGTATAAATCATTTTCAATGTTATCTAATACTTAGCGCCGTTTGTGAGTTGGTATAATTTATTTTCAATGTTATCTAATAACTCAGCGCCGTTTGTTAGTTGGGATAATTTATTTTCAACGTTATCTAATAACTCAGCGCCGTTTGTTAGTTGGTATAATTCATTTTCACAGTTATCTAATAACTCAGCGCCGTTTGTTAGTTGATATAATTAATTTTCAAAGTTATCTAATAAAGCCCTTAAACAAGTTAAGACGAAACTTAATTCAGCGCCGGTTTGGTTATTTGTTCAAATAGTTTGAGTTTAGCAATTTACTCAGGGTTATTTCGTCCAATGGGTGGGGTTAAAACTTTACCTAGCTTTGTTTCTTCCAGTACTTGTTGTTTAACAATTTACTCAGGGTTGTTTATCCCAATAATTGAGGTAAATCGCTGCTATGGTTATCAAATAAATAAGAAAACCAAGATAAAATGTTCTTCTTATACTACTGTGGGTGATTTCTAAAATGCACATTTACAGTTTCGTATCATCACCAATTCATATACTAGTAGTTTGTATCACGTTATAACACTGATTAAAATTCTATAGCAACATTTTGGAAAAAAAACATATTAAACTATAAAATATGTACAATTATTCTGTATATTACTCCGGATTCTCTGTATTTTGTAGATTAAATATTGGCCCAGAATCAAGAAAAATGCAAAAACAAACGTGATGCTCGAGTTCAAATCACGCGATTTCTCAAATTGACAATAAAAGTAAGTATTTAATACAAAAATCATACTAAATGGACGACTGAATTAATGACTTGATGTCTTATTGGGTACCAACACATTTTAGGTTACATGACGCCCAAAATAAGGTAGAGTCAAGGTTCTTTCTCTATGTACAAACAAACTAACATACAGATTGATAAAACTCGCATAACACCAAACGAATATGCATAGTGAGTCTAGAAGAACGTTAATACCCGCTGAACTGCAGAATTTCAGCAAATTATACCCAAATAGTTATACGATTTATATGAGACAAAGTGGCTCTGTTGTTGATATATTTAATTTAGTAGCCAGGGGTTGATAATTTAATTATTCTAATATAATAATGAACATTATAAAACAGATAAAATGAACATGACATATTTGGGGAATCCCTACCCCTCTGCATATTGACATTAATACTACCCCGCTACCTAGAACTAAACAGGTCATATAACATGTATGTTTGATATAAAGAGGTTGATGCTTGTCTCACCATGGGGTGGGCTACTGACCGTTGTATATTTAGTAACGTTGTGATAATGTTTATATTTCTGTGGTGACTTCAACCCGTGATGTACATTTTCGTCCGTATGTATGTTTGTAGTGTACTTATTATATCTATAATTATTCTACATATTGCTTGTGTTTTTGCTGTATAGATGGCGCTGATCCTTTGAATGCTCCGTCGTCTGCTGAACATATGTTCTTATTTTTGTGCAAGCCGTCTCTTTATATAGAAACTATTCGTGGAGAAACCACGTCCAGGTTAATTTGTTAATTGAACTGTAACAGGGTCTTTGAGGTTCAAAGGCATAAAAACGTATTCTTATCGTAGCAATCTCGAGCTCTTCTGTGTTACGTCGTTCCTTCAACCCAGTAATGTCTCGAAAACACGGACAGTAATTGGTAGAGTATCGTATAGTTGAAATATTTCTGTATTTTACGACGACAGCTCGGTCTTTAACATCAGAATTGTGAATATTTACACGAAAACGGTCAAGCATTTATGTAGAGCCGACGAATATCAAGCCAAGTATAATAAAAGTGTTCGGATGGGCGAAACATTTCGTATTAACGCCAAAGTGTCAGCCATCGTTTGTCATTCATCGACAAGTTTTAAAGTTTTCAACCCGTCTCCATGGTGTCTGTTAGGTTGCTATGTAAACGTGAAATAGTCTCTTAAACATCCTTATTGGCAGTATGGTAGCGTATTATATTCGTATAAAACATGTCTGATTCCTGGGGTGATAATTAGTCATAATATCATACCTGTAGATAATAAAGTGAAAAATAATTTTAGGGAATCGCTCCTTTGATGGTTTTATAGTTCATTTTATGTGCAATACGATTTGTTTAGAGTGTATATAGGGGTTGTCTGTATTGGGCAACGCGTCATGTTGGACATATACCTTCTTATTTGTGATTAAGACGAATTCATAGAAAAGGTTTTAAATAAGACGGTATAGATAGTGGGATTTTGTATAACATTTTAAAGTTGGCTATTGTTATATACCGGTATCCATGCTGTCGTATTTGTAAAATAACAGTCTCTTGCAGGGATGCTTCAACTTGTACATCAATTAAACAGGTTTGGGTTCTCGATGTCATCGTTCGTATCTTGAAATAAAGCATCCCACCCATTAATGGAAAACGTTTACTTTTAACGGCTTGATATTTAATTTGACATGTATGCTGTTATTCAATTTACCGGCCTTGCGAGCCGCGGAGGTGACCCGTAGATGCCAAATTGATTTTTTTGAATTATGATTCTCACATATGTTAATATTAATTAAGTGTTTTAAATGGCAGAATAAACACTACTGTTTTTTCCGGTTCTGTGACATCACGTGTCTGTGAAAGTTTACGCAATCAAGTTCCTTTCCAAATCGCTCTCTTGCAATATCTGTTTAATTGTCCAATAGATGACAACCCCATAGCTCCTTTTCAATTGGTTACTGTACCAGAGACAGACTGCCCATGGCTTCTTTCTACGAGTATAGAAAATGTATTTATTATAGCATATACGAGACATAATCAACTTAAACTAAAACCAGTAAATAGAATAAAGAAGTAATGAGACCAGTTTAAAAAAGCATGCAATCAGGAAAGCTACCATTAAAAAAACACAGTCACCATAGCGCGCAAAAACAATTAATGCATGAAATACATTAATTTCAATATTAACTTACAAATTGTCAACAGGGACATTGTCTTACAAACCCTCCACCTGATGACCACGTGGTTTACCGGTGCATCCATCCCCGCTGTTCACTCCTTTCAACTCTCAAAATAACGAACACTATTTACAATAAAACAAATGAAATCTTATCAAATTGATAAAAAATATGTATTTGTATCTTCACTAATTTCCTGACATTCTAATATGTTTGGTGACAGATTCTTGATAATGGGTAACCTTACCGTACTGAATAAGTTCTTATGTAACTAGTACATTTCTTTGTTGTCCGTTTGTTTGTCTACCCTTTTTATTCCCGTTATGACAATTTTACAGCAGACATTTTCTACTTGTGCACTGCATTACTCAGTTTTTTTATACATAAAGAGAATGGTGTCAATCACTTTATGGTGTACACATGCCTGTAACCTCAAATAATTTATAAGAAATAGCTGACAATCACGACATGTTGATAACTGACCAAAATGATGTTTTCAGCCCTCCTACACAATTATTGTCGTGGTCCAGCATTCTTTAGATGGGCGGTCAAGACTCTGTGCGTTTATTGCCTTATTTTATGGTATACGGCTGTGGTCGGAAATACGGTCACCATCGCACCGCGACAAATTTCATCGGATTAAGTTATAGTAAATTGTCTGAAAATAAAAACACTATTCGTCTAAAATTTTTTAGAAACGTGCACATTGAAAAGCTGCAACAGATAAGCAATACTTGGTTTGGTGGTGGTGGGGTGGTTTTGGTGGGCGTGGGGTAGTTGTGGTGTGGGTGTGGTTGGGGTGGGGTGGTTGTGGCGGTAGTGAGGTTGTTGAGGTTAGGGTGGGGTAATTGAGTGGCGTTGGGGTGGTTGTGGTGGTGGTTGTAGTGGTGGTGGGATGGTTGTGATGGGGTGGGTTGGGGTAGTTGTGGTGGAGGTGGGGTGGTTTTGGCGGTGGTGGGGTAGTTGTGGTGGGGGTGGTGGTTGTGGTAGGTAGGGGTGGGGTGGTCGTTGTGGGGGTAGTTGTGGTGGGCTTTGGGTGGTTATTGCAGGGTGGGGTAGTTGTGGCGGGGGTGGGGTAGTTGTGGTGGGGGTGGTATGGGGGTATGGGAGTATTTAAAAAAATACATTCTTAATCAAGCATCGAAAATTAGAGCAAGTGGTAAAATAAACACTAGAAATGGACAAATGTTAATTTTTACCGTTTATGTTTTGAAAAATAATCATTGCATATAATATTCATTTGAAGGAAAAACCTATCAGGAGCGCTGTGTAACATGCATCTGTTAGGATGTGATGATGACTGAAAAAAAAATTATAAACAAATTGATTCATTTATCAAACAAAACCTTTCTTTACAGAAACTGAATGGTATTGATTGCACTTACACAGGCGTCGCATGGAAACACTACCTGGTAAAACGATCACTTGGAAACACGTGACGCGTCGAAAAAAAGAAAATAGCAGACTCGGGTTTATTGCGTCCATTGCTGGTGAGTAATGCAGTAGGCAACACTCCTCACACCCACGTGCACCGATTTAAACAGTATTCGATTTTCGAACAGAAACGAACGAGTTTACTCATTCAAAATAATAAGAGGAAATAAACAGAGCGATAGTAAAGTGGATAAAGAGTTGGTCGCTCACACCAGATGTTGCGTGTTCGATCTCTAGCTCGACCCGATAATTAGTTCCGGTTCTACATAGGAAGCGTTCTCGAGAGCGGTTGCTATATTTATAAATTCTGAGCTTTCTTCACAATCGAGTCAAAATGAATAAGAGTGAAATAAGAGGTAGTAAGAACACTGAGTCTAAGAACGAGACTGAACCGTGTAACAAAGAAATCGAAGAGGAATTTCATTTCGTACTAATATGCGACATATTTAAACATATTAGAAAAAAAAAGAAAAATGCTTATCGGACAATATTAAATATGTACAAGTTTATTAAACTGTTGAATAAAACAAAAAAACAATTATGATAACCTTGCTAAATATTTTATTAAAACCTTGAATGCAAGCAAGAATCTCTAACTGCAAATTAAACTATTAATATTCAATAATTTGATTCTTTTTCTGTTTTTAATGCTGTATCATTTATAATTATGTCACCAAGCACGTATATTGTATACTGTAAGTTGTGTATGGTGATGAGCTATGTTAGCTTAAAGATATACCAAATAAACTTTTCTGTTTTCTGCACATGTATTCTATAAACGATATGTTGCTGGTTAAAGAATAAATTGAATTATCATGTTACCAAGTTTTCAAGTTTTTTGCCTTTGGGCCGTTATACAACATATTTTTAAATGAAATAACACGGGAGTGACCCAGTTATTGAAATATTGGACAAAAATAGTTTTACATTGTTAATATTGTTTTAATAATGACGGTTTTTTTTAAAGACCTTACATGTAAATTTAGAAATAGCAGTTATTTTATTTGCATCTTTTAAAGATAAAATGGTAAATATAGATTTGTTTGTAAACTTATAGAACATAACCATTCACGTTAAAAGTAAACTTCACGTAAAAATATCGTATGCATAACATTGAAAAAAATGAAATTTGTCTTTAATGACCGAATTAAGCCTTGTTTTTGTAAAAGAATATATCAATATCTTAGATATTGGTATGTCTACAGTCTCTACCATACGGGAATGACTTGAATAGTAAGCGCTTTTGATAATTACTTAAATTAATTGTTAGATATGATAAATCCTAAAATTAATTTGATTAATGTGTTTCAATAATGTCAAAACCCAATTTAAATTATCTAGGGATGTTTTACAAAAGAAACAAAGTATGTAGGTATTCATGAAAACTAACCAGGAGAAAGAAACACAACTTTCATTCCCAAATAACCTCAGCGGTATCAGCACTAATGGAGAATGTTGCCCTCAATATTAATTACGATTATTAATACTTTTTATCTTTTTCAATTACACGTTTAGAAAAAATTAAATATTCAAAAGCAAAATGTAGGTAAGAAAGCGGAAAGCGATTAAAATAGTATTGTATTTGGATAACATTTTGCTACTGAGTGATAACTGTTTCTTTATGTCCATAAAACATAAACCACAAAAGCATTTAAAGCTTTTCGATGGCAATTTGTTAAAATAAACAAGGCATACAAATCTTATATAACTGCAAGCGCATGTAATATGTAATTTGAAATAATATACCGTAACTTAACCATAGAGCAAAAAAAAATGATTATACTGTATAACGGTGATTTTTTTTGTACTACAATAAATATAAAGTATCAAAACTAAATATATGGTTATATATGTACCTAATTGGAACAGTTACTAAATATGGCTTGTCCATTAAAAGTCGCAAATTTACAAAATTTGTATTATTATATGTCTGACTTTCTCTACGAGTAATGCCCATAAATAAGTGTCCAATACTTAAAATTAATTACAAAAATATGATATATATTCAACAAGAGACATGTAAACACAATAAAACAAGAATATTAATATGTATCAACATTGGATTTAATGGAGCTGTAATCTTAGTGCTTCTCATGGCCGTCGTTTCCGTGTGTAAGTGCTTCTCATGACCGTGGTTTCCGAATGTAAGTGCTTCTCATGACCGTGGTTTCTGTGTGTAAGTGCTTCTCATGACCGTGGTTTCTGTGCGTAAGTGCTTGTCATGGCCGTGGTTTCTGTGTGTGTGTGTGTGATCTAAATGAACTTCTGTTTTTTGTCACATATAACTGGTTTGCGCCACAGCAGTGCTACGAGACGTGTGATGACCATAAATAGTCAGTTCGTCTGTCGACTCATTGTTATTTTTATCTGTAATCCAGGGAATTATAAACATGATCATAGTTGTTCGAAAATAGAACTCGGCCTTCTACAATGTCATGAGACGTGAGCGGTGTTGTAGTTACCATAACCTCTCATGAACAGATTCGATAAAATCGAGTTTGTGATTTGCGTTCTATGCTACCAAGGGATCATACCTTTATCAACGATTATAAAGGCATAGTACCACCGTTGGAAAAAGGAAGTGCTTCCGTGGGATAGTCTTATAATGGCGGTTATAAGTAATCTATGTTTCTTCTCTTTAAAAATGCATTTTCCTTATTTAAATGCTCATTTTTTTTATTTGAATGGCATTATTGATGTGTTTAGAACATTTTTGAAAGCATTGTCATGTTTGAATTGTGAATTTAGAAAAAAAAAATATGCTTGGAAATTGGGGTATGATTACATGAATTCTGAAGTCTACTTTCACTATATCAATAGTGTACACACTGAGCATAATAAAAATCTCTTATATGACACATGACCCCTACTTTTCTTATCATATTTTGGAAGTGTAGAGGGTGACAAACAGTAAAATGTAAGTTTCACTTCTTTCATTTGGGTCTCTCTATGAATAACAAGCCTTCAAACTTTTATTATTTACTATAGAATAAAGAAGAAAATCAATGGTTGGGTTATACCTAAAGGATAATGTTGTATGTAGCCGTTAACCAGGTGTACACTTCCCAGTGATGTATGTTACTGCTGACCGTTCAAAGACGGTGACTCGTATTGTTACTTCTTCTGTATGAATGCATTGTACCTAATATAACTGTTCCTCATAGTTTCGTCCATGCTGTTCTGAGGGTCGTGTCTTATTAACTCTGCGTCTCCTTTTGGTTAGTGTTTCCTTATTTGTAATGTGATACTTTTAACCAAATAAACAATCAAATTCATCAACTGCCATTAATTACCAAAACATTTAATTATTAATAACTTTAATAACTTTTGATTTTAGTGAGAATGATACTCAAATACCACGAGCCAAACACACCCGCCCCATGTCATGTGATAATGGGCCAGACAGCCTTTGTAATGAAAATCATAAATATTCATAAAAAGGGTTATAAAAATGATAATAATTATAATAAAGTAATAATAACAATAATAACAATAATAAAATATGTATTTACTGAAAGTGGCATATAAGACATACAATTATTTACAATTAAACCAAAATACAACTTATTTTTATATGGCCTTCAAAATGCCAACAGAAATAATATAACAGTTATACATATCAATCAAGCTAACATATATATGCATCACACTTTGCTTGTATATAAGTCAGGCAACGCTAGGTATACCATTTAGATTTATAACTATTAAAACCCATGTATTCTACGACAGACACTCAACAACCAAAACAAATCATAAATATTAACAAACAAGAATTAAAGTTTAATAAGATACTATGCTGAGTACATCGCAATATTTGAAAATGTACTATTTTAGAAGGTAGATTTTATATTTACATTCAAATGACTGAATTTTAGAAACTGATCTAATATCAACTGGAATATCGTTCCATACATTCTTACTTAAATAAGAAAACGAAGATCTATAATAATTAACTAGTGCAAGTTTTTTTGCTAAACAAGATTATTATGCATTGATGGTCGAAGATTATAGGGTTTTTTGTTGTTGTTTTTTTTTTTTTTTTGGAGGTGGGGGGGGGGGGGGGGGGGTTGAAAATGTTAATATGTGTGACATGCATGTCGGGGTCATATGGTTCATTACTTTATATGTAAGTACTGAAATATGAAATTTGTATCTATCGGTAAAAGAAAGCCAATTTAATTGTTTGAATAACCCTGCTGTTGGCTATCCCATCATGATTTTTGCAACTCTTTTTGTAACATATTTATTGTGTTAATGTAGCTTTTGTTATCTTTACCCCATAGCGCACAATAGTAATCAAATATTGGCAATATGTACGCATTGTAAAAAATAATTTTCATCTCATCTGTGAGAAAGTATAAAATGTGTTTAAGTAGAGCAATTTTAATGTTTAGCTTTCTACATACATAATCAATAATCAGTATCCGATTTAAGGTATTGTCAATGTTTACATCTAATAGTTTTTGGAATGCCTCATTCTCTAAAAGATTATCATTAATTCTTAAATTAACCATGCTTGTGCAATTTGTATCTAGATCCAATAACCACACACCTAGTATTTATGGGATGTAAGAACACGTTATTTATTACCATACACCTAGTATTCATGGGATGTAAGAACATGTTATTTATTACCACACACCTAGTATTCATGGGATGTAAGAACATGTTATTTATAACCATACACCTAGTATTCATGGGATGTAAGAACATGTTATTTATAACCACACACCTAGTATTCATGGGATGTAAGAACATGTTATTTATAACCATACACCTAGTATTCATGGGATGTAAGAACACGTTATTTATTACGCACCATTTAACGATACGATCAAGTTGTCATGGAAGTTTGTTTTTAATTTCTAATAAATCGAATCCAGATTCATATAAAGTTAAGTCATCCACGTCAGCGTATAAATCTATATTATTTATTGATATGAAAGGTTACATCATTAATATAGAATAGGAATAGTAAGAGTCAAAGTATGGAACCCTGTGGCACGTAAACGTAAATTACTTAAAGAAAAACAACCATACTCTTTCCTTTGTAATTTTGAGCAACCGTTCAAACAGAATGGGGTTTAATCCCATTTTCAACGCATTTCAGGTTATATATGGCATATTCAGTTTATTTGTGGATGAAGACCTTATACTGAATCTGAATAGAAACAAGTAACTGGCGAATTGTCTCGCATAACGTTTTTGGACCCAGCTGGGCTCGACTTAAGGGATGAGAGGTAAATGATTGTTAGACGACAGCCCCCTCGCACAGTGATTTAATTACTGTTTATATGTCTCTAACCTTGGACCACTCAGATACGGAAGACCCTCTTTTTCTAAGAAATTTTATAAAAAATAAATATTCTAGTAGCAGACCATTTGTCAAACTAGCTGCATTCTGAAGCTTACAATGCTTTAAGCCATTGTTATAAAAAAAAAAAAACATGCTGTGTCAAAATCTGAATCCTTAATATTTTACTCTAACTCAAAGAATCATTTCTTCGTCGTAACTGCAATGGCTATTCCGCAGACTGAACAACAAGATACACATTTAAAACTGCGACAATATTTTCTAACACATCCGCACGTTTCTACTTAATATAGAAAAAAAACGATACATTTTCTAGAGAATAGAGTTCATTGTGATATGAAACACAGTCACTTAACTATGTGATGTTTTAGAATTAATCGTCCCTCATATGCCCGCGATATAAATGTCAAAACAACGGAGACATTCACAATTGAATTGTAAAATGAAAATAAGGGCGCCGTAAATGTAAGGTTTGCCTGTGAAAGTTTAGCTGTTTTTACGTATAAAACATGGCAAATAATGACGGCAAAATACAATCTTGGATAATTTATAAAGCACAGAATGACGACTTAGTCGCGAAGAGTGTCGCCATGCCGATTTTATTGCCTATTAAAGCTGATAGGGTTCGTGTTTTTTGTCTTGTGGTTTTGAGGCTATTTGGTGTGTTTAATCAAACATATTGGGTAAAACGGTTGTCGTGTTTTATAAAGAAACTAAACATGATCTATAAAATTGTTTTTGCTATGGGATAAAAACGAAGAGTACGTCTAATTTAGCCAATGACATGAACAATATGTCAGATCTTTTAACAATATGTAAATGAGTGTGAACCTTTACAAAAACAATGGTAGTTAAAGTGTTTGTCGTAGCTTTCAATATTTCATTTAGCTCACAGCGGTGTCTTTTAGAGACAGCTTTGTACTCGGTGTTTGACGGTTATTTTTTCAGGGGTAATAATTCCATGGAGCTCATGCAAGGTACTCTAAAATTGAATGCCGTAAAACAGGTGCATGGGGCGTCAAGTGTAGTGTTTATTTATACTCCACAAAACAGACTTATTTAACGATTGTTAGTGATTTCTTTTGTTGTTATTATTGTTGTTAATGTTTTGTGGGGAAGGGGGTGGGGCTCTTGATTGCATAAGGTGTATTTCTTACTTTATTTTCCCTCATAACAGATTTAATAAGCAAATTCAGTGAATAAAGTTCCCCGCTTTTTCGAAAGATTTTTATCAGGCATTCTTAAGTTATTGTACGGAAACCCAAAAATACGATTGTTCACAAATTAAAGGGGCATAACTGTAGAACGACAAAAGTCAAAACCCCTAAAATAAAACTTAGCCTGTGTTTTGTCATTAGTAACATTGTATTAAAATTTCAAAATATTTTATTGAGGCTTCTTTAGTTATTTTACGGAAACCAAAATGTGACGTCCGGACGGACGGCCGGACGGACGGACTGGACAGATGGACAGACCCAAATAACAATAACTCATAATCCGTTTTCTTTTGTTGTTGTTTTTGTTGCCGTTTTTTTTTTTTTTTTTTTGCTTTTTTTTGTTATCCTTTTATCAGACATGGTTATGAGGGTTGTCACACTGAACAAAGTATCATGTTGCTGGTGTTTGATATGACATCCACCTTCAGTTTACTGACGGCGGTCTGACCCCTACTTATTATCTTATCCTTTAACAGCGTAGCCTCTAACGAGGAGGCAATGTCTGGTACTATTTCCTGTGTTTGGTTTGACTCGACCGGGAATATTTAATACATGAACACACATGTTTGTTATGAGAACGTTTGTCGTATTTAGTTATCAAAATCCCGTTGTTGTGTTTTGTTTTGTTTTTTCTTTACGGTGTATAGGTTAATATACTGTACACTATCAGTTTTGTTATTTGTTCTAAATATAAAACAATGTCTAGGATTTCTACGGTAAACAAAATCCAAACAGAATCTTTTTTTTTTTTTTGCCATAGCACGAATGTATCCGCACATAAAAATGGTAGGTTGACCACCTTGTTTATTTATATAAAGACAATGCAGTGACACTCTAATATATTTTAAAAAATCCTCAAATGCTCATAAATAATAAATCTGTTAAAATCCTATAAAAGTTACATTTTAACACCAGTGAAGTCTTATTGCATTTTTTACTTTACTCATCTGCAGTACGAAATCACAGACCTTATGAATCATTTTGAAAATATTTTAAATCAAATTTTATAGGACTTTTTTAAGTTCAAGAATCTTACTACCGTTACAAAAAGGGGCACGACTGTTGTAGTGAGACCTATACCGCGAATCACATTTGTATATACTCGGTTTTGTTACCAGGTATATCTGTCTCAATGTCATTCAACTGTCAGACACAACACACCTTTGAAAAGCCATACATGAGTTATATTGTGTTTTACTTTGCTTTGTTTTGTTTATGGCAACGAATATAAATTTGCGACGTTCGGATCAAAAGTAGTTCCAAGATGGCTCATAACTGCTTCCGCAACTTTTATGGGGATAATCGTTAAAGTGTTCCGAATATTGGTAACTATATAAATGGGTAAATATAGCAATAAACCGTCATATGGGTGAGTCAACTCGAATAACAGAATAAAGTTGTAGTGGGGCCGTTCAAGGGGTTTTGGAGATCACGGAACATGGCCAATTATATTTAGGGGTCTAGGGAGCATTGTCCGTACTTTGAGGGATACAGGGATCATATGCCTAATTTTAGAGATCTGGGAAAATACTTGGGGAACTATAGCTAATACTTTTGGGGATCTGGGGAAACAATGGTCATTACTTTAAGAGATCCAGGAAGGGTCTCTATAGTAGCACCTGAGGTTGCGTACGATAGTGTGTGCCAGATTAACAATCAAATATGGTTCAATGAAACGGTTATATTTCACTAAATTCACTCTCAATTTGAAATAGAAAAAAAACATGTACATAAAAATTAAAATTGACGTTAACGAAACGTTTGACCTTACGACTACTAATAAAGGAACGTGAGAAATGCCTAATGGCCCCCTCGTTTTAGTTTTTATCCCAGAATCCTCTACAAAATGGCACAGTAGCTCATGTACGTTTATTGAGTACGTTGAGTTGTAATAAGAACAATTCAAGAACTTTTTGCGATTTATTGTACACTCTAAACTTGACATATACGCACATTAAGTGTAGATAGTACATGTTAAAACACATCATCATCAATATCTAAAATTGCCCCCTGTGGTCAGGGAAGTTAAACTGTACGGTTATTTATTATGCTATACACCAATTAGCGTACTCGTTACTATTAACCATAACGTTCCTGATCACAGCATTAAATATGCACTAAAAATGCAAGCATCTTTTTGCCTCTAGTGTGTTTTAGTTGTGTACATACTTGTTCGTTAAAATGGGGGAAACGTTTACAAACTGATTTTATCGCTATCATCTATTGAACATTAATTGTTTTTATTCATTGACATTACAAATTACCAAAGGGTGAGTATATGGACAACAGATATACAAATATGTGCAAAAACTAACACTCAAATGCGCAAAATAATTCAGCACTGAATGTGTGCGTTGAGAGAAATGTTTCAAGTTTGTGTAAGAAATAAGACGTCGTGGTAATTACTACCACCTGATTCAACATTGAGTAATATGTAATTGGGTTACCGCTAGGTGGCGCTTACATACTGACCTGGGTTCCAACGCATGATCTCTGGGATTTGTTTCATTAGAACTATTTTGTATACATTTTTTTCCCGTAACAGGCCAGGAGTACGCAATGTATTATTTCTACTCCGAAACAACATCCAAGTAATTAACTTGTTCTTATTTAAGTGGTTTGGTTAATCAAAAAGATGCATAAAAGCTGCTATGGTCAGCAATATTTCCGGTACGAATATTGCGCTGGGCGAAGTTTGTTTGTTTGTTAAAAGTCGTTTACTGTATACTTTTTTAGAAATATATACCTTTATTCAAAATATTTACGTGAAGTTTATTAATATATATGTTAACTAATTTAAATTAAGAGAAAACTTATGAGCATATTTCTATTTAAACAGTCCATGTCTTCTAATCACCCCGCGCTATATAATGTGTGTCTAAGTCGGAGCTCGTGACTTCATCTGGGGGTGGGACACATTGAGTATTTATGTTAGGAAACGCATAAAACGTGTTTAATTGATTATAGAAGCAACATTGGTTGATGGAGAAACTAAGTGCGATCAACCGAATAGAATGCTGAATATACCGAATGTATTCAACTTTTGTTTTCCGTTATTGAAAAACAATTCGCTAATTGGGGGTGGGGTGGGGGGTTGTGTCTTTCTTCACTCGCAAATAACAGGGAAATATTTTTTCAGTAACGAAAACTAGCAATAGAATAATAAACTACTCATTACATTTCGTAAATAAAATCTGCCTCTGAAATACCATTTACATTGCTAAAACACTAAACCGTTGTCCGCAACTGATATATAATATTATATATCTATGTTTAGTTTAAACTTATTTATTTTACTTCGATTGTATAACAAGTTATTGCGACTTCTACAAATCCCACTCGGTAGAACCAGTCACGCCCGAAGTCTGTCTGGTTAGTTTGATTAAATATTTAGCGTCATTTTTTATGCCATCGAGGGCTTACAGACGATAGTGAACCTAACCACTGTTTCCTGAGATCCTGAAAGGTTAATCAGTACTCCAACACATACCATCTCCGCAAGTAACTAGTAACTTTCCCATTCGAATCAGCAGTGAGAGAAAAATGATAATGGGACACAATGTCGTATGTCAGTCATCACAGAGACTGTTGCCGGGCGGGAATTCGAACTCACAACCCCTGCATTGATAGCCGGACGCCTTACCGACTGAGCTATTCGAGTCCGGCTGTCTGTCTGGTTAGAACCAGCATATGTTGATAATGTGTCTTGCTCCAGGACAACACACATAGCCGTGGTGGAGGATCGAACCCACGACCCTCTGATCCTGGTGTTGATGCTCTACAATTGAACAACACACCCCACGTTATTAGAAAAGATACGCATTGGCATCATAAACGTTTGTTTTGCCCAAGCGCGTATCCAGAAGGTAACCAAACTACCAGTAAAAAATGACATTCTGAGAAGTGTAAAAATATATTAAAGTCAGCGAATTCTTTATTCAAGATATCTGAATAATTCATCGCTAGGAATGTAAAAAACATATTGATGTATATCTTAATTAAAACTGCATAAAACATATACATTTCGAAAATGATTCAATAGTTATGAATTCATGGAATGAGCAAATGACAATAAATGAACGAATAAAGGACTGGGTAAAGTTGTGTTTTAGACACGTGAGTGGTGCTAGAGAGTACATCTATATATCATAATAAACAGACACTGTGCTTATGGAAAACACAGTTGAGAATATGCATTTATCAATTATGCATGAAGCCGTGCATTTTGACAGTAATTTAGATAAAATTGCAGAAAAAAAATAGATAGGGTGGTTTTGTGGAATATTAATTATATAAGCAACATGGTGCAACTCGTTTTGTTTTGTTGTTTTTTTTAAAATGAATGGACTTTAACACTATTTTCAAAACATTTCAGGTTTTATACGGCATATTGGTGGAGGAAGTCCTCAGAATGAATCTGAGTAGAACCACCGTCCTTCCGCAAGTAACTGGCAAACTTTCTCACATAAAGTGTTTGGAGCGAGCGGGACTCGAACCTACCTACGACCTGCGCCTTAAACCACTCGGCTCGGAGAACCCGGTAACTCGGTATATTGGATAATATGTTATAAACGCCTTTACACTATAAGTTTATATAAATTGAGTGTCCGTTTTTTTGTATGCTGTTGAATATATTTAACTGCTTTGTCACAAAACCATGGTTTTTATTGGACTGAAGGGGTCCTTTGTAGCCGATAGGGTCAATGCGCCGTCTCGAAATAACTTACCTCTCAGCGCCAAGGTCGAAGGTTCGAGTCCCGCTCGTTCTAAATACTTTATGTGGGAATGTTTGCCTGTTGTTTCATATCATTTTTGTCAATGAGTATAATAAATTCAATAATAGTAAGCACGAATGTAAGAATCTTTTTATCACATAACTAAGGAAATTGGTACATTTACCATTTATTTTCCAGATCGCCTCTATAAAGAATGTGGGGGTATGGAGCATATAAGTTTTGGTTCGTCATCGCATGACGTAACGTCTGCCGCGCGGAAAATAATTTCATATTATCATAACCAATCGGCAATCGGAAGATCCGCTTATGTACGAAATAACGTACGTAGTCGGAAATGACCGAACGATGTTCCGATTGCAAATCGACGTCGTATCATTAAAAATTTGGAGCAAGTCTGAAAACATTTCGACATTTTACGTTCATGAGCCGAACGATGGCTCGGTAGTGGTATAACACTAAGTTGATATCAAAATATGTCATGGGCTTATAATACTCCTGCACAGTAAATGGTGTGACAAAGCATATTATGTTTACTATAGCATAACATGATAAAGCATACAATTTAGCATGTATTTTATTAATGTGTTATTATGAATTAAATTCATATAAAATTATAATAAGACGATGCATTTAAGAAATGTAATGTACGAAATGGTCAGTAGCGAAACCACCACACAGTACGAGTTTATGTAAGATAACCATGCAGACATATTGAGATATAAGAGTACCATGCAGACATATTGACATATAAAATTACTATGCAGACTTATTGAGCCATTCTACAGAGACACCTTGCCTGCTGTGATTAACCACAAAACCGCAGTTTACTGTCACGGTAATACGTATTACAGTAAAGTCATCGTTATCCGACAACTGGTATAATTATGTCGAATGGCGTTTCGTACATAGAGCATCGAACGTAGGATCTGAGAGGTTACCAGTAAAATAAATAAGCTTTTTTATAATTAAATTAATGTATATTTTTCTTCATTGTTATCTGTCAGTTGGTATGATTGAGTCGAATGAGGTCGTATATGAAGCTGTGTCGTAAACTAACATGTGTTATCAATCAGCTCATATAATAATGTCGACTGTTTCGTAAACTAATGTGTATTATCCGTCAGCTGATATAAATATGTCGACTGTTTCGTAAACTAACGTATGTTATCCGTCAGCCGATATAATTATGTCGAATGACGTCGTATATGAAGCTGTGTCGTAAACTAGCGTATGTTATCCGTCAGCCGATATAATTATGTCGAATGACGTCGTATATGAAGCTGTGTCGTAAACTAACTTATGTTATCCGTCAGCCGATATAATTATGTCGAATGACGTCGTATATGAAGCTCCGTCAGCCGATATAGTTATGTCGAATGACGTCGTATATGTGTCGTAAGTCGTAAACTAACGTGTGTTATCCATCAGCTGATATAATTATATCGAATGTTTCGTAAACTAACATATGTTATCCGTCTGCCAATATAATTATGTCGACTGTTTCGTAAACAAACGTGTGTTATCCGTCAACCGATACAATTATGTCGACTATTTCGTAAACTAACGTATGCTATCCGGCTGCCGATATAATTATGTCGACTGTTTCGTAAACTAACGTATGTTATCCGTCTGCCGATAAAATTATGTCGACTGTGTCGTAAACTAACGTATGTTATCCGTCTGCCGATATAATTATGTAGACTGATTCGTATTCGTGCGCATATATTACAAATAACAAATTTGTATACAAATTATTGTATATATTTGACATTTAAATGACCTCTTTTACAATGAAATGTGCTTAAACTCTTAACATTAATTTACTGAAACTTGTCATTTCCTAGTTCTGCTACACAAGGTATATTCTTATATCTATATATGTGTGCATGTACTATCTGTTGACTATAAATGTCAACCTCGTTCTTGGTTAACCACAATGAGGTTCCAAATTGTCGATTTTGAATCTGATTGGCTGCTCGATAAAATCTCGTTAAATCTCGATAGGCGCCGTGTGATCTGTATGTGTGGTCCCGTTCAAACAGTTCCGCGATGCCTATCCTCAACGAGGCGCGCTGTTTTAGTATAGACACATTGGTAAAGTGACTTCGGTAATTTCTTTTTCGCGCTTTCTTTACCACAAAAGTCAAAGCTGTTCCTGCAGTTCCTCATTAAACGTCACATGAGACTGCAGAATAGCACATCACAGTCAGCAAGATGGCGGCTAGGTGAGACAGAGCGGTGATATGGCATAGATGTCTCTAGCAGACACTATATCTAGCTTATCCGACCATATCTGAATATGTGTTTGTTTATCCAACAATATCTAAATAACTTAATAATTCGTAATGTGCGTTTTCTGTTTGATTTATAAATTTGTGTATACAAAAGATAAGAATATAGATGTCCGATAGGGAGCGTCGCGTTCAAAGAATCAACTAACGCTACTATACTCACAACACAAACACAAGCAGTACATTAAAAAGAATCATGAGAATACTTCAAAACTACAGAAAAAACGTGAATTAACAATATCTGATTACATCGATACACTAGAGGCATAGATTGCAACTAAAAGAAAGAAGCAGTCGCGGCTTTATTGAATCTATTCATGAAAAGTAATCAAACATGTGACACCCCTGGTATCCACTGGCACCGCTCAAACGATATTATATTCTCGAGCATGAACTCCATGCTTCCAAGCATTATGTCTCACTTAAAAATTATATTGCTTACATAGCAATAACAAGAAATATTCTTGCGCCCAAGAAATTAGAGCTGGCTAAATCGGTGGAGCGTTATTTTTGTTGAAAATATATAGAATTGTCATATTTATTTGTATTTATGAGAACATTGGAACATTTTATGAGTTATATCAAGTTTAGATGACATTGGGTACTGTTTGGTGAAGCTATTACAGTTTAAAGGTAGGTAGTATTACGCAGTAACAAATGGGTAAAATTGTCAAAAATGAAGAAGTGTCATCAAACCATTGAAATTGTGAACACGCAATTTGGTCAATCCCGTGTGTATTCTGCATATTTGGAACAACAGAGGACTGTTAATTGAAATAAGGCACCTTGAGAACCATTGGTAATGTGTTCAGTGTTCCAGAAATGCATTTGTCTATATGCAGAATCGATTGTTGTGCGAGACGATCAAAAATAATGACAACACTGGACCAAAGTACGAAAACATTTTGAAAATCAGATTGTCTAATAGTTCAAATTACCATCAGACACATTAACATCTTAAAAATGTTGAGACCATGTCACTCTATTACCTTTATAGCACAGATAGCCGAGCTTGAATGAACATGGAACCACCTTCCTTATTTGATTTATATAATGCATCATTTGGGTACTTTTATGCAACATCTTTTTAAAAATGACATAATACAAAAATCACAATATAGTTTTATTGTTTTATTTGTTTCTGCTGACATACATAAAATACATGAAATAAAACGAAATTTGAGGAATAAAAAGTAATCCCTGTATGATCATTTTCGCGGTGATCAACACTGCAAAGCCTGATGATGATGACATTAGCAAGGCTATGCCTTATAGTCCGGCTAAACTGTTACTGTGGACAGTTTCGGTTAATAATTTATTGAATGAATAGTAAGCGTTATTTTTATGTCATCGAGGGCTAACAGACGATCATTTAACCTAACAACTGTTTCCTGGGAACTTAGAAGGTTAACCAGTATTCAAGCACACCCCATTTCTGCAAGTAACTAATAACTTTTTCAATTGAATCAGCGGTGAGAGACGAATGATAATGAGACACAATGACGTATATCAATCATCACGGAGACTGTAGCCTGGCGGGGAATCAAACTCACGACCCCTGGATTGATAGTCAGACGCACTACCGGCTGAGCTAATCTGGTTCGGATTTTCTGTTAAAGCGCTTCAATAACTAGGAGCTTCTGCAATATGTGTTAAAATTGGTTTAAACTTGAATAACAGTATATCTTCAGTTTGTTTCTGGTATTACGACATTTTAAGTTAATGAAAGTGTCTAAGATTTTTTTTTTAAAATTTGTTTAAAATTGAATAGTTATCAACTAAATACGGATATTTTAGGTTCAGGTCCGGGCCTTGCACGCCAACGTTTGAAGTTGACAATGTAGTCCCTTTCTTTATCAGCCTCTTGTGTCAGTAATTTTAAAACTGGAACCATTTTTGCAAACCTTACTTTACTTCGGATTAAACAAGTATGAGTTTCTCTCATATTTTCATATCTGTTTAAAAAGAAAAGTTTCCTTTTTTAATTTCTTTTTTAATTTATGGAAAAACGGCGATTTTTAGCCGTGCACGATTTTTACGTTTAAAAGCTTGATCGAGTTAAGTACTTGTGTACACACTTTTCGCATTTTCAAGTCGGACATACTTTAATAGTCATTTTGACTGACCAAATCAGGTCAAAAGTCATTTGATTTATCATTCGCACACGCACGCCGCTTCAAAAATTCGATATGAGCAAACAATTAACGCGATACGCCCAAACATTTTATGATCTTTCATAAATATTTGTAAAACATTAACTCTCAAACGGTCATTTCCTAAGTACCGAATGCTGATAATCTCGTCACCTGTCGCGAGAATTGACGAGATTCGAGGACACTCGTGGATCAAGTACGTCCATACAATACAAAATTTAGCCAATTATAATTTAAGTATGCTGTTTCGTCGCCCTTCTTATTAAGTTTAATACTTTCGCAGCCACGACAGGTGAAAGTAAAGTATGTTTGAGGACCGTGTAGGTATCGAATTTTATTATGTTTATTTTGATTATGCTCCACGTTTTATATTATCTCAAGTGCCCGCGACAAGGACCGTAAGCGCGTGGCATCATAATGCCCTCCACATTTTTGTCTAATTCGTACAAAGCTTTAATAATTGTAAATACGTCCTCGGATGACTTTTATTGGGCTAGTGAAATTATTATCCGAAACAGTGTACACATTAGTTTGAGATGAATTATTGACATTAATATTTTTAAATATGGTCCATGACAGAAAGCACGTAATAGTGATGGAGCATCGTTATAGTTATTATAATAAATAGCCCACGTACTTATAGTAGAATAATAATTTACTTTGTTAATATGTAAATATTTTTACAATCTAACTCATCCTAAGTTTACCTTTTTAATGACAACACAAATCATTGAAAATTTGATAAAACTTGTAGCAACTCCATTATGTCTTCAAATACGGAAAAAGTCCTATATGTCACTAGTTACATTAATCTTTATATCTATGAAATAATGATTCTTTATTATACATATATAGCCATATAAATGAAGTAATACTTCGTATATTCATGAAAACCCAAGTACTATTTTGTTAACATGTATAATTTTATTATATATAATTTGTGGTGACCTTAAAGCAAATACACTATTTGTTTCTGTCATCATTGTCATAACGTTATACTTACTTTATTCATTGATAAACGTTTTGTAACTAATATTTTTGTAAATGTTTTGTTTGTTATACGGTCAACCCTGTGTAAACGGTCACCTCTATTAAGCAGTCACTTGTCTTAAGCGGCCACATGAGCTATTTCCCATGGCTATGCTTTCAGAGCAAATTTACCTGTATTAAGCAACAACCTGTTTTAAAAGGTAATCCTTACTCATTCTTTAAACAGGCTGTTTAAGACAAATTTGACTGTACATTGTATATATCTATGCATATAGTGGAACTCCGGTAAAACAGTTTGATGGCAGTTGATATACAAAAGAAAACCCAGACCCACTACTGTTTTTTTTTTGCTGTTGTTTTTGTTTTGTTTTTAATTATTGGGCTCATTAAATTGATTAAAATAGAATAACACAAAGTCGGTGGTATGGTAGTGAGGGACGTTGCGTGTACTGTTATTATCTCTCATGAACTAGTCTATCTAGAACGTGATATCTCCCGAATCAGGTATATTAACCATCAATGAAAAAACAGGGAATTCTATGCCTGTCCCAGAATACATAGCAAATGAACGCTTACAAAACTGTGACGTCATTCAAAATTTTAGTAGTTGAAGCAATCGACCAATCAACGTGCTCAAATAGGGTTTTCCCAACATTGCTATTTAACGGAGCCAATGAGGAGAGCTGGTTCCGTGCTACAGACTACTCATGGACAGATTCATTGAAACTGAGTCTCTTGTTTTCTTTCTGTGTTCCCAATGTGCTCTTTTATAAGACACTTTTGCATACAGCTGAAATTTTGGGTTGTTCCTGTAGTATTTCTTTAATATCTCTTTGAACTTTTGCTTGAATTTAATACTTTAAGTAACAAATTAAATCTGACAAAAATGTTGATCAGGTACAATGTTGTTTACCACCAAAATGATCATATGCGACAGGGACTACTTTTTATTCTTCAATTTCTATTTTTTCCCCTGTATTTGATACATGCTCACAGAAACAAATCCAACAATAAAATATAGTGTGGACATTATGTTTTATCATGTTTCATAAAATGAACCAAACACTACAATAAGATAAATCAAATAAGTAAGGCGTATGAATATATTTTAAATCCTGGTTATCAGTACTTCTAGGTACTTTGATTCCGAATCGGTTCCAACAATGAAAAAAAAGGTTTCACTTAAAGATGAACGCAATACCCAGTGCCAAAAAGAGAGAAAATTAAGATCAATCTATCTGGGTATGTCTGCCTAATACAACACCATACTGGCAATGTGTAACCATCAGAGAGATAATGTGTGTGATACGTATCTCCAGAATGCCAATAAAAGGCACACACGCAAAATTTAAGGGTCCTTAACATTCCAAAATCGATATTTGAATGTTAAATTTAATAGTTTAATAGATATTAAAACAATTATGGAAATCAGTAGTTTTGTTTAAATTGTTAATATTATATATATCGACCTAAACTTGAGGTGTGTGTGTGTGTGTGTGTGTGTGGGGGGGGGGGGGGGGGGGGGGGGGGGGGTTTAAATAAAGAAAGAATTAAATGTTGGTTTAAACTTATCCTAGCATCTTTTGTTTTGTCGAAGCACACAACACTATTTTCACTGAAATACCCGGAGAGGCAAATTTTGGAGGCAGTAGTAGAAATATAGGACCTTGTTTTTTTTTCTTGCTGTGGCTAATTATTACATAGATTCATTTGATATTTAGCTCCAGTATGTTGAAATCGCCATAAATTGAAATAATATTTTGTATACAAGAACATGTTCGTTCTTAAATGTTGATCAATCCGTTTGCAACGCGTCTAGTTTTACGTTTTACTTTTAGTGACAATGGGTGATACTCATTATCCAAGGTCAAAAAGACATTTGCCTGCTTTGGATTGTTCTCTTTGCAATGAGTTACCACAACACGTCAAACACATTGGTGTTATTTAAAGGTGCTGTTTAATCATACATGTTAGGTGTTTTGGCAAACTAATGTTTTCAGTTAGTATATCAATAGTAATAGTTAGTATGTATAAACTGATGTTATATATATACAATATTGTCTCTCTATGTCATGCCATCGCTATCAAGGACCACAATGGAAATAAAGCCTTTGTTGTGTATTGATAAGGATGACAATGGTCATAGCTTCATATGTGTGTATTTGTATGAGTTATACATCATGGTGATTTAACCATGTTTGTACATCAGCGATACAAAATGAATCTAATGTGTCTATTGTTTTTAACTTACTTATTTTACCTCGATTGTGAAACAAATTGTTCCTACAACTTAGACAAATCACGCGTGAAGTCTCCATGAGTAGAACCAGTACTAAGCATAATGCGGATAAAGTGTCTACAGCCGTGACTATCTATCTACCGATCTATCTTTGGCGCATATTTGTTTTGACATTGTTCCTGATTTTCATTTCTGTGTGTATTTCATTTTCAGATTTATGTCATGTTATGTCATTGTCCTCAAGAGATGGACGTTTAACCACGTATAGTGTTATGAATCGTGTTGAATAAACTACAAACAAAAACAACAATTGTCATTTCAATTACTTATCTTAACTTTTTGCTCATTACACAATGTTGTTCCATTAAACGAACGCATCGTAAACTAATTAATAATAATTAATACATCAAGTAACAGTAAAAACATAGTAGTATGCAGAACGTGTATTACTCATACCATGATATTTGCTAGTTTACGGTTTACAGCACTGGTAAGGCGCCGCTGTGGACAATATTTAATACGGAAACTAGTTTCTCTGTCACCTACGGGCGACTCTACTGTGTCAGTCAGCGTATCTGGTCCAACCGCAAATACTTTTGACGTCCAGGTAACGAGAGTTAAAAGGTTTGCACCGCTTACCCTCATCAATAGATGTGTCAGTTGTCCGCTGTAATCAATTAGACGAAGTTTTTGTTAAATCGATTATAAATACGTCTATGGACCTCGGGGGTTCCAGACATGACAGATATATAGTATAATGTTAGTATATATCGTAAAAATTAGTAGGTTAAATGTATTGGTAAATACGTACCTTGAAGGGCATTTGGTAAGGTTATCTTCGTAAACAATCTCGCAGATTACTCTCCCTTTTGTGTATTAGTATATAAAAAGTGTTTGTTTATCATAGCGTCGTCCCTATTGAAAGGGTCAGTGAAAATGGACTTATGAGACACCTTTATGTTGTACATAGCTTCTTCCCGAAAGCTATCCTTGTTAGTCGTCAGACTGTTAGACATTCTGTACCCCTCAATTTAACTAGCTAATGGTTGAGCAACCGGCCACATCAGAAGAGAAAAAAAAACAAGTGCATCCGTCGGGATTCGAACCATTCCGCTTCCGAGGCGTACGCCTTAACAGTTTTACATTTGTGACGTTTTTATGAAGAAGGCAGCCATCGTTATTTTTATAGTTGCTTGTTTCACATCAGTGGACACTATGACATATGTTGCAAAATGATTTAACACGTGCGTCCATTTTCACATTGGGAGTCCTGCAAGCGATAAAGGCAAAAATAAGACACAAAAACAAGACGCTTAATGTTAAAATTTATAGAGATCAAGAAGCGCGAATATGGACAAGAAAGTCCTTATTTGGTTATCGAAATTTAGTTTTAAAAATGAAAAAGTAAATATACTTTTAACAAGAACAATTGTTTGGGCGTTTTTTTTATAATGAATATATAGAAGATATTTAAATGCGCTGTAGGGCAGCAATATCGCAAACAGCACTAGTCAATTTTTAATTCAATTTTGATTAAAATAAAGTTAAACTCCGCTAGTTTTAAGTGATCCTCCGTGACCCAGTGGCCCAAGGCTCCGACTCATGACCTCTTACCTCTCACCGCTAAGGTCGTCGGTTCGCTCCAAAAAAACTTGATGTGAGAATGTTTGCCAGTTACTTGTGGAAGGACGGTGGTTCTTCTCAGATTCATTTTGAAGTCTTCCTTCACCAATAAAACTGATATGCCATATGTTACCTGAAATGTGTTGACAATGGCGTTAAACCCCATTAAAAAATAAGATTGTTTCTTTCTTAAGTTTGAAAAAGTATATGATGATCGTTATTAACAGTATCGTGCGTCTCTTTTTACTTCAAAATATAAAAGTTATGTGTACATGACCTAATCCAAATCCAAGGATTGCATCAATATTACATATCTGTTTCTGTTATGTACAATGAAAATTGCTAAATAATAAAAGATTCTAAACTGTTTTATATCAGTTTGTAATAGTTAACAAGTTGGCACAAATAAAAACCTGTACACTGATTTAAGCTCCACCCACTTGTTGGTTTTGCTACTGGCAGGTCCAAGATGGACCTGTTGTTATTTTATCAGATACTAGAAACTCTATGAAGTACATTCTGGACTTACTTCTTGTAGTGCTTTGAATATTTCTATTGTTGTTTTTTTCTTCAGGCAACGTTCTTAACACAATTTTAAACATAAATTTCTGTGAATGGTATTGTTTTGATGACGATTTCATTCTGCAATATAAGAATTTAATTTGTGTTCCTGGGATGAATGTAAGTTAAGATAATGAAAACAAGATATTGCGGGATTTTGCTTGAATATGCGAGCGTCCACAAAATCTCAATCTGTTGCCTTTCCTTCTCTATATAATTCCTTGCTTTAATATATGCAATGTTTTCTTCGCGCGTCAGCGTGAACGCAGTGTCCACCATTACACTGTTAAATGTGATGTAATTTTCGTATAGTATAATGTCGTGATTTCATTTCATGTCATATGGTGTGTAAATCGTGACGTAATAAGTGGTCCAAATTTGAGCAAGATCGGACAATTTATTTAAGTTATGAGACTGCTCTCACTCTTTAATTACTGACCCTCGTACAGACAGATAGGATAGATATCATACTATTGTATCAGGAAAATAACAGCTAAAGTTTACACATGGTGAAATATACTCAGAAGATCTGCAAAGTCACGAGGACGCAGAGAAGTGGTGGCACTGGTTCAGACCGTCCCGTTGGCACACCTAAAGCGGTGAACAGCATTCCCACGATGAAATGAATGCTTTCAGGTTGAAATCTGTTACGGTCGCGAATTTCGGACCGAGAAAGATACTGAAATGGATTTTTTGATCACGAAACACCCTGCCAATAGGTTCCCGCTGACGCAAGCGTTCAAGACGTTGGCGATAGTCGGCCATATTTTAATCGTTTATTTACTTTGAGGACGCTCTTTAGCTGTCTCAAACTAACGTACTCAACTCAATACTTAAGCACATTATTGAGTTCACTAATTTTCGTGAAACGTTTCTCAAATATCTTACTCAACTTAAGTCAGAAATTGAACACGCAAGATGAGTTAAGTAAAATAACAGACTTAAGTTTTTTTCGTGAAACCGGGGCCTGAGAAAAGAATTGCTTCACCGCGACGATTTGAAAAAAAAAACAACAACAAAACTGACCGGCTGTTTCAGAACATGATTTGAACAGTTACACTTTATGTGTTGATAAAAATAAAAGTGCAGGTACTTTTTCAACATTACTCAAAATGGAGAGCGGTTTATATAAGCTCTGGTCTTTTATCGCAATCGAGCCAAAATAAATTAGCATAAACTCATATCTTAACTCAAAATCGCATCAATAATGCATATGCAAATTTACGTCATACTTATTGCATAATCACACTTGTAAGAAACCACATACCTTGGAACAGTTTAGCGTCCGCCATCTTGGTTAGTTTCTGCCGGTTCCAAAGAAGGATGTGCCGGAGCTCGATCACGACAGTGTCGTAGTAGTATTGTCTTCAACAGTACCAAAGCAATATCTTGACATTCCGACTTGAATACGAAAGAACATTTAGGATATGTAGCATCAATACATAACTGTTTGTTAATGCTGTATTCAAACTTTAATAACGCTGCTCATCATATTGACGAAGTTATTGTTACCTGCGAATTACCTGTTCCGTTCAGAACAAGGTATCCGTGACAACATAATACCGTTAAATCGAAGCTAGGGACATGAGGGGTGTTGCATATTTCATTAACGTTCATGAACAGACACACTCAAACTCAGTCTGTCATTTTCTTCTCTTGGTTACATTCTATATTTCCAAGGGAACCTTCTGTCAGAGACAGCGGTGGTCTAGTGGTAGAGCGTGCGTCTGGCATGCGGAATGTCGTGTGTTTGATCCCCTACCGGGTCATACAAAGGGATCCTTCTATCAGAGATTGCAGCGGTGGTCTAGTGGTAGAGCGTCCGTCTCGCATGCAGAATGTCGTGTGTTCGATCCCCAACCGGGTCATACCAAGGGATCCTTCTATCAGAGATTGCAGCGTAGTCTAGTGGTAGAGCGTCCGTTTCGCATACGGAATGTCGTGTGTTCGATCCCCAACCAGGTCATACCAAGGGATCCTTCTATCAGAGATCGCAGCGGTGGTCTAGTGGTAGAGCGTTCGTCTCTCATGCGGAATGTCGTATGTTTGATCCCCGAACGGGTCGTACCAAGGGATCTTCTATCAGAGACCGCAGCGGTGGTCTAGTGGTAGAGTGTCAGTCTAGCATGCGGAATGTCGTATCTTCGATCCCCGACCAGGTCATACCAAGGGATCTTCTATCAGAGATCGCAGCGGTGGTCTAGTGGTAGAGCATCCGTCTTGCATGCGGAATGTCGTGTGTTCGATCCCCGACCGGGTCATACCAAAGACTTTTAAAATGGTACAAGAAGCTCCCTCGCTTGACGCTCAGCATTAAGAGTAAAGTTCTAAGTCTGGTCGGCCCGGTGTCAGTATAATGTGACTGGGTGGGTTATCATACCATGTGTCTGCGGCATGATACTCCAGTGTGACAGCTCTCAGAATACTGTCTCAAGTAGACACCGTCGCGATATGACTGAAAAATTGTTGAAAGCGACGCTTAGCACCATACAGGAACAACTTTCTATCAGCTACTCAGTTTAGTATTGCTCATTTATAATGCGTTGTTTGTATGTGTGCTGTTTTGGTGGGTTTGTCCTTTGAATGCTGCGTCTCTTGTTAACATTTATTTTATTGATTGCTATTAACATTTTCTATGATGTATAATTATTCTCTAAGCGTAAACAAATCAATTCATCTGGACTTTAAGCGTTTGCTTATACTATTATCTGATGCGAGGATTCCATGAATGCCCAAACAAGAAAAAACGTTAGTGGGCTCGGTTGCATGGAGTCTGTTTATGAGGGGTGATGAAGCATCTAACATCAAACAGACGCCCATTGCACCGCATTAAAGCAGTATTTATTTTGTGCAATATCGAATTATTCTGATCCATCAGAGCTGTTTTATTGGTCTTACGGGTCTTCTTGGGTTTTCCATAAATATAGCAAAAGCTGTGAAAATGTATTTGGCTTTTTGTTACCATACGACCTCCTTTATGTGTTATTCATTAAGCATTCAATGTGCAAACACTACTGTGCTTGTCGTTTCCTGTTAATTACACTAGCTTTTCTGGTCTTTTTGGTGTAATATTGTCGTTGCAGCGGCTGTTGACGTACCATTGCTATAGCGTAAATACTAACAATTTTCAGGATGTGGCATACATCAGGCATGTCATAAACCCGTCTGTGTTTTACTTTCCCTATACAGTTAAACCTTTGTTAGTGGTCTCCTCTTTTAAGCAATCACTTGTCTTAGACAGCAACATTTTCTCTTTACATTGTGTATGATTTAAGTTGATTTCAACCTGTATTAAGAAGCGAACTGCTTTTTTGCTCTTATCTTTGAGTGGCGGCTTCAGACAGATTTGACTGTATATTGCAACCACTATTGCTCGTCACGGTTTTTGACAGTGTCCTAATTTTTATTTTAATGTGTTTCAATTACCGTTGGAATAACTCCACGGATTGATTCACTCTATTTCCGGTCCGGAGAAAGTGAATACTCCTACATTTGACTACCATTTTGTTTATTAATTACGGAGTAAATGGATTCCTGGCTGCCAGCTCCGTGTCAATTTTACATTGAATGCCGGGTATAATACGCAGCTCCAAATGCAATGCAAATCTGTGAACATTAGAGAGATATTCCGATTGATTATCAACAAGAAGCGAAGCCTCTCACGCTCAGTCCCATTCTGCCAGGTATTTCCTGCATCAGAACTTAACATTGTTTACATGATTTGCGTGGTGCCATAATGCTTGTCCAGGCTTCAATGTTTATTTATGCATGGAAAGTGTTCCCACAAGGCTGTGCGGGCGGTTATCTCGATTGTAACCAATGAAAATCATACGGGAAGAATTTCCGGCCCAAATATTGACATTCTTAAATAAACTACATTTAATTTTATAAGTATATTTTAAAAATAAGACAAACATTAAAACTTTTTAAAAACGTACTTAAAGATTATTAGGTGCATCAAGTAGTATAGTTTACCCCAAGGGAACTGGAAACAGGAGTCACAGTCAAGGTACGTAGACTGGCTACTGTATGAAGGTTATGGTATGACATTAGCGTATGTGATCTTCTAGACGTGATATTCATTAACAAGTTTAAACGCTTGTGTTTGGCGTTACTTATGACTGACATTTGTTCTCTTGTCATAGTGTTATGTCATGTGGTATTCTGAGGTGTAAACTGGGCGTTCATTTCGCTTAAATGTTTAATTTGTTTGCAAACGTTTGATAGCAGAAGTGAACTGAACGACATGCTTGCTAACAGATTCAACTCAACCACGAGCTGTTTGCGTATGTTTAATTGCGTGACTTAATGGGACGTGGAGGGACAACACCGGGTAGACCGATTTCCCATTACTTTTCGGTCGTTAGGTCACCGTTTACGTTTACAAACAGAGTAAACATGTTTAACCGTGCTAAACGCCGCCCTGGTTGTATCCAAGTTTCATTTGGTATTCTGAGAGTTAAGCAGTTTCAATAACTGTCCTTCCCTGCCAATTTAAATGCAGAAGCACTTATTAGTACTCGGGTACTAACTAGTCTAGTGCTTTTTTATTTAAAATGGCATCCAATCTTTTTGATGTGGATTTATCGTGACATTCACTAATCTTGGTGTAAAATCCGTTGTATTGACGTACCATGTCAATAGCATTAGCTCGTCTGATATTTTAGTTTAAACTGATTATTTTACTTCAGTTGCGAAACGAGTTATAACAACTTCTACAAATAGGGCTCGAAGACCTCCTGGGTAGAACCAGTACTAGGCATGTGCGGAAAAGTGTCTTGATGCTCAAGGGCACCCAAAATAGTCGTTACCAAGCGTCTGGTCTTCATATTGTTATTGCTGAGGCTGTCCTGTGTAATTATCTTACTGTGACATAAACTCGTTCCATCCTATAAAAATGGCATTCACTAAAATGGTTTAAACTCGTCTGTAAGTGGTGTTTAACATCAGTTCTTCTGTTATTTTATCTCCTGGCTCCTGTGTCACCAATATACTTAAATGCTTAAAAACTAAAATCTAAGAAAAGCAGCCAGGTGATCATGATTTTAGACTGGTTCCAGTAAAACTGCATATTGTCTCAATGATATTGATTATACAACAGATCAACCAGTCAAAACTTAGTGAAGTTTTTAAGTATTTAAGCAAAATGTTGGTGAAACAGAAGCCAGGTCGGTATTGTGTATGCTGTGTATAGGTGTTTTTGTGTATGTTGTGTATATTATTATTATTATTATCATTCATAGTGTCATGTTATTTGTGTAGGCTATTAAAATGTTGTATTGATTGATTGATTGATTGATTGATTGATTGATTGATTGATTGATTGATTGATTGATATTTATTCAGGTTAAAACACACATATACAGGTTACATTAAATATACATACTCATTTACAAATAAATAATAAATACAAATTAATGAATTAGTAAAAGGTGATTTTATGACTATCAACCATATTACATGAAATTAATTAGGTATTGTAACTTATTAAATATAAAGTACCACAGAAACTGCAATTGTATACTACTGTTTTGGCAAATACAGTGTCAAAAGTTAATCTATCACAATAAAATGTTTTATAGAAAACTATGGCAACTTAAATGCAATGAATGGCAAATCTCAAAGAAGTATTCAATAAATTTAACATTACACATACATAATAGTGTGTAGTAACCTTGGACTGCCAATAAAGACCGAAGGCTTATTTCAATGAGGTCCTTGATACTATACTTACTAGAAATACATTGTTTAATTGCTGAATACAGATATTTGTATTTGACAAATTGGTTTAAACATATTTTATTTCAAGTGTTTACAAATAAACAAGAATAATGTTCAAAGTGTTAAGATAAGAACGAAATAATATAATTCTTATAGAGTTCTTCTCCGAAGTAGCATAATAATGTACAGTATAACCAAGGAATTATATAGAGAAGGAAAGGCAACTGATTGATATTTTGTGATCACTCGCGTATTCACACAAAATCTCGCAACATCTCGTTTTCAATTATCTTAACTTCCATTCATCTCAGGAAAAGAAATCAAAATTCTTACATTGTAGAATGAAATTCCCACAAAAACAATACCATTCCCAACAATTTGTGTTTAAAATTGTTGAAGTACGTCTGATTTCAAAATCTGTATTCTTTAGCTAAAATAACAACAAATTACGAGAAATTTACTTCGAACCTCAATATCTTTAATTCAAGATATTTTTGCCTGCCTACCTGCCTGCCTGTCTGTCTGTTTTTCTCGCTCTCGCTCTCGCTTTATAAACAAAATGTTTCGTCCAAATTTGGTCTCTCATTTTCCTAAATACCGAGCTGATTCGGCTAATTTTCGAACAAAAGTAAATGGACGTGGAGAAAGGGAGGGCATGCGTGGCATCTATTTCCTTGTCTATAAAGCGACAGTTAAGTATGTTCAAGCTGAACAACTGAGTTTGTTGGGGTAGTGAACATTATGTTTCTGAAGTCAGTATTGGAAGTGACTTAATACACATAGTAAATTATTGGTTTATAATATTCTATACTAAATAAAGAAAGGAAATGCCGCTGTGTTTAAATAAGAGCGTGGTCTATTTGTTTAGTCGTTTATTCAGAAACAATGAACACGGTCTGAAAATAGACAATAATGAAACAAGTTGTAACAATCCTTAACATGTACTGTTTGTAAGTCATTATAGATACTAGTACTATTTATCTCTAAAGACTATAATCCTCTATCTCCCCCAAGTCTTTGGTAACTGATTCCAAACAAAGACTGAGATGATGGTACAAACATTTGAAAATTAAATGCAAGAAATCAACAGTTTCCTTGATATGGGTATATACATGTATAGTAGTTATAATGTCAATTGTCAATAGGAATAAATGCCTAGTCTAATCTTTGCTATATAGGCTTATAGCCAAAAGTCACATGTCATAATAATTGTGCAATGCTGGCTGTCTTGTAGAGCGGCCTGGCCGCCGAATGGTCTGCTGGTGGAAAGGGCTGTCAGTTTGGGGTGTATGATCATGACATGGAGTATTCGATGTCATCATGTCTGGTGGTGTCAGCGGGGCGCTCGTTTCGGCAGGCCTTTCACCACTAGTAGTATCAGGTCCCTCTGTGTTTGCTGATTGCGGATCATTGATCGATACTAATCGACGACGACTATTATTGTCGTTGAGAATTGATGACTTCTGACCAGCTTTTGGTTGGGTCACAGCAGGTGTCAGGTTGGTTGTGATAGTCAGAGGCCCTGGAGAGTCCGGTAGATTTTCTTTGGTATAACCCAAAGGCTCAAGTCTTATGGAAGGAGGGTCAGGCTTCCACATGCCAATGTCCTTGTCAATTGATAGGCGTGATGGTATAGGCTAGACAGGAACATATCGTCTAAGAAATTTCCTGTTCCGGAGAGTAACACGTCCTGATTCATCAACACGAACCACGTATTGGTCAAAGTGGCGAACTTCTATTACTATTCCAGTCTTGTCCCATTTAAGAGGGTGAATGCCAATCTGGTTCTGAATACGTACATGGTCACCGACAGAAAGTGGTAAAAGTCGCTTGGTGTGCTGAGATAAACGTTCTGCTTCCTTTATGTGACGCTTCCTCAGTGCTTCTTCCCTTGCTGTAAGTGTTTCATGCCAGGTATTATGTGGATGGTATCGGCCAGGTGGGATAGGGATGAAGTCGCGAATAGGGCGACCAAATACGCACATAGCTGGTGAAAGTTTGGTCAGGTGTGTTCCTGTATTGTAATATGGCACGCTGGAATGAATCTGTTTCAAGACCTCCGTTTGGATTTGTATTGTCCATGATCAGCCGTTTGACAGTATTGACTCCAACTTCTGCTCGGCAATTGCTATGAGGGAAAGCAACTGATGAAAGGCGATGATGAACTCCCCAATCCTTCAGATACTTGGGTGTGGCAGCAGATGTAAACTCTGGTCCACCATCTGAGGCCAACTCATCAGGGATGCCGAAGGTGACAAATGTGCGACGAAGACAGCCTATTAGGCCATTAGTGCAATTTTGAGCCCTTTCAACAATTGGTCAGTTTGAGTAACGGTCAACTACTAACAAGTAATTACAGCCTTTGTAATGAAAGTAATCAGCACATACACACTGGAATGGATAATCTGGATTTGTCAATGGGGTGGGTGGTGCACTAGGATTAGAGGGGGCAATACGGTTGCAGTGCTGACATGTAGTGCGCAACATGCTGATAGCAGGTGTGATCCCTGGCCAGAAGACTGATGATTCTGCTCTTGCAGTCATTGCCGTTACCCTTTGGTGTGCTGAATGAAGAAAAGCCAGAATTTCTTGTCTAAGCAATGGTGGGATGACAACACGACCTTTGTATAGAATCACCCCGTCAGCGGTATGTAAATTGTCTCGAAACTGAAAGTAGTCCCGTAGCGTCTGTGGGAATTCATGGCGATATTTGGGCATGCCAGATTCAATGAGGTCCATGGGGGTCTGCATGTCATCGTCACTAGATGTAGCTGTGCGTACTCTGTCCCAGGTAAAACATTTGAGATCTAATGCATTTAAGGATGACACTGCCGATACAGCAACAGTATCTTCAATTAAGCTCTCAGTTGCTGGGGTACGGAGTCCATACATTAATGAGGAACAGTGTGTGATTGCAGCCAGGGGTGACTGTATGGTGGCCACATCATCCGAAAGCAACAACTGTTCTGCTTCGCCAGTTGGGTGACGGGATATGCAATCAGTGGCCCGATGTCTAATACCTGGTATATGAACCATGGGGAACCTGTATCGCAGTGCTTTCTCCTTCAAATTTCGTAGACGTGAGTTGGAGATGTTCTCAATTGACCTGTCTCCGAGCAGTTTAAAAAGTGGTTTATGGTCAACTGCAACAATCAGATGTTTGCAACCGAGCACAAAGTACCTGGCCTTGTCTAAAGCGTCTGCCACAGCCAGTGCCTCGCCTTCATTTGTAGCATATCGTGATTCAGCTGCATGTGTAAAACGGCTCCCAACAAGTGTAATCTTCCATCCGTCGTTGCAACAAAACGGTTCAGATTTAGGACAAGAGCAATGCTTCTGTAGTAACCAGAAGCCAATTCCGTCTTTGGACCAATCTGTTGCGAGACAAGTAGGTCTGTCTGGATCAAAGATCTGAACACCCTCTTCAATTTCACTTGCAATAACACGTTTTGATTCTTCAAACAAGCTTTGTAGCTCACCATTCCAGTAGAATGGCGTGTTTGGCTTTAATAACTGTCGAAAAGGGAGCATCTTTTCAGTCATACTGAAGGCATACGCCACATGGTTGACCAGTCCAAACTAGGAACGGATGTCAGTAATGTTTTTCGGTGTTGGAAAGTCAAGTATTGCTCGAAGGAACTTCCTGCATGGACGAACGTTATACGATTTTATCTCAAACCCGGCAAATTCGACTGTGTCTTCAGCAAACACAAACTTCTCTGGATTTAGTGTGATTACATTCCTACCATATAAGTCTAACCATTGAACTGCCTGGAAGAAGCTTTCCTCTATAGAGTCAGACCATAGCAACACATCATCTACACCTTTGGTCTTGTGGGGGAATATCAGAGATCAACCCATCATATCGTCGCGTGTATCCATTACCAGACGCAATGTACCCCTGAGGTGCTGTCTTATAGCGATATCGTCCCCATGGTGTGATGAATGTTGTAAGATGACGATCTTCCTCACGAATAGGTACGCTATGATATCAATTCCAGGCATCAAATACAGTATTTTTCTTACAATGTTGGACAGATCGGGTTTGGTGGAATGGTGAAGGTGTATGTTGGGTTTCACGTGTGGCATGAGCGTTGAGTGCCTGAAAGTCAACTGTCCGTCGAGGTTCACCGTTTTTCCTGGCACAAACCACCATTCTGTGGCACCATGTGACGGGCTCACCGATCGGAACTGGTTCAATAACCCCTAGACGTACGTCCTGGTCAATTCCAGCTTTAACAGTATCACGCCAATGAATGGGGACAGGTATTGGAGTGTGTTGAGCTACAGGTTCGGCATTAGGGTCAACCATCAGCTTCATGGGAGGGACATCCATTAAAGGCAGGGATTGGTGCTCACACGTGTTGAAGGTACCGGACTTGTAATGATCTAGCAAGAAGGCCTTTAAACGTGGTACATTTTCCTCTGTCGCTGGAAACGACAATTTCGTTGGGGTTGGTGGGAGTCCCTGGCGTTGAGGGCAGCTACATGTGTCGAACTGCTCTTGTATTGATGAGTTCAGGTCTGGGTCATTTGTTGACTGGACACCTAATGCAGGGAAATTATCAGGAATGATGCCTAGCGCGGTGCAAGCCTCTCTGCTGAGGAATAGTTTGTTTGAGGCATCAGTGATATACGTCATCTGCCTAGTTTCAATAGTCTCACCGTTGTGATCTTTAGCAGTCAAGCGGAGGACTGTGGCACCAAGGATCTTGATACCAAGATTTGTGGCTGTGTGCATTTGCATGGTTACAGGAATATGGTCGGACTCTCGAAGACCGAGGCGATAGATGACCTTCAAACCAACAAGGCAACTTTGGCGTCCTGTGTCTGCCATGGCAGGTAGAATAGCTGAAATTGTACGTGGATGAGTCAACTGAAAACCAAGGGCAGAGTAATCTTCAGGTGAGACTCTAGCTACAACATTAACAAATGGTTGTGACTTAGATCGTTGCTTAACCCAAGAGTTTGATAGTTTGTCATATACATGATGAGCAATGCAAATTGAACGTTCAATACCAGAGTCATTTAACATATCATCAATACATTCACAACATCACTAACAGTACACAAAGCATCAAAAACAGCAGCATTGCCAGATAATGTATCATTGTCTCTAGCTTTGGGGGTTTCTTTACTGCTACAGATACTCTCCATGTGATGATTGCGATTACACAATCTACAAATGTGGCCGTAAGCTGGGCACTCATTTCGACGAATACGAACTGGAGCGCTTTTCCAATGACCTGTCTTGCCGCAGTAGGTGCACATTTTTGATTTGTCCTTAGGTAATAATAATGACTTTCAGTTTGAGAAGTTAACGCCGCATAGGGCGGGAATTACAATATGGATTCAGAAAATGTGACAGCATTTAAATGGGAGTCGATGCGAAAGGCCTTTGCAAATGCTGCGAAAAACGGTTGGGATGCATTCCGGTTCCAAGTACTAATGAGGGAAACGGTTATACGCGAAAACCCTTTACCGCAGACAGCTATAACACGAGATAAAATTCATTCCCCCGATGACGCAGTCTCGAAATGCTTGTTTCCAAACGATACAGAAATCAAGCAAAGAATTGCTCCTGTGAAGGTTGTCGGAGATGGCAACTGCTTCTTTCGCTCCATTTCAAATTCTGTTTTTGGCACAGAAAACCATCATGTTGAGTGTCGGGTTCGGTGTGTGTATGAGTTACTCAAACACTATATGAAATACACAAGCAATGACACATATGTAGAAATGTCGAGCAAACTGTCCAAATTCCAATACATTTTCGAAACCTCCATCTCTAATGATGCTAGAGTCCCCAATAATATCCCAAAATCGTTGAAGAATGAGATCATGAATTCGGCCAAAGACGGACAGTACTCGTCCCTGTTGCACATGTATGCCAGCGCAAATGCCTTTAGCCGCCCAGTAGTGACAATATTTCCACAAGTACAAAATGTTGCTATCAACAGGCAAGTGCACAACCAGACTATTCGACCCTTAGGCGGAGACATATCTGAATTTGGCCCACCATTGTACATCATGTGGACACATACTTCGAATCTACAAGTAGAAATGTGGCAACCAAATAATTTTGTTTCTTGCCATATGATTGATGACACAAAACAGTCTTCCAAAAGGGTGTCATCTGAGCAACCCTTTAAAGAAGCAGAAAATTTCTGATTTCTTCAAATGTGAATCACATGACAATCAAACGCTCAATACTGAGTCTGAAAGTCATGACCGAACCGATGACCAAGCAGAACATCCACAAGTTTCAAACCCTGAAAATGCAGATGAACATGATGACACAGGTGCAGACCAATTCCGTAGATCATCGAAATATGACCTGGGCGATATTTTGAATGGGACCGTGCCACTGTCTTCGCTCTCACAAACAGACAAGATTTCATATGTTGAAAGCAGCCCTGATCCGGAAACACTTACGCATTTGCCATTTAAGACAAGGCTGGTTGCTGGCAAAACTAAGGAAAAGAAACTATATTTTCAGACTAGTTGGTTGGATAATCATAAATGGCTGGCATACAGTAGTGTCTTAAATGGTGGTCTTTGTAAATTGTGTGTGTTGTTTCCTCAGTCAGATATCAGGTGTTATGACTCGTTTGTAAAGAAGCCGTTCACAAATTTCAAAAAGGCTACTGGAAAAGATGGATCTTTATTGATGCATCAAAATTGTGAGTACCATAAAAACGCTTGTATTTCATATCAGACACTGACGGCAAGCCTCAAGAGCCCAGAAAGCACTGTTCAATATAAGATCAGCGCACAAAATAAACATGTGAATGACACAAACTTAAAACTGCTGACAATGATTGTAGAATCAATCATTCTGTGTGGAAAGCAGAACTTGCCTTTTAGGGACCACAGAGACGATTAAACAAGTACATCTTCCAATAAGGGAAATTTCAGGGCAATTCTGAACTTACTTGCTAATCATAACAAGGAGCTGACACAGCATCTAGAACATACACCTAAAAATGCAACATACACCAGCAAGACAATCCAAAATCAATTGATATGTATTATTGGACAATACATCAGAAAAAAAATATTAGAAGGCCTAAAAGGCAAGGGATTCTACTCGATCATAGCAGATGAAGTGACAGACAAGTTTGCGAATCAGGAGGTCCTGGCTTTATGCTTACGATTTATAGATGAAAGTCATAGCGAACCATGTATCCGGGAAGAATTTTTTGACTTTGTTCACCTAGAACGTACCACTGGAGAAATGATTTCAAGAAAAATTATTGAAGTGTTGACACAAAACGATCTTCCAGTAGAGAAAATAAGGGGTCAGGCGTATGACGGGGCCGCAGCGATGGCATCAGAAAAGAAGGGGTGTCAAGCTCGGATAAAGGAAATGAATAAACTTGCTCTTTACACACACTGCAAGAATCATGTTCTTAACTTGAGCATAGCACATGCATGTAAACTGCCCGTTGTCAGAAACATGATTGATGGAATTAATTCCACATTCATTTTCTTCGATGCGTCGCCCAAAAGACAACGCTATTTTGAGCGTGTACTTGTACACCACGGCACCGAGTCAAAGAGAAAGAAGCTCTTGGGTCTGTGTAAAACAAGATGGGTAGAGCGGCATACATGCTACGACGTATTTTACGACATGTATGCCGTGGTTATTGAGTGTCTCCAGTACATGATAGGTCCCTCAATGGACGAGAACACAGAAGATGACTGGTCGTGGGATGCTCAGACTAAAATAACCGCACAAGGTCTGTTGGCTACTTTGATGTCATTTCAATTTCTCGTGACATTCATTTGCATTAGAGCTATTCTGGAGACAGTCAAGCCTCTAGCGTCAAAGCTTCAGAAACGCGATTTAGACGTGTACAAGGCACGCAATCTCGTTACTGACAGAGTAGAAAGAGTCAAAGAGATGAGGGCTGACGTAGACCAGGAGTTCACAATATGGTATGCAGACTGCAAACGTATCGCAGACGAGCTGAACATCCAAGAAAATACCCCAAGAACGTGCGGTAGACAAACAAAGAGATCAAACATGACTGTCTTAGTCCTCCAGAGTACTTCAAACTTAAGTTGCAATCCCGTTCTTGGATCACTTATCTAATGAACTAAATGACAGATTTCAGAAAGACGACCATGTTGCTTATACTCTGGGCTGTTTAATCCCCGAACAAATGATGAACCTGTTACAGACGGAAATGCAAAAGCTTTCATCTGATTTGCTCTTCTGGAATTCCGACTTACAAAGCTCTTCCTCAAATGATCTACTAGCGCAATTATCAGAATGGAAGAGGGCTTGTAAAAAGCTTGTTGAAAAGGGGATTACACCAGACAGTCTTCTGGATACGTACAGAATTACGGACGAAGATATCTTTCCAGATGTTAAAACCCTTCTGCACATAGGTTGTACTCTACCTGTCAGTTCATGTGAGATCGAACGCTCATTTTCTGGATTTCGTCGCATTAAAAGCTACATGCGAAGCACTATGAATGAGGACAGGTTATCAGCACTAGCGCTAATGCATTTGCACCATGTGAAGTACATTGACGCAAAGATAATCTGCCAAACGTTCATAGGACAAAATAAAAGACGAATGTTCCAATCGAGTATATTGTATGATTAGATATTGATGATTTTACCTCTTCAGTAAAGGTCAAGCGGTCGGTGTGAACTTCATGTCTTTGGTCGTAACCATACTGTTGTGCTGCACACACTGACATACTCAGTCACAGAACATGTAACAATGTCATAAAATGTATGGAAAAAAAAAAGTTTTATATGTGGAGGCCTCCTCGTGGCTAGAACTGGAAACATTGACTATAACTCTACTTGTAAAGTTAGAACGGCTAACATCCACACAATCAGATAAATTAGTAACTGTATAAAGGCACCTTGCTGTTTGTTATAGTAAGGGTTCGATCGGATCCCCCCCCCACCCTGGGAAAAATGGCTGGATCCGCGCCTGGCCACGATAGCTGCATCAAGGTCATCTGTCTTGTACTCACATCCGGGAATAGGACAGGCTACTTCTGGCATCGTATCGTCAGTTGTAGGTTCAAACCGTGTTTATAAATAAGAGCGTAGTCTATTTGTTTAGTCGTTTATTCAAAAACAATGAACATGGTCTGAAAATAGACAATAGTGAAACAAGTTGTAACAATCCTTAACATGTACTGTTTGTAAGTCATTATAGATACTAGTACTATTTTTTCTCTAAAGACTATAATCCTCTAGTGTTCAGGTTCAGATATATCTTAATATGAAAATAAAATTTATAATATTTTATATACATCGCAAGAGTAATCTAAGGTACATTGGGATTGAAAATAATATGACTACTGTTACGGGAAAATGGTGAACGTATTGATTAAATGTGGTAGGGGTAAAAAATAAAAACCATGTCTCACATATACACACATGCAAGAGTAACGGACCTTGGTTGATTGAAACTTCACACAAAACTTCCCAGTCATCAAACGTATTACAATAATTTAGTTAGATAACTTTAGCATAGATATAATGCAAGTTTTTGCCCTTTAACTTAGAAATGATGGTTAATGCATTACGTGCAAGTACCATCAAGTCCCTATCTCAGTAACCATTTCATGCATTGGATTGGAACTTCACACAAGATTTTCCGGTCACCAAACCTACCGTAGGCTAAAGTAACTAAGGAAGATAACTATTGCATGAATATAATGAAAACGATTGCCCATGTTTGACTTAAAAAAAGTTTTGCATGCAAGTACCATCATGTCCATATCACAACAATAACTCAATGTATTTGATTGAACCTTTACGTATGGCTCTGTAGTCATGAAACCAACTAAATCAATAAAATGGGATAACACTTGCCATATTTTTATTCCAATTAATGCATTCGTTTGACTTCTATACCGCAGCAGCCATTGCATGTATTGGTTTGAAACTTCATTCATTTTTGTTATAAGACTTATTGAATTTAGTAAGTTAGATAACTCTTGTTTGCTTGGATTTTTCATCAGTCTCAATCAAATTTGTACTTTTGTGACACATATTCGAATAGTCCAGCGTGCTGTCTTATCGACAGCTCTTGTATGTTTTTTTCTTTTATTCATATGATAACTCCAAAGACGGTTACAATTAAAGAAAATGCCCCCTCTTTTTGAGTAATATATTACCTAAAATGGTTCCAAATAGAGAAAAAAGCTTTTTTAACTGTGCATGTACACTTTGAGAGTATTGTAATAAGTGAAAATTGAAAAACAAAATATATCTATTTAAAAGAATAAAGTACATTTAAAATAAAAACAATCTAAATTTGCATAAAAGTAAGTGTTAAATTTTCTTGAATTTTCAGGGCCATTTTGCAGGCTTTGTGAACTTGGTCCTTTTCTCTCCAGTGAGCAATGCAAATAAAAAAACTTTTTTTAAATACGGTAAGACGTAAGAATCAACCAACAACTTCAACATTTTCATGATTTGAGGTCAAACGCCTTAACCACACAGTCACCCGTGAATGTGATGTGATTCCGAGATAGTAATGTATTGGTGTTAGTTTATCCACAGTAATACCTCTATATACGTTCGGAAACCGAAAACGTATTTACGGAAATACACGGAATATTCGTCAGTGCAAGTTCAGTCCTTCCGGACAATACAGGTAAACACACCTGGATACGATCACTAATTATCACTTCATGTACATATGTTCAAGTTTTATTCACTCTCTAGCTTTGGATGGACGTGTGAGGGGTGATTAGAAAGTAATTGGACACAATTTGAATGGGGTTTTACTCCATTTTTAACACATTTCAGGTTGCATATAGCATGTCTAGTTTTATAGGTAGTGGAATACCTCAGAATGAATCTGAGTAGAACCACCGTCCTTCAGCAAGTAACTGGCTAGAGTCTTATTCGAATATGCGATAGCAAGTATTCAAATTAGTATGTTAGCAGAATGTGTAGAATCACGTTATATCATATATCCCTTTCGAATATTTTAATATTCAAGCTGGGGCGGTAGTGTAACGGATAGAGTGTTGGCCACTCACGCCAGAGGTTGCGGGTTCGACCCGATGCCCCTTCTAAAACAACACTTAGTACTAGTTCTACCCAGGAAGCGGATTCGAGAGTTGTTTATATAAGCTCTGAGCTTTCATCGAAATCAAGCTTAAATAAATTAGCATAAACTGATATTTAAATATGCATTCCAATTAACACATTGGGGCTAATGATATCACGTGTTCGTATATACATGTATCTGCAATCACTGTCCCAGTAACTTTATGATAGTGGCCAAAACTCTACATATAATCTAAATAAAACTTTGTCCTCAGGTTGGCCCCTACAATAATTGAAACGCTCTTATGCCCGTGGAATTTAATTGCAAGTGTCGGCCGCTTCTTTTTAACAGTATACATGAAATTTCAGCACATAAAATTGTTTAATATTAATTTACACTGCATATTTCTAATACGTTTTTATAAAGATATCAGTGTATTTACAGAAAATGTCTTTGAGTACTGTTGACACTTGACTGTGGTGCCCGTCAGAACTTCATGTCACAACAATACGTAGACACTTGACTGTGGTGCCCGCAAGAACTGCATGTCACAACAATACGTAGACACGTGACTGTGGTGCCCGCCAGAACTACATGTCAAAACAATACGTAGACACGTGACTGTGGTGTGCCCGTCAGAACTGCATGTCACAATAATACGTAGACACATGACTGTGGTGCCCGCCAGAACTACACGTCACAACAATACGTAGGCACTTGACTGTGGTGCCCGCCAGAACTGCACGTCACAACAATACGTAGACACGTGACTGTTGTATGCTCACCAGAACTGCATGTCACAACAATACGTAGACACGTGACTGTGGTGCCCGCCAGAACTGCACGTCACAACAATACGTAGACGACGATACAGACGACTTTCCCTGCAGATGGTCGACCAATGGCTTCCATATGTGAATGTTAGTTGGTGTTTTCTAATGTGTCAGAGCATATATGAACAGCTCTCGGGTCCGCCTCCTAGGTAGAACCAGTACTGAGTGTTGTTTTATGCGATGCATCGGGTCGAGCTGGGGACCGAACCTGCAACCTCTGGCGTAAGCGGCCAACACTTTATATATAGCAGACTACCACCTCTCCGTTCAAATCCCCGCCCGATCACAGTCTCTGTAACGACTGTTTTACGACATTGTGTATCATTGTCATTCGTCTCTCAACTCTGAATAAAACAGTTAATATTCTAGTATATCAGGAATAATTTTCGATCAAAACTGATCGCGTGTTAGCGCTCGACGACATAAGCACCACGCTAAACATTCAAACAAACAAGACGTGTGGCTAACGTAACACGACGTAATTCCACCGCTCATGAATACTTAAGTAACTGAACCTTTGCATATATAGGCTATATATATATTTCGTTACTGCCAAACTCCTAGTGCGGACCTAGGCATACCGACAAGACTGTTTTTTATTTAAAATAGAGGCAAAGACATGCAATTAAGACACTGATAATGGTAATATCTATCTGTACAGAATACATTTTGTTAAACTTTTTACCAAAGTTTCGGAGGATCTATCAAAATCTACTGAGGTTATCCCGTTACATTTTGAACAACCACAGTACCTTTTACCATGTTTACATTACTCAAATTCGATTCTAGTGTGTGTTGTTCGCACCTTTTGGCAAGATACAATAGAATTTAAACCATGTGACCAAATTTTTAGCGACTTGGGGAAAATTTGCCTATAATCAAATCAGTCGTTGCATATTGCTTCGACTCGCTAGACGCACTTTCTAATTTTCTCAGTTCTCTAAGAATTTCAGAAATTCCTGATGGCATCCTTCTTCTCGAGTGTTGTGGGTTTGGTGAAGTCAGTGGTTTCATCGTGTGTTTCCATGGTGGAGCGTGTGATGGGCGCTGTGTTTGGTCGTTGTACACCAGCCCCGGTTCCAGAGGTGAGTTGTATTTTTACTATTTCTATAAAATATCAATATTTCTATAGAATATTAAATCATTCATCTCTCTCTCTCTCTCTCTCTCTCTCTCTCTCTGAAGCAAAAATACCAATAAGGCAAACCATATGCTCGGACTAAACGTGTTTAGCATACACAATTTTTGAATAAAAAAACGCGCCAAACCGCCATTTAGCCATGAAAAGAAAATAAACACTATTCTGAAATATTAACAGACGGGTTACTTCTCTACGAAATCAGTGGCTTAAAAACATTTCAATATATGTGTTAGTTTAATAAATTTTAAACTGTTTTAAACAAAGATGAGTTCTATTTTAAACAAAGATGAGTCTATTTTAAACAAAGATGAGTAGTATTTTAAACAAAGAACATTTGAACAGCATATACGTTTTTGGTTTTGGTAATGCCTTTTAATTTGAGGTTGAGTCAGTGTCCAGGAAAATTGACTGAACGCACCCAGTCGAGCATTCTCGGCCAATTTCGTCATTCTCAGGTAGTGTTATCGCCAAGGTAGTCCGATTTGTATTAGATTTGCCACGTGCTTTATGTGCAAGGAAAGCGATACGTTTTCACAAGTTTCTGTGTCGTCACCGAATTAACGTGAGTAATAATTAAGATTTATGAAGGATTACGTGTGTTGTAGAGTAAATGTATACCCATATTTGTCTTGTAGTGTATAATCATAATGGCAGTGCCTAATTACAAGTTTCTGTAGCGACTGATGCTCACAGGGGCTTGTGAAATATATATTAATTCCTACATAGATCTAGTATAACTTATTTAATATAGGGATATAGAATATATATTGTCACAGGCCCCTGTGAAAGTTACCAGTAGACGACTTTACATAACATGTTAACTTTCCGGCTCAGATGACTTCAACTAAAAAAAATGGGCACAAGCCTCTGTGCTCATACTTGTTATTAGAATTTAGTTTAATGTTAGGGTTAAGACTGATATAGAACCAAACCCACCCAGACACGTTACACTGACAACAGACCAATCAGACCTTGAACTATCATCTAATTTTTTAGCACCAAACAAGGAAACCACTAGTATATTTTTTTCAAGTATTTGGTATGTCCCGGCTGGGGATCGAACCCATAGCCATCTGCGTTTGAGATAGACGCTCAATCACTAGACCATCACTGCGATCTATTTTCAAGTTGATTCCATATACCATTAATTGTAATCTGAAAATCATAATTATGTTACTAATGTTTTTTAAGTATGTAAGAACAAATCTACAAATTGTAGGGCAACTGTGTAAATGTAGGTGTTGGTTTCAATGAGTTTGACGATTGTTTCAGTGACATTGTATGTAATTTTATAAATAATAATTGTAGATGTCTGTGGTTGCGGATCCACTTGTGGTGTCGGTGTCGTCGGTTGTGTCGTGTGTCGTTGCGCCTCCCGTCGTCTCGTCTGTGGTTCCTGCGGTCGCTGTGGTGTCTGCGTTGCCGGCTGGTGTGCTGTTTGGAAGGAGTCACTGTGCAGCTCAGGCTCAGGAGGTAAGTACAAAGACAGTTATAACAGCATATCTGAATGTTTCTGCTTTCAGGGTTGAACTATTCTATAAACTGATAGCTTTGGGATTTAATATTTAGATGCTTCAAAAATACAAATTTGAAACAATTTATCTGCCTTGCACAAACAAATAACAATGGTGATAGTGGCGAAATAGAATTTTACACCCCTACATCTGTCAATAAATTGTAGCTCCACTGAGTCAAAGACTCAATGTTAGCTTTTCTGATCACACTGTGCCAGTTATACATGTCAATCAATCGTTTTATATGTTGTGTATACATTAGTATTATCCAATCAAAGACTCAATGGGGGTGTTTCTAATCAGTCTGTGTCTGTAATACATGGTCCATTAGTTTTAAGCTTACAGTGTTGTATATACACTTGACCTCAGAAGAAACCTTACACTTTTTATTTCTCTTGTATGTCTGACAGAGATAAATAAAGGCAAATAAATTATTTCATTAGGTCATTTCATTTTTAATAAAATGTCAAAACATCAAAAGTTATTCGTAACATTTTGCATTATTTGATCTTAAAAGCAACAACTCAATTACTCCACTTTCACTGTCAGTATAGTATGTGGCCATTGCATGTTGCTATGCATTGCACACATCTTTGCCAGTTACTTGAGGTTGTTATGGGTTTACATTGTTTGTACACAGTATGGTTAGTTGATGGTCATACACTGATAAGACTGGCAATTACTTGAGGTTGTTATGGGTTTACATTGTTTGTACACAGTATGGTTAGTTGATTGTCATACACTGATCAGACTGCCAGTAACTTGAGATTGTTATGGGTTAACATTGCGTGTACATAGTATGGTAAGTTGATGGTCATACACTGATAAGACTGCCAGTTACTTGAGGCTGTTATTGGTTTACATTGTACACAGTATGGTTAGTTGATGGTCATACACTGATAAGACTGGCAATTACTTGAGGTTGTTATTGGTTTACATTGTTTGTACACAGTATGGTTAGTCGATGGTCATACACTCATAAGACTGGCAATTACTTGAGGTTGTTATGGGTTTACATTGTTTGTACACAGTATGGTTAGTTGATGGTCATACACTGATCAGACTGCCAGTTACTTGAGGTTGTTATGGGTTTACATTGTTTGTACACAGTATGGTTAGTTAATTGTCATACACTGATCAGACTGGCAGTTACCTAAGGTTGTTATGGGTTTACATTGTTTGTACAAACTATGGTTAGTTTATGTTCATACACTGATCAGACTGCCAGTTACTTGAGGTTGTTATGGGTTTACATTGTTTGTACACAGTATGGTTAGTTGATTGTCATACACTGATCAGACTGCCAGTTACTTGAGGTTGTTATGGGTTTACATTGTTTGTACACGGTATGGTGAGTTGATTGTCGTTCACTGATCAGACTGGCAATTACTTGAGGTTGTTATTGGTTTTCTTTGTTTTTTACATAGTATGATTAGTTGATGATTGTTCACTGATAAGACTGCCAGTTACTTGAGGTTGTTATTGGTTTACATTGTACACAGCATGGTTAGTTGATTGCCGTTCACTGATCAGACTGCTAGTTACTTGAGGTTGTTATGGGTTTACATTGTACACAGTATGGTTAGTTGATGGTCATACACTGATCAGACTGCCAGTTACTTGAGGTTGTTATGGGTTTACATTGTTTGTACACAGTATGGTTAGTTGATGGTCATACACTTATCAGACTGCCAGTTACTTGAGGTTGTTATGGGTTTACATTGTTTGTACACAGTATGGTTAGTTGATTGTCATACACTGATCAGACTGCCAGTTACTTGAGGTTGTTATGGGTTTACATTGTTTGTACACTGTATGGTGAGTTGATGGTCATACACTGATCAGACTGGCAGTTACTTGAGGTTGTTATGGGTTTACATTGTTTGTACACAGTATGGTTAGTTGATTGTCATACACTGATCAGACTGGCAATTACTTGAGGTTGTTATGGGTTTACATTGTTTGTACACAGTATGCTTAGTTGATTGTCATACACTGATCAGACTGCCAGTTACTTGAGGTTGTTATGGGTTTACATTGTTTGTACACAGTATGGTTAGTTGATTGTCATACACTGATCAGACTGGCAGTTACTTGAGGTTGTTATGGGTTTACATTGTTTGTACACAGTATGGTGAATTGATGGTCATACACTGATCAGACTGCCAGTTACTTGAGGTTGTTATGGGTTTACATTGTTTGTACACAGTATGGTTAGTTGATTGTCATACACTGATCAGACTGCCAGTTACTTGAGGTTGTTATGGGTTTACATTGTTTGTACACTGTATGGTGAGTTGATGGTCATACACTGATCAGACTGGCAGTTACTTGAGGTTGTTTTGGGTTTACATTGTTTGTACACAGTATGGTTAGTTGATTGTCATACACTGATCAGACTGGCAATTACTTGAGGTTGTTATGGGTTTACATTGTTTGTACACAGTATGGTTAGTTAATTGTCATACACTGATCAGACTGCCAGTTACTTGAGGTTGTTATGGGTTTACATTGTTTGTACACAGTATGGTTAGTTGATTGTCATACACTGATCAGACTGCCAGTTACTTGAGGTTGTTATGGGTTTACATTGTTTGTACACAGTATGGTTAGTTGATGGTCATACACTCATAAGACTGGCAGTTACTTGAGGTTGTTTTGGGTTTACATTGTTTGTACACAGTATGGTGAGTTGATGGTCATACACTGATCAGATTGCCAGTTACTTGAGGTTGTTATGGGTTTACATTGTTTGTACACAGTATGGTTAGTTGATTGTCATACACTGATCAGACTGCCAGTTACTTGAGGTTGTTATGGGTTTACATTGTTTGTACACAGTATGGTTAGTTGATGGTCATACACTGATCAGACTGCAGTTACTTGAGGTTGTTTTGGGGTTACATTGTACACAGTATGGTGAGTTGATGGTCATACACTGATCAGACTGCCAGTTACTTGAGGTTGTTATGGGTTTACATTGTTTGTACACAGTATGGTTAGTTGATTGTCATACACTGATCAGACTGGCAATTACTTGAGGTTGTTATGGGTTTACATTGTTTGTACACAGTATGGTTAGTTGATTGTCATACACTGATCAGACTGCCAGTTACTTGAGGTTGTTATGGGTTTACATTGTTTGTACACAGTATGGTTAGTTGATTGTCATACACTGATCAGACTGCCAGTTACTTGAGGTTGTTATGGGTTTACATTGTTTGTACACAGTATGGTTAGTTGATGGTCATACACTCATAAGACTGGCAATTACTTGAGGTTGTTATGGGTTTACATTGTTTGTACACAGTATGGTTAGTTGATGGTCATACACTGATCAGACTGCCAGTTACTTGAGGTTGTTATGGGTTTACATTGTTTGTACACAGTATGGTGAGTTGATGGTAATTTAATACACTGATCAGACTGCCAGTTACTTGAGGTTGTTATGGGTTTACATTGTTTGTACACAGTATGGTTAGTTGATTGTCATACACTGATCAGACTGCCAGTTACTTGAGGTTGTTATGGGTTTACATTGTTTGTACACAGTATGGTTAGTTGATGGTCATACACTCATAAGACTGGCAATTACTTGAGGTTGTTATTGGTTTACATTGTTTGTACACAGTATGGTTAGTTGATGGTCATACACTCATAAGACTGGCAATTACTTGAGGTTGTTATGGGTTTACATTGTTTGTACACAGTATGGTGAGTTTATGTTCATACACTGATCAGACTGCCAGTTACTTGAGGTTGTTATTGGTTTACATTGTTTGTACACAGTATGGTTAGTTGATGGTCATACACTGATCAGACTGCCAGTTACTTGAGGTTGTTATGGGTTTACATTGTTTATACACAGTATGGTTAGTTGATGGTCATACACTCATAAGACTGGCAATTACTTGAGGTTGTTATGGGTTTACATTGTTTGTACACAGTATGGTGAGTTAATGGTCATACACTGATCAGACTGCCAGTTACTTGAGGTTGTTATGGGTTTACATTGTTTGTACACAGTATGGTGAGTTTATGTTCATACACTGATCAGACTGCCAGTTACTTGAGGTTGTTATGGGTTTACATTGTTTGTACACAGTATGGTTAGTTGATGGTCATACACTCATAAGACTGGCAATTACTTGAGGTTGTTATGGGTTTACATTGTTTGTACACAGTATGGTTAGTTGATGGTCATACACTCATAAGACTGGCAATTACTTGAGGTTGTTATGGGTTTACATTGTTTGTACACAGTATGGTGAGTTTATGTTCATACACTGATCAGACTGCCAGTTACTTGAGGTTGTTATTGGTTTACATTGTTTGTACACAGTATGGTTAGTTGATGGTCATACACTGATCAGACTGCCAGTTACTTGAGGTTGTTATGGGTTTACATTGTTTATACACAGTATGGTTAGTTGATGGTCATACACTCATAAGACTGGCAATTACTTGAGGTTGTTATGGGTTTACATTGTTTGTACACAGTATGGTGAGTTAATGGTCATACACTGATCAGACTGCCAGTTACTTGAGGTTGTTATGGGTTTACATTGTTTGTACACAGTATGGTGAGTTTATGTTCATACACTGATCAGACTGCCAGTTACTTGAGGTTGTTATGGGTTTACATTGTTTGTACACAGTATGGTTAGTTGATGGTCATACACTGATCAGACTGCCAGTTACTTGAGGTTGTTATGGGTTTACATTGTTTGTACACAGTATGGTTAGTTGATGGTTATACACTGATCAGACTGGCAGTTACTTGAGGTTGTTTTGGGTTTACATTGTTTGTACACAGTATGGTGAGTTGATGGTCATACACTGATCAGACTGCCAGTTACTTGAGGTTGTTATGGGTTTACATTGTTTGTACACAGTATGGTGAGTTGATTGTCATACACTGATCAGACTGCCAGTTACTTGAGGTTGTTATGGGTTTACATTGTTTGTACACAGTATGGTGAGTTGATGGTCATACACTGATCAGACTGGCAGTTACTTGAGGTTGTTTTGGGTTTACATTGTTTGTACACAGTATGGTGAGTTGATGGTCATACACTGATCAGACTGGCAGTTACTTGAGGTTGTTTTGGGTTTACATTGTTTGTACACAGTATGGTGAGTTGATGGTCATACACTGATCAGACTGCCAGTTAGTTACTTGATGTTGTTATGGGTTTACATTGTTTGTACACAGTATGGTTAGTTGATTGTCATACACTGATCAGACTGCCAGTTACTTGAGGTTGTTATGGGTTTACATTGTTTGTACACAGTATGGTGAGTTGATGGTCATACACTGATCAGACTGGCAGTTACTTGAGGTTGTTTTGGGTTTACATTGTTTGTACACAGTATGGTGAGTTGATGGTCATACACTGATCAGACTGCCAGTTACTTGAGGTTGTTATGGGTTTACATTGTTTGTACACAGTATGGTTAGTTGATTGTCATACACTGATCAGACTGCCAGTTACTTGAGGTTGTTATGGGTTTACATTGTTTGTACACTGTATGGTGAGTTGATGGTCATACACTGATCAGACTGGCAGTTACTTGAGGTTGTTTTGGGTTTACATTTGTTTGTACACAGTTTGGTGAGTTGATGGTCATACACTGATCAGACTGCCAGTTACTTGAGGTTGTTATGGGTTTACATTGTTTGTACACAGTATGGTTAGTTGATTGTCATACACTGATCAGACTGGCAATTACTTGAGGTTGTTATGGGTTTACATTGTTTGTACACAGTATGGTTAGTTGATTGTCATACACTGATCAGACTGCCAGTTACTTGAGGTTGTTATGGGTTTACATTGTTTGTACACAGTATGGTTAGTTGATTGTCATACACTGATCAGACTGCCAGTTACTTGAGGTTGTTATGGGTTTACATTGTTTGTACACAGTATGGTTAGTTGATGGTCATACACTCATAAGACTGGCAGTTACTTGAGGTTGTTTTGGGTTTACATTGTTTGTACACAGTATGGTGAGTTGTGGGTCATACACTGATCAGACTGCCAGTTACTTGAGGTTGTTATGGGTTTACATTGTTTGTACACAGTATGGTTAGTTGATTGTCATACACTGATCAGACTGCCAGTTACTTGAGGTTGTTATGGGTTTACATTGTTTGTACACAGTATGGTTAGTTGGTGGTCATACACTGATCAGACTGGCAGTTACTTGAGGTTGTTTTGGGTTTACATTGTTTGTACACAGTATGGTGGGTTGATGGTCATACACTGATCAGACTGCCAGTTACTTGAGGTTGTTATGGGTTTACATTGTTTGTACACAGTATGGTTAGTTGATTGTCATACACTGATCAGACTGGCAATTACTTGAGGTTGTTATGGGTTTACATTGTTTGTACACAGTATGGTTAGTTAATTGTCATACACTGATCAGACTGCCAGTTACTTGAGGTTGTTATGGGTTTACATTGTTTGTACACAGTATGGTTAGTTGATGGTCATACACTCATAAGACTGGCAATTACTTGAGGTTGTTATGGGTTTACATTGTTTGTACACAGTATGGTTAGTTGATGGTCATACACTGATCAGACTGCCAGTTACTTGAGGTTGTTATGGGTTTACATTGTTTGTACACAGTATGGTGAGTTGATGGTAATTTAATACACTGATCAGACTGCCAGTTACATGAGGTTGTTATGGTTTACATTGTTTGTACACAGTATGGTTTGTTGATTGTCATACACTGATCAGACTGCCAGTTACTTGAGGTTGTTATGGGTTTACATTGTTTGTACAAACTATGGTTAGTTGATGGTTATACACTCATAAGACTGGCAATTACTTGAGGTTGTTATGGGTTTACATTGTTTGTACACAGTATGGTGAGTTGATGGTCATACACTCATAAGACTGGCAATTACTTGAGGTTGTTATGGGTTTACATTGTTTGTACACAGTATGGTGAGTTTATGTTCATACACTGATCAGACTGCCAGTTACTTGAGGTTGTTATTGGTTTACATTGTTTGTACACAGTATGGTTAGTTGATGGTCATACACTGATCAGACTGCCAGTTACTTGAGGTTGTTATGGGTTTACATTGTTTGTACACAGTATGGTTAGTTGATGGTCATACACTCATAAGACTGGCAATTACTTGAGGTTGTTATGGGTTTACATTGTTTGTACACAGTATGGTGAGTTGATGGTCATACACTGATCAGACTGCCAGTTACTTGAGGTTGTTATGGGTTTACATTGTTTGTACACAGTATGGTGAGTTTATGTTCATACACTGATCAGACTGGCAGTTACTTGAGGTTGTTATGGGTTTACATTGTTTGTACACAGTATGGTTAGTTAATGGTCATACACTGATCAGACTGCCAGTTACTTGAGGTTGTTATGGGTTTACATTGTTTGTACACAGTATGGTTAGTTGATGGTCATACACTGATCAGACTGCCAGTTACTTGAGGTTGTTATGGGTTTACATTGTTTGTACACAGTATGGTGAGTTGATGGTCATACACTGATCAGACTGCCAGTTACTTGAGGTTGTTATGGGTTTACATTGTTTGTACACAGTATGGTAAGTTGATTGTCATACACTGATCAGACTGCCAGTTACTTGAGGTTGTTATGGGTTTACATTGTTTGTACACAGTATGGTTAGTTGATTGTCATACACTGATCAGACTGCCAGTTACTTGAGGTTGTTATTGGTTTACATTGTTTGTACACAGTATGGTGAGTTGATGGTCATACACTGATCAGACTGGCAGTTACTTGAGGTTGTTTTGGGTTTACATTGTTTGTACACAGTATGGTTAGTTGATGGTCATACACTGATCAGACTGCCAGTTACTTGAGGTTGTTATGGGTTTACATTGTTTGTACACAGTATGGTTAGTTGATTGTCATACACTGATCAGACTGGCAATTACTTGAGGTTGTTATGGGTTTACATTGCTTGTACACAGTATGGTTAGTTGATTGTCATACACTGATCAGACTGCCAGTTACTTGAGGTTGTCATGGGTTTACATTGTTTGTACACAGTATGGTGAGTTGATGGTCATACACTGATCAGACTGCCAGTTACTTGAGGTTGTTATGGGTTTACATTGTTTGTACACAGTATGGTTAGTTGATGGTCATACACTGATAAGACTGCCAGTTACTTGAGGTTGTTATGGGTTTACATTGTTTGTACACAGTATGGTTAGTTGATGGTCATACACTGATCAGACTGCCAGTTACTTGAGGTTGTTATGGATTTACATTGTTTGTACACAGTATGGTTAGTTGATGGTCATACACTGATCAGACTGCCTGTTACTTGATGTTGTTATGGGTTTACATTGTTTGTACACAGTATGGTTAGTTGATTGTCATACACTGATCAGACTGCCTGTTACTTGAGGTTGTTATGGATTTACATTGTTTGTACACAGTATGGTTAGTTGATGGTCATACACTGATCAGACTGCCAGTTACTTGAGGTTGTTATGGGTTTACATTGTTTGTACACAGTATGGTTAGTTGATGGTCATACACTCATAAGACAGGCAATTACTTGAGGTTGTTATGGGTTTACATTGTTTGTACACAGTATGTTAGTTGATGGTCATACACTGATCAGACTGCCAGTTACTTGAGGTTGTTAGTGGGTTTACATTGTTTGTACACAGTATGGTTAGTTGATGGTAATTTAATACACTGATCAGACTGCCAGTTACATGAGGTTGTTATGGGTTTACATTGTTTGTACACAGTATGGTTAGTTGATTGTCATACACTGATCAGACTGCCAGTTACTTGAGGTTGTTATGGGTTTACATTGTTTGTACAAACTATGGTTAGTTGATGGTTATACACTAATCAGACTGCCAGTTACTTGATGTTGTTATGGGTTTACATTGTTTGTACACAGTATGGTTAGTTTATGTTCATACACTGATCAGACTGCCAGTTACTTGAGATTGTTATGGGTTTACATTGTTTGTACAAACTATGGTTAGTTGATGGTTATACACTAATCAGACTGCCAATTACTTGAGGTTGTTATGGGTTTACATTGTTTGTACACAATGGTTAGTTTATGGTCATACACTGATCAGACTGCCAGTTACTTGAGGTTGTTATGGGTTTACATTGTTTGTACACAGTATGGTTAGTTGATGGTCATACACTCATAAGACTGGCAATTACTTGAGGTTGTTATGGGTTTACATTGTTTGTACACAGTATGGTTAGTTGATGGTCATGCACTGATAAGACTGGCAATTACTTGAGGTTGTTATTGGTTTACATTGTACACAGAATGGTTAGTTGATTGTCGTTCACTGATCAGACTGCCAGTTACTTGATGTTGTTATGGGTTTACATTATTTGTACATAGTTTGATTAGTTGATGGTTATACACTGATCAGACTGGCAGTTACTTGAGGTTGTTTTGGGTTTACATTGTTTGTACACAGTATGGTTAGTTGAAGGTTATACACTAATCAGACTGCCAGTTACTTGATGTTGTTATGGGTTTACATTGTTTGTATACAGTATGGTTAGTTGATGGTTATTCACTGATAAGACTGCCAGTTACTTGATGTTGTTATGGGTTTACATTGTTTGTATACAGTATGGTTAGTTGATGGTTATTCACTGATAAGACTGCAAGTTACTTGAGGTTGTTTTGGGTTTACATTGTTTGTACATAGTATGACTAGTTGATGGTAATACACTGATCAGAATGCCAATTATTTGAGGTTGTTATGGGTTTACATTGTTTGTACATAGTATAGTTAGATGATGGTCATACACTGATCAGACAGGCAGTTACTTGAAGTTGTTATGGGTTTACATTGTTTGTACATAGTATGATTAGTTGATGGTCATACACTAATCACACTGCCAGTTACTTGAGGTTGTTATGGCTTTACATTGTTTGTATACAGTATGGTTAGTTGTTGTTTATCAGTGATAAGTCCAGATTTTAAAATTTAATGAAATACATTTCAGCTTAAGTACTGGCTCACTAACCAAAGCCAGACTAAGACATAATGTATATTCTGCCCTAATAGTCCAACTTGCTCATACATGTATCTACTATTTTGCTAATATGAAAGATGGTTTCATTCAGATATATTTGTTTTTCTGATGGTACATTATGATATACTGTTCTCTGACAAGGCTAGCATAGTCTAGATAACTTTGTTCTTTGACATCTTTATTGTTTTTGAGATTCTGTTTCAATCAGTTTTATTTTTTCAGTAATAGTATTGACTTTTCTGCACCCGCTTGTGGTGCTTTTTTATTTTTTGTTTCAACCCCCTCCCCCACCCCCCACATACACACACTCTTCATCTTCCTTCTCCCCTTTTTTCCTCTCCCCCTTTTCAACACTTTGTAGAAAATATAATGTAAATATAAATCTTGTTGCGCGTGTAACTGTTACTTTGTGGTGTGATTGTTTTTAAGATAGTTATATCTCTTTGATTGAAATAAAATCGTTGTATATCATAAGTTAAGTAAAAGATGACAGTATCAGGGCTATTTTTTGCACATCCCCTGTTAATCAACTTTAATAAAACAAATTATTTAGTTACTCTTAATTTAATATTCATAGGACTGTTACCATAATTTTAGATTAAAGTAAGGACAAGTTGTTTTTGGTCAGTACAAGCAGAATTTATAAACATTTGTCCAACTGGAAAAGTGAAATTAAAAAATTAATGCAATGGCCTGAGTATGTACATGCATTTTCTTCAAAACAAATTTCAAGTTACACACTGACAATGTTATTACTGTGTATTGACTAACTTTTGTATGGAAATTAATTGTGATTTTGAAAGTGTTCTGTTGCCAATGTTCTATATTTTTCTTTTCAGTTTGCCGGTGATACCCTTCCAGCAGCTAGGTATGGTGTTCTGTGTACGGCGCCTGTTTGTTCGGTACTCCCGACCCACGTGCCCCCTCCCGTGCCTGTGAGACGCTCTGGCAGAGTGCCTAGACTACCTGTCCGGTACACCGATGTCCCTGTTATGAGAGTTGAGGAACCTGTACTGAACGCTCCTCCGGAGGTTCGTACCAGGTCGGGTCGGGTAGTCCGCCGTCCAGACAGGCTGTCTTACTAGATTGGATAGGTAAGGTCTACCTTGTATAGAGTAGAACTTGTATGAGGCCTGTGTGTGTGATACTCTCCGACTTATGTCATCCCCCCCACCAACACCGTGAGTGTGATGCTCTGGCAGAGTATCTATTAAGTTAGGTCAGGGAGACCATCGCTTAGAGAGGCTGTCTATATAAAGTACTTTCTCAACAGTACTTGGAGGTTTTATTGTGATATTGTAATATAATGTTACTAACCAAAAAAAAAAAAAAAAAAAAACAAAACAAAAAAAAAAAAAAAAAAAAAAAAAAAACACAAAAAAAAAGTAATTAGTATTAGTGTATTATAAGTATGTAGTAAAAGTATTTAGAAGTAGTAGTAGACTGTAGTAGTATTATTAAGTATAAGTAAGTAGTATGATGAAGAAGATGAAGAAGAAGAAGAAGAATGATGAAGAAGAAGAAGAAGGATATTGGATGTATATTAATGAAGAAGATCCCGAAAGATAATATTTATGATACGATACTACACTTTGTTTATTAATGATGAGATACTACACTTTACTTATTAAAAAAGATACATAAAAGATACATAAAAAGATACATAAATGATGCATAAAATTTGTATATTTACAAAGAAAGGTTTAAGAAACACACTGGCATGGGGAAACCAGTTATGATAGAAATATTTATGGCGGATGTGTTGGTTGAAGGAAAAGCTTATTGAAACACACTGGCATGGGGCAACCAGTTGTGATAGAAATATTTATGGTGGATGTGTTGGTTGAAGTAAAAGCTTGAGAACACACTGGCATGGGGCAACCAGTTGTGATAGAAATATTTATGGTGGATGTGTTGGTTGAAGTAAAAGCTTATGGAAACACACTGGCATGGGACAACCAGTTGTGATAGAAATATTTATGGTGGATGTGTTGGTTGAAGTAAAGGCTTAAGGAAACACACTGGCATGGGGCAACCAGTTGTGATAGAAAAATAGAAAGAAAGGTTATTGCATAAAATAGAGTTGTATATTTACAAAGAAAGGTTTTAGCATAAAGAAAGGTAATTGCATAAAATGGAGTTGTATATTTACAAAGAAAGGTTTTAGCATAAAGAAAGGTAATTGCATAAAATGGAGTTGTATATTTGCAAAGAAAGGTTTAAGCATAAAGAAAGGTAATTGCATAAAATAGAGTTGTATATTTACAAAGAAAGGTTTTAGCATAAAGAAAGGTAATTGCATAAAATGGAGAAATATATGTGCTAAGATAAAATTTGCCCTAAGTGTGAAATTTTTACTGGAATGTGTCAATGGTTGTATGTAAGTCTGACAGGACCATACAGTCTAGTTTCACTACCCAAGTGAACTTGATCCTATAAACTTTGATTGTTGACACTGTCTCTGGAAAAATGTTAAGAGACAAATCAAATCACACAAAACAAAGCACATATTTTAAAAAACTGGTGAAAAGCATATTTTCTATACAATGTTTTTGATCATTATTTATAGCGACATGTTGTGTAACTATAGTTTCTTTTTCTTATAAAATGACTATCTCTCATGGTCATATAACTATAGTGTCATTTCTCATTGCACGACATGAGTGTGTCCCCTGCCAAAGTCGGATGTGCTGGACCTCATCGTGGTGCAGGGGTGAACACTACAACAATTTTGAGATGGATCATCATTATTGTAAGTACAGGTAGTGGCGAACAGCAGCACAGCGCAAAAGAAAGAACAGAATGAGAAAGGTTGATGCATAAAATGGAGACCTATATATTTGCTAAGATACAGGTTGAAGTAATAGATTAAAAACACACTGGCATGGGGCAACCAGATGTGATAGAAATGTTTATAATGGTCGTATTGGTTGAAGTAATAGATTATGACATCACAATGGCATGGGGCAACCAGATGTGATAGAAATGTTTGTGATGCTCATGTTGGTTGAAGTAAAAGCTTATGAGAACACACTGGCATTGGGAAACCAGATGTGATAGAAATATTTATGGTGGATGTGTTGGTTGAAGTAAAAGCTTATGAGAACACACTGGCATGGGGCAACCAGATGTGATAGAAATATTTATGGTGGTTGTGTTGGTTGAAGTAAAAGCTTATGAGAACACACTGGCATGGGGCAACCAGATGTGATAGAAATGTTTGTGATGGTCGTGTTGGTTGAAGTAAAAGCTTATGAAAACACACTGGCTTGGGGCAACCAGATGTGATAGAAATATTTATGGTGGATGTGTTGGTTGAAGTAAAAGCTTATGGAAACACACTGGCATGGGGCAACCAGTTGTGATAAAAATATTTATGATGGATGTGTTGGTTGAAGTAAAAGCTTATGAGAACACACTGGCATGGGGCAACCAGATGTGGTAGAAATGTTTGTGATGGTTGTGTTGGTTGAAGTAAAAGCTTATGAGAACACACTGGCATGGGGCAACCAGTTGTGATAGAAATGTTTGTGATGGTCGTGTTGGTTGAAGTAAAAGCTTATGAAAACACACTGACTTGGGGCAACCAGATGTGATAGAAATATTTATGGTGGATATGTTGGTTGAAGTAAAAGCTTATGGAAACACACTGGCATGGAGCAACCAGTTGTGATAGAAATATTTATGATGGATGTGTTGGTTAAAGTAAAAGCTTATGAGAACACACTGGCATGGGGCAACCAGTTGTGATAGAAATATTTATGGTGGATGGGTTGGTTAAAGTAAAAGCTTATGAGAACACACTGGCATGGGGCAACCAGTTGTGATAGAAATGTTTAAGATGGTCGTGTTGGTTGAAGTAAAAGCTTATGAGAACACACTGGCATGGGGCAACCAGATGTGATAGAAATGTTTGTGATGGTCGTGTTGGTTGAAGTAAAAGCTTATGAGAACACACTGACTTGGGGCAACCAGATGTGATAGAAATATTTATGGTGGATGTGTTGGTTGAGGTAAAAGCTTATGAAAACACACTGGCATGGAGCAACCAGTTGTGATAGAAATATTTATGATGGATGTGTTGGTTGAAGTAAAAGCTTATGAAAACACACTGGCATGGGGCAACCAGTTGTGATAGAAATATTTGTGATGGTCGTGTTGGTAGAAGTAAAAGCTTATGAAAACACACTGACTTGGGGCAACCAGATGTGATAGAAATATTTATGGTGGATGTGTTGGTTGAAGTAAAAGCTTATGGAAACACACTGGCATGGAGCAACCAGTTGTGATAGAAATATTTATGATGGATGTGTTGGTTGAAGTAAAAGCTTATGAGAACACACTGGCATGGGGCAACCAGTTGTGATAGAAATATTTATGGTGGATGGGTTGGTTAAAGTAAAAGCTTATGAGAACACACTGGCATGGGGCAACCAGTTGTGATAGAAATGTTTGTGATGGTCGTGTTGGTTGAAGTAAAAGCTTATGAGAACACACTGGCATGGGGCAACCAGATGTGATAGAAATGTTTGTGATGGTCGTGTTGGTTGAAGTAAAAGCTTATGAGAACACACTGCCATGGGGCAACCAGATGTGATAGAAATGTTTGTGATGGTCGTGTTGGTTGAAGTAAAAGCTTATGGAAACACACTGGCATAGGGCAACCAGATGTGATAGAAATGTTTGTGATGGTTGTGTTGGTTAAAGTAAAAGCTTTTGGAAACACACTGGCATGGGGCAACCAGTTTTGATAGAAATGTTTGTGATGGTCATGTTGGTTGAAGTAAAAGCTTATGAGAACACACTGGCATGGGGCAACCAGTTGTGATAGAAATATTTATGGTGGGTGTGTTGGTTGAAGTAAAAGCTTATGGAAACACACTGGCATGGAGCAACCAGTTGTGATAGAAATGTTTGTGATGGTCGTGTTGGTTGAAGTAAAAGCTTATGAGAACACACTGGCATGGGGCAACCAGTTGTGATAGAAATATTTATGGTGGATGTGTTGGTTAAAGTAAAGGCTTATGAGAACACACTGGCATGGGGCAACCAGTTGTGATAGAAATGTTTGTGATGGTCGTTGGTTGAAGTAAAAGCTTATGAGAACACACAGGCATTGGGGCAACCAGTTGTGATAGAAATATTTATGGTGGGTGTGTTGGTTGAAGTAAAAGCTTATGGAAACACACTGGCATGGAGCAACCAGTTGTGATAGAAAAATTGATGGTGGATGTGTTAGCATTGGGCAACTAGTATTTGCTGATGATAAAAACTGGAATGGTAGACCAGTTGTCTCAGAAATGTTTGTGGTGGATATGTTGGTTGTTGTATTAGCTGATGATAAAAACTGGAATGGCAGACCAGTTATCTCAGAAATGTTTGGTGGATGTAGTATTAGCTGATGATAAAAACTGGAATGGCAGACCAGTTATCTCAGAAATGTTTGGTGGATGTAGTATTAGCTGATGATAAAAACTGGAATGGCAGACCAGATATCTCAGAAATGTTTGTTGGTTGTAGTATTAGCTGATGATAAATAACTGGAATGGCAGACCAGATATCTCAGAAATGTTTGGTGGATGTAGTATAGCTGATGATAATAAAAACTATAGAAATTGGGAAGCGATAAGCGAAATGGAAGGCAGACCAGTATCTCAGAAATGTTTGGTGGATATGTAGTATAGCTGATGATAAAAACTGGAATGGCAGACCAGTTATCTCAGAAATGTTTGTGGTTGATTGTAGTATTAGCTGATGATAAAAAACTGGAATGGCAGACCAGTATCTCAGAAATGTTTGTGGTGGATATGTTGGTTGTAGTATTAGCTGATGATAAAAAACTGGAATGGCAGACCAGTTATATCAGAAATGTTTGTGGTGGTATGGATTGTAGTATTAGCTGATGATAAAAAAC
>CM055899.1:62677614-62722506 GCA_029582155.1 Panopea generosa | reverse complement strand
AGCTTTACTGTAGAAGGACAATCAGGCAATGTATAGTGCACAAGCATCAAAGACGTAGCTTTACTTTGAAGGACAATCAGGCAGTGTGTAGTGCACAAGTATCATAGATGTAGCTTTACTTTGAAGGACAATCAGGCAGTGTGTAGTGCACAAGCATCAAAGATGTAGCTTTACTTTGAAGGACAATCAGGCAGTGTATAGTGCACAAGTATCATAGATGTAGCTTTACTTTTGAAGGACAATCAGGCATTGTATAGTGTGCAAGCATCATAGATGTAGCTTTCTTTTGAAGGACAATCAAGCAGTGTATAGTGCGCAAGCATCATAGATGTAGCTTTACCTTTGAAGGACAATCAGGCATTGTGTAGTGCACAAGTATCATATATGTATCTTTACCTTTGAAGGACAATCAGGCAGTGTATAGTGCACACGCATCAAAGATGTAGCTTTACTTTTTAAGGAATTGCCTTTCCCTTTTAGAGAATCAAAACTAAATGTGAAAAAAAAAATTGAATAATGATGCAACAAAATAAAGTGTTCAGCAATTAATTATGTTTATTAAATTATGATTGAAAGCAGCACTTAGTCTTTGAAAATGCACCAACAGCTTGAAAAACAGAAAAAAATCTGCCCAGGCTCGAATCTGTGCAAGAGCAGAAAAAAGGTTTTACAGAAGCCTCCTGCGAATCAATCAAATTAAGATATTAATATCTAAAACACATTTCTTGATTGCATGAAAACAAAACACTATTAGTCTTAGAAATATCAATAATAATGCATTCCCCATAAATGCATGATTTATGTTTTCCGGAGAGCGGGATTGTGCTAAGCAATTAATAATGTTTTCGTTATTTGAGTTGCATGGAATAAATGCTTGTAATTCTAGCCAATATCTTAGAATTCAAATTCATTAATTTAAAAAATTTTTTTGTCATTACGAAGTGTGTTATTACTCCTCGTATAAAATGAAATTTTGGTAATTTATCTTAACACTTGAATTGCAATGCGTGTCGTTGATATCTTTACACCATTGTAGTCTGGCCAGGGTATCCATTGTTGCCACCGAGTCAGTTATTTCTTTGTTACCATAACTTCTGCATGCTCATATAATGATTCAAATGAAAAGGAAGAGTAAATAAGAAAATATGAACAAAGCACAAAGATGACCGGAATATATTGCATGCACATGTTTGTATGGCCGAAAAAGAAAGCCTGTATGCAAACTGGCTAGATTGTGTCTACCTTCTATAAGCAACAGATGCTGCATGAATAATTCAAACTACCTGTACTCGATTGATTACAGATATCACTATTCTTGTTCCAGTTTTATTGGATTATTCTGATAATTGGTAACCAAACATACAGGATCTGTCATTATTTCTTTCCCGGTTTGAAACATTAAGTAAACTATCATAACAAATCTTATGTTTGTGTTCACTAATTTATAATCACAAATACATCATCATTACCAGCGTATAAAAAACTGTTTGTTAATCATACTGACAACATATTCTTTATTCATTCTTTAAAACTATTACTGCTCCTTATATTATACTGTTCCCTATATTATACTGCTCCCTATATACGTCACTCCAGCTACTATCTCAAGATCTGTAGCAAATATATATTCCATTTCAGAGAGAGGGGGTGGAGGCTCTTGCAGGGTACCTGTCCTTACATCAGACAGTGGAGGCCTCACCATTATGTGGACGCCGAATCAATTAATGAATGGTTGCTGCGAGGAGAGGAGGAAGACACTGACAGAAGGTAAGCAGGAATCATTAGACACGTGGCCCGTATAGCTATGTATACAGGCAGAGCACACTCAGGTCCAAAGGGCCTGGTTGGCAAAAAGTGTGATTTAGTATTGCACATAAGTTGTTATTTACTATATCTATGGCTTAAATTATTTGAAATGCTTGTTTAGCAGTTATCTTGGGTTTGTGTGAAACAGTGTCAAAGAGCTTAATATTGAGTGGGTATTGTATGAAACTTGAGACTTCCAGTCGGAACTGAAACTAACACAAATTCTCATAGATTTGAAAGAATATAATGTTCAAGGTTTTCAAAGAAATTATCGGAACGGACAGTTTTGAGGAGCTTCTGTTCTGATTAAAATCAAAATTACTTCTTGGCCCATATATATTAACCTTCTATGTAATAGAGATTGTGATGCACCAGGGAGCAGATATGGAAACTCAGTGTTTTAAATGAGATAAGGCCCTTTATATTTCAGGATTAAGTCATTTTATGTTGGCAGTTGATTATATTTTATTTTGAAGAATAAACAATGAAATGAGTCAAAAATTTGTATTAAAGTAGGATTTGCGATAATGTTTTGTTTATTACAACAGGAATATATGATTCAGCATTTTACAGAAAAAAAAATCCATGTTTTTCTACCAAAGCCCTGCTGTAATAACCAAGATTTGGGTAAAGAGTTTTCTAATGTTCAATGTTTTTCTACAAAGCCCAGCTCTAATATTCAGTGGTTTTGGTTCAAGAGTTCTTAATATTGACTGTTTCTACCAAAGCCCTGCTCTAATATTCAATAATTTTTGTACAAGAGTTCTACTAATATTCAATGATTTTTGTACAAGAGTTCTTCTAATATTCAATGTTTTTCTACCAAAGCCCTGCTCTAATATCCAATGGTTTTGGTTCAAGAGTTCTTCTAATATTCAATGGTTTTGGTTCAAAAATTTTAATATCTTTTAATTAATTCAATTTTTGTACAATTCTTCTAATATCACTAAAGCCCTTCTAATATTCAATGATTTTGTACAAGAGTTCTTCTAATATTCAATGGTTTTTGTACCAAAGCCTTACTCTAATATCTGATATTTTGGTATAAGAGTTCTAATATTCAATGTTTTTTTTGTACAAAGCCTTGCTCAATATCTGATATTTTGGAACAAGAGTTCTAATATTCAATGTTTTTTTGTACGAAAGCCCTGCTCTAATATCTGATATTTTGGTACAAGAGTTCTAATATTCAATGTTTTTTTGGGGGTTCCAAAGCCCTGCTCTAGTTAATATCTCATATTTTGGTACAAGAGTTTCTAATATTCAATGTTTTTTTGTGTCCAAAGCCCTGCTCTAATATTCTCATATTTTGGTACAAGAGTTCTAATATTCAATGTTTTTTTGTAGAAAGCCCTGCTCTAATATCTGATATTTTGGTACAAGAGTTCTAATATTCAATGTTTTTTTGTAGGAAAGCCCTGCTCTAATATCTGATATTTTGGTACAAGAGTTCTAATATTCAATGTTTTTTTGTTCAGAAAGCCCCTGCTCTAATATCCTCGATATTTTGGTACAAGAGTTCTAATATTCAATGTTTTTTGTTCCAAAGCCCTGCTGCTAATATCTCATATTTTGGTACAAGAGTTCTATATTCAATGTTTTTTTGGTAGGAAAAGCCCCTGCTCTAATATCTGATATTTTGGTACAAGAGTTCTAATATTCAATGTTTTTTTGTAGGAAAGCCCTGCTCTAATATCTCATATTTTGGTACAAGAGTTCTAATATTCAATGTTTTTTTTTGTACGAAAGCCCTGCTTCTAATATCTATATTTTGGTACAAGAGTTCTAATATTCAATGTTTTTTTGTTCCAAAGCCCTGCTCTAATATCTGATATTTTGGTACAAGAGTTCTAATATTCAATGTTTTTTTGTTCCAAAGCCTTGCTCTAATATCTGATATTTTGGTACAAGAGTTCTAATATTCAATGTTTTTTTGTAGGAAAGCCCTGCTCTAATATCTCATATTTTGGTACAAGAGTTCTAATATTCAATGTTTTTTTGTAGGAAAGCCCTGCTCTATTATCTGATATTTTGGTACAAGAGTTCTATTATTCAATGTTTTTTTGTACGAAAGCCCTGCTCTAATATCTGATATTTTGGTACAAGAGTTCTAATATTCAATGTTTTTTTGTACCAAAGCCCTGCTCTAATATCTGATATTTTGGTACAAGAGTTCTATTATTCAATGTTCTTTTGTACCAAAACCCTGCTCTAATAACCAATGTTTTTGGTACAAAAGTTCTTCTAATATTTAATGTTTTTATACATGAGCTGTTCTAATATTCAATGTTTTTGTACCAAACCCCTGCTCTAATATTAGATGATTTCTTCTAATATTCAATGTTTTTGTACCAGAGCTGTTCTAACATTCAATGTTTTTATACCAGAGCTGTTCTAAAATCCATTGTTTTTGTACCAGAGCTGTTCTTATATTCAATGTTTTTGTATCAGAACTGTTATAATATTTATTGTTTTTGTACCGGAGCTGTTCTTATATTCAGTGTTTTTGTACCAGAGCTGTTTAATATTTTATGTTTTGTATCAGAGCTGTTCTAAAATCATTGTTTTTGTACCAGAGCTGTTCTAATATTCAATGTTTTTGTATCAGAGCTGTTATAATATTCAATGTTTTTGTACCAGAGCTGTTCTAATATTCAATGTTTTTGTACCAGAGCTGTTCTAATATTCAATGTTTTTGTACCAGAGCTGTTCTAATATTCAATGTTTTTGTACCAGAGCTGTTATAATATTTTATGTTTTTGTATCAGAGCTGTTATAATATTCAATGTTTTTGTACCAGAGCTATTCTAATATTCAGTGTTTTTGTACCAGAGCTGTTCTAATATTCAATGTTTTTGTATCAGAGCTGTTATAATATTCAATGTTTTTGTACCAGAGCTGTTCTAATATTCAATGTTTTTGTACCAGAGCTGTTCTAATATTCAATGTTTTTGTACCAGAGTTGTTATAATATTCAATGTTTTTGTACCAGAGCTGTTATAATATTCAATGTTTTTGTACCAGAGCTATTCTAATATTCAGTGTTTTTGTACCAGAGCTGTTCTAATATTCAATGTTTTTGTATCAGAGCTGTTATAATATTCAATGTTTTTGTACCAGAGCTGTTCTAATATTCAATGTTTTTGTACCAGAGCTGTTCTAATATTCAATGTTTTTGTACCAGAGCTGTTCTAATATTCAATGTTTTTGTACCAGAGTTGTTATAATATTTTATGTTTTTGTATCAGAGCTGTTATAATATTCAATGTTTTTGTATCAGAGCTATTCTAATATTCAGTGTTTTTGTACCAGGGCTGTTTTGACTTTCACTGTTTTTTATCAGAGCTGTTCTAATATTCAATATTTTTTGTACCAGAGCTGTTCTAATATTCGATGTTTTTGTACCAGAGCTGTTCTAATATTCAATGTTTTTTTACCAGAGCGGTTCTAAAACCTGTTTGGCATTTTATACCAAAATCCTGCTGTTGTTGTATACTGATTTCATAGTTAATAGTTGAATGCCCATGTTACCTTGTTCCATGTCTGTGAACAGTGACAAAACTAGAAACAAGTCTTCAGGGAGCCTCAGAATTATTATTATACAATGTCATTATGTGTTCTCCTCTGAACTGTGTAAATAAAGATATAAGGGGTGCCTGTTTATTGCACAATTCAGAATGTGAATGCGAACAGTTTCATTGATCTGAGGCCACACTATCCAGACATTCTACTTCAGTTTAAGTCAACAAGTGTAAACAATAGCTGAGTAATATTTATCTCTCGTACCAACAGAATGTAATATTCATCATGGGAGACCAATTTATTTATTAAATAAATATCTGAGTAATAATTCTTGGTTCTGCTGTTGTTGTGTCTGCAGAAATATCGTAAAGATTGCAAACATTTATTACTTAAATTGTTTCCATCAATGTTTAATTAAGGAATGAAATATTTTCAGTGAGTTTATCGCCATGGTGATATCAATATAGGAGGGTTCTGAGGGTGATTCATTCATAGGGTTATCATATTTATTTATTTTATTAATGCAGTCTACCGAAAGCACCATGTCCCATTTCTCATTTATCTAGACTGAGTTGTTTAACCCTTTACTTCATAAATACGCTTTTGGACACCTCTAATATAGATGCCTCTGGACACCTCTAATATAGAAGGCTTTTGAATTATTGGGTGAATTATGTTTATATTAACTGACAGAGTGGAAAACAGTGCAGGAAATGTTCAGATTGCTCGTTACAAGCAATCTGAACTCTTCCTGCACTGTTTTCAAAGGCCTTCTGTGATTGGTGCGGTAAAACGCGTATCTATGGAGTAAAGGGTTAAGGTGCTGTCTCAAGATGCCTTACTTCTCACCACTGAGGTAGAGGGTTTGAGCCATGCTCAGTCCTAATATTTTGTGTTAAAAGTTCGCCTTATGGAAGGACGGTGGTTCTATACAAATTCACAAATATATATAATTGCATCTTGGGTCTTCCTCAATCAATGAAAGAGGTTGCCATTTTAATGTTAGTGTTCAAAATGACAATTATCCAGCCACCCCCACCTTTCAATTTATTAGCTGTACTGGCCGAAGGCAAGAAGTGCTTATGCGACGGCACGTTGTCCGTCGTCTGTCGTCTGTAAGCAACACCTTCTATGAAACCACTAGGCCCAATAAAACTGAAACTTCACATGGATGTTTCTATTGCATAGGAGACTATACAGAAGATTTTTGTTTTTTCAATCTAAAATTCAAGATGGCCACCGTTACTAAAAAAATTCCAAAACTTAAAAAATCTTTGTCTCATTAACAGCCCAACAGATTTTCAAAATGTTTACCAACTATAGTTTTGTTAGATTTGTTCAAATGGTGTCCCAAGGGTTAAAATGACCCCGTCCCAAGGTTTCAATTAGGGGACACATGTTGTTATAACAATTTTTTTTTTTTTTTTAAATGGAAATGAATTTGCCTATATCTTCATAGAAGTATTGGTTGGTGAATGACTGGGTTCCACTGTCTTTAGGGGTCAGGAAGGGCACTAAAAGGGTTAAAATTTGGAATTACAAAAATCGTTTTCTTAAGAACTGATGTGTCAGATTTGTTCATATTTGGCATAAATTATCTCTATGTGTAGGGGATCATTGCAGATAAGAATTTAGGGCCTAAATTTACATAGGAATATTATAGTGAAACTGAATTTTTTCATTTTGCATACATGTGTACAAAAAAAATTTGAATTATTTCTGCTCATAACAAATCGCTAAGAGTGGGTGATTGAAGTTCTGACAAATTAAGGGGCTGGGATGTATAAGGGCAATTAAGTCTCTGTTCAGTATGGGTGTGGTGGGGGTATTTATCCACATGTTATTAAGACAAACCCCAAAACAGGGTAAATAGTGTGAAATTTCAAAAAGTGCTATGGCCACTATGAGTCAGTAGAGCGTCCTCAGGCCCTCTTGGGCAATTCACTGCATGTAAGACTGCCTGTTTAAAGTGCCACAATTGCAAATCTCATTACACAACTGATCAATTACTTCTTTCCCCATGAACCAATCTTGATATAGACACACGTGCCATTATTTCGATCTGATGGCACTTGACCCCATTAACCTGATTTCACCAGTCAATGGAATGCCTCCTTCCACACATATTATTTTTAACTTTTAAGTATCACTATCTGATACAAAAATAAACTTTAAAGTTCAATGAAAATTAAACAACAATGTAAACCAAACTGACAGAAGGAATATTTAGTTGTGTGTCTATTAAAAATATGTATCAGACCTGTACTGAGTAAAGCAGTGGTCAGTTCCTTTGTGGCATGGCTCAGGATTTAAATTTCCAGTTTGAGGATCACAGTCCAACCTGTCCTTGCGGCCACCTCTTATAAGCGGTCACCTGTGTTAAGCAGCCACTCCAAAATCCCCCTGTGTTAATTGCCTATATAAAGTGCATGTATTAAACAGTCACCTCTTTAACGCGGACAGTAGCCAGTCTATTTAATCTGAAACAATGCCCTTAAGCGGTCAGCGGTCAGCGGCCAGGTGTAAGCGGTCAGATGTAGTGGCCGACCCTTATCCAGCATGCGTATATACGGGTCTATAAAGCAAATAGAACAGCAAGATTCATGACATTAATTTGTTAGCAAAACTGTTACCTAGGCTGGGTACATGACAGTTTAAGCGTGAGTATTTACGGTAGTTTTATTTAGGTTTAAGACGCGTGTAAACACATTGGAAGTAAATTTCACTGAGGTGTTTATGCACAATTATCGAATTGGGTAAGATCAAAAAGATAATTGCAGTTGGTCAGTTTGTTTAAATTATGATTCAATTAAATTTTATCGGCTATGAAAATGGGTGTGAATGCAATGGAAAAAAATTATTTTTTTCATATCATAATTTTCTTAATTTGTGATTGACTCGATGCATATCATACACAATATCTGCTGCAAAAACAAAAGTGTTTGACTTTGGATGAACGTGTAAGAGTGGTTAAACATTTGAATTTTTGGAAAAGGTATCAATAAAACACAGAATCAGAATGTGTCCTAATGTAACCGCGAGATAATGGAAGAATACAGGCTACACATTTTTACTGAATTTTATGGCGTCTGCTAAATGAAAAATTCATATGGATTTATTTGATGCTAAATAAAACATGATGTCTTTTTATTAAATAATATAAATTATTTATTTATATGTACATGTACTTCTATATAAAATACTGTCAGTTCATATTATTTCTTCCTGTGGATTTTTCTCATTTGCCCCCAGTACATATTTCCAAACAACTTTCATGCATAGGCATGGTACATGTACCATGCATGTGTGATCACTGTTTGTCTGTCACAATAAAAAAAAACATCATGAATTCAGCTTTTTTCGGTAAAAATGTGGACCCTATATTAAGCAGCCACCTGTGATAAGCAGCCAGTTTGGCTATTTCCTTTGTATGGCTGCTTAATACAGGTCAGACTGTATATGGTTCTTTTAACAGCCTGGAAGGCTTAAAGTCAGAAGTATATCAGGAAAAAGCATCATAAATGTCTTAACCCTTTACTCAACAGATACACGTTTTCCCACACCAATCACAGAAGGCCTTTGAAAACAGTGCAAAAGTTCAGATTGCTCGTAACGAGCAATCTGAACACTTCCTGCACTGTTTTCCACTCTGTCAGTTAATATAAACATAATTCACCCGATAATTCAAAAGTCTTCTATATTAGGTGTCCAAAGACGTCTATATTAGAGGTGTCCAAATGCGTCTATATGAAGTAAAAGGTTAAAAAAAAAAAATTGAAATGGATATAAAGCATCTCGTTATGGTTTATACATAAAATACAAAATGTTTGGTATGTCAAATTGGCCAGATCATGACAAAAATGATATATCTGAATGACGAAATTCAATTGAAACGAAAATTCTATCTTAAAATAGACAGCACATAGATACTGCTTTACGACCTTCACCTGGTCATTCTGACATTTTCTAATAGGAAACAAACTACACTTTGTCAGTATTTGACAGATCAAATAGATATAAAATTTAAATCATGTGACTCATTTGATACTATTTAAGTCTAACCTGGGCGCGTAGGTCAAGTTAGGAAAACCCTTTTCATTGTATTATTTTGGTGTTTTTAAAAAGATATCTTTATGACAATACAAGATCAGTTTATATTGATTGAAAAAAAAATGCTTTGAATTTATTTTATATACTTCCTTTTAACATTCCTATGTTGCATCAACATTAAACAAAATTTCAGACCATTAAAAGACCCAAAATAGAAAATTTCACCACTATTAATTTTTTGTTTTATCAATGTTTCTTTAGGAAATCTATGACAGAATATATAAAGAAGTATACAAAACACAAATACATATTTTATTGACATGTCATCCAAAGAACGATAGTTAAGGCCTATAGACATGTCCTTCTGCTTGTCCGTTTGTTCCTTGTCCATGGCTTCTACTCATTTACTTTATTTCCGTTAGAATATTTTGATGACAGTTTGTGTATAGGATTTTAACAGGAGTGAGAAGCTTGGAATAGTTTTGAGGAAAAATCACAGGTCAATGTCATTGTTACTTAAAAATGGACTAACAGTTTCCGCTCAATAACTTAAGTTGTTGTATGGTGTTAAGCATCGCTTTCAACAATTTTTCAGTCATATCGCGATGGTGTCTACTTGAGACAGTATTCTAAGCGCTGTAACACTGGAGTATCATGCCGCAGACACATGGTATGATACCCCACCCAGTCACATTATACTGACACCGGGCCGACCAGACCTAGAACTCTCCTCTAAATGCTGAGCGTCAAGCGAGGAACCTTCTAGAACATTTTTAAAGTCTTTGGTATGACCCGGCCGGGGATCGAACCAATGACCTTCTGCATGCGAGGGGGACGCTCTACCACTAGACCACACCGCGGTCTTCAATAACTTTAGATATTTTTATGACATTTTATGTGTCCGTTCCCGACAGAAAGGGAAGCTTGGGATTGATTTTGAGGTAAATCTGTCAAAGTCACTGTTACTAATTATGAAAAATGTTTTCTGCTTAATAACTTTAGCTTCCTTCAAAGTATTTTGATGAAATGTTGTGTAAATTTTAATTTTGTGAATATTGTAAATATTTTTGAATGATAATTGGAGATAATGCAAGGGTTCAGCACAACACCATTCCATATATATAGAAACACGTAAGAAAACAGAGCAATGTTATTGAACCATCAAATAATCTAAAAAAAATCAGTAAAAATTAATCAATTTGCCAACTTTTATTTATCATACATAAAACAGGTATTTCATAAGTTATGTAAGACTATAAAATATAAGACTGAACTTACATATCATTGGTCTCCATTCAAAATGCCGTTTGTACCATTTGGGATATTTTCTGTATTTTACATTTAAATGTGCGGAAGTACATTTTGCATCTGCGTCAAAGGTGATGAAGCTGATGTCCAATCAGAACAGGCCATTTTGACCATGTGAACATGTGCAAAATGAATAAATGATGAAACTGCTGTATTAAAATCGCAATCATACAACTTATTTAGGCTGAAAAGCTGAAGTAATATTAAAATTGAGGACATTTATTATTAAAAAAATACCTGTAAATGCCAAAGCAACAGTTCCTTCTACAAACTACTAATCTGCTGTAAAGGTGGATACCTTTGAATACCTTTTATTTCTCCTAAATACAAGTTTTTAGGTCTGTTATTATCATTATGTAATTATCTGTCTGTAATTATCATTATATGTATTTGAAAAAAGTATATTTGTGTTCCTTCTGAAAAGTTTGTATTTTGTTAGATTGTCATGTTGAATGGAGACCACCGATATTGTATATGATACAAATGATTGTGGTATTGATGTTGTAAAACTTTCATTAACGACAGGTATTCCTACCTCCAGTATCAGGTATTTGGTATAGCATTTACATATTTGCTGTCACATGGTGTGGACTGGTGCCTGCTAACTTGTTTTCAAATTTACGGCCCATAACAGCATGTACAAAGTCAATATCAAGTTGTGCCAGCAGTGTGAAAACTCACCCATACTAAAATTATTTTTGGCAGTTTTGAAGTGGAATTTGAAAGAGGAAACTTAGATAATCACTAAAGGAAATCAATATTAATGAAACAGAAACGTGAAAATAGTGATTGACACACTGGACCAGGTATTGTTTCTGCTACATAGAATGAGACTTAACTATCAACAGAAATACTGCATAAACATTAAAATAGGTACTAGATGAACGAGTCACTGTTGTATTGACTCAGATTCCTTGAAATACATTGGTCAGCTGTGGCCATGTGGTCTAGGGTCCTATCTCAAGGTCACTTCTCAGCACTGAGGTCAGGGGTTCAAGACTAGCTAGGTCTATGAGCTGTATGTGAGAGATATTGTCAGTTACTAGCTGATTGATGGTGGCTCTACTCAGATCCCTTGAAATACATTGGTCAGCTGTGCCAATGTGGTCTAAACTTGGTGCTGTCTCAGAATCATTTCTCACCACTAAGGTTGTTCCAAAAACTTTACGTAAGAAAGTTTGCCAGTTACTCGCAGAAGGAAGATTGTTATACTCAGATTCATTGTGTGGTTTTCCTCAACCACTAAAATTGGATAGCCATATATAACCTGTTACATGTTGAAAATGGTGTTAATGACACAATTAACAAGCTGAACATTACCAGTACACACAAAAATTAATACATCATGTTTGATTTACTCTCTCGTGGATACCTTAGAACACAATTTTTTTCAGAATTTACATAAAAAAAAATTTCTGAGGATTTGAGGATTTGAAGTTTTGGTTTTGGTTTTAGTTTATATTTAATATTATGATATTGAGTTCTTGTTATTGTTTTGGAAATGGCTTTTTGTTCCATTTTTTTTTCGTTCTGGGTTTTATATACATATACAATTGCTTAAGACCATGTTGTTTTGGGGATGAAAGCATATAACTTGTGATTTATATACTGGTGGTGTTATTAATTTTGCACAAAAGTAGTTATAGAGGATCCAACATGAGTGCTCATTTAGTATTGAATTTATTAAATGAGTTGGCAAAAATATCTTATGTGAGGATCTGCTGAGCATTATATAAATTTTTCCAATGAATTTTATCAATTTAATAATGAATGTGTACAAATGTGAGATTTCTTTTATCACATAACTTAGAAAAAAAGAAAAATTATCATTTATTAAACAGATCACCTCTATAAGTATCAAAAATAAATCGAATTTATTAGTTTCGTCAATCGTCATATGACGTAACGTCTCCAAATGATGTCAGTTTACCATTACAATCAATGTCATTTATATATTTGGGCAAGTCAGAAAGTCCTTCCCTTTTTTACGTATGAAAGTTTTACAAAAAACGCTGAGTGAGGATTGGGAAGTGATTTTACACTACGTTAATATGAAAATTATGTCATGAGTTTATTATACTCCTGCACCATGAAGTATGTGATAAATTAGGATATTAGTTAATGAAGTTTAGATTACCAGTACTTAAATACATAATCATAGTTATTTAGCGTGTGCTGTATAAAGCCTTTGGTGAAGGTAGTGTGGAGGTTCAGTTTACAGTATACAGTTTTTGTGACTTTTTACCTACTTGTTTTTCGTTGATTGTGAAGTCGTGGTGAATGATTAAACCAACAACCCCCTGATCTTGGAGCCAGTGCTTTACCATGCGCTATATATACTAACTGATGCCCTTAACATATTATGATATATAATTACAGACTTTTAAATTATTATAATTTGCATTCTCTTATTATTTACTGTAATCATAGATACAACATGCTTACAAAGTGTTTTGTTTAACTGTTGATATTTAATATAAAGGTTGACACCATGAGTAGTGTTCATTTTTTCATGTCTTGATTTAAATCTTAGTGACTTTTTTATATTTTTAATGATTTATAAGTATAAAAGTTGTATCACTGCACTGATACTGTTTCAAACTCCTATGACCAGAATATACATTATTTGGCTCCCAGCCTGTAAGCTATCCAAAACTGTCCTTCATAATAATTATTAAATGGTTCATAACAGGGTTTGAGAAGTATGAATATTAATAAATAAGTGCTAAAGTGTCCTTTCTTTGGTATGGATTATTAATTATTAAAAGATATGTTAAGTTTATATTAATTACTTTTAATTTGATTGCAAGGTGAGCTCAGAGCTCATTATGAATTTCTGTCAAGTTCATTTCCTTGGTAGAACCAGTTCTAAGTACTGCTTTTGAGAGGTCATCTGGTAAAGCCTGGGTTCGAACATGTGACTTCTGGAGTGAGTGGCCAGCCCTACTACTGCCTTGCCTAATGATACAAGTATCAAAAGTTGTCTTAAAATATAATAGTTTTCATTAGATATTTTTAAAAGTTTAAATGTATTTAAAATCTTTGATGAATGATTATAAATAATCTTTACTGTACATTTGATTAAACAAATACCATCTCTCATCAGCATTTCAAAGCATGTTTGTGTGAATGTTCAATTAATGTATCTCATTAACTCATTAAATGTTAAATGTTAATTGTCGTGTTATGTAAATTCAACGACTATTGTTTCAGTCACTTCTGGGATTATGCTTTGACGATATTCCTTGACGAGATTGTGTATATACATTGTCATCAGCAACGTAAGTAGCGTGATCCGTGCACTGCCTCCCCGTGCATTCTGTAAAAGTACTGAGCATGAAAATATAAACTTTGGCTAAACAGAGTACAGACTTCAGCAAAAGATCTAACAATACCATAACCTTTCAAAGTGATAATGTTTCATTTTTAAGTTCATTTGTCATAAAAGCAGATGTGAAACAGTTATGGTATTGAATTATGTTAAATTAATAATTTTGAGTACCGTATAGATACTTTGGGAAGTTTTGGTCTGGTTCACATTTTTATTTCCTGAACTTTCTTTGAACTTTCAATTTAAGGGACAGTTTCAAGATCATTATGGAAAGAATTTTTTTTTTATTCCTCTGGCTGCTATTTGAATGGTGAGTTACCCTTGTTGGCTTGCAGGGTTCTCCACAGGAAGGAATGCAAGGGCTGGGGTAAGAGTGCGTAAATACCTTCAACACATTTTCAAGCGCTGTGCAAGGCACACATTGAAATATAACTTGCATTAATCAGTTAAAGTCATCATATTTAGTATGTTTCATTTAAGGCATTAAAGTGAGAAAAGATATGTAAAGAAAAATAATGATTTAGAGGAAATTAGCTTTTGCAAAATTTTATTAAAGAATTCAAGTGCTAGGGGAATACCATTTCTGATAGTCAAACGCCGGGGTGCCCCTGTGCTTAAATGGCCTGTGGAGAAGGCTGGTTTGTATGTTCATTTGTCTGGCACTCTTCATTCGTCTAATGTTTAAAAAGTGGTTTCTGATCAATATCTTCTGAAGGGGTTTATGTATTAAGTAAATATTTAGTATTTAGCTGTATAATTATAAGATACAGGTCAAGTTCAATATTTGTAAATGTCAGTCAAATTTTACACGAGTAATGGCCCCTTTTTTACTTAATTTTTGGTTTAAAAAAAATGTTTTCCAATCAATAGCAGGGGCATTCATGTCCCCAGACACATTTATAGTTTTAAATACATTATATCAATTGAATGTAAGGCCATTACTTTTATATCTATTGGTTTATGTCTATTTAGAAGAAAAAAAGAATACCATTTTCACGTTTGTTTACTCTTGTCATCCCTGATACATGAAAAAAACAAGCAAATTGCAATATAATTTTTTTTCAGTACCCCCAATCGTAAAATTACCAATTTGCAAACATATTTTTTAAAGATGGAGCATTAGAATAACATTGATTGGTAATCCGTCTCAATTTATTTCAGGTCTGATTTTAGGTTTGATTCTTTGGCAATTATTGTACCTAATCAAATTTTTTTTAAAAAATACAAAATTTCAATGAGTAGTTGGTCATTGTCAGAAATGAACGCAAAAAACTACTTTCTATTAAAGATTTTACAACTTTGATTTAGAAAATTCATGTGAAACTGTAAAGTTAGAAATTTCAAGTTGAGTATGTATGTAAAGCCATACAGTGATTGTAGCTAGAGGTTATTTTTCATGCTCAATACTTTGAAGAATAAGGGGTCAAGACATTTTAGCTCTTCTCAGCTATTGCTTCATCTCCAAGTTTCGCTGCGTCCACAGATAGCCCAATCCAGGGGATACGGCGGTCATGTTCTTCTCTGTTGTAAGTATTAGTTTGTATTTTATGCTTTTTTATGTTGTTTAACAACAAGCATGAGTAATAGGAATAGTGGAGCTTCAGCCTTAGAGGATATAAATAAACTTTACCGCCAGGTGGCAGCATTGTATTTGGTAAGTAAAATGTAAACATACTCATTAAAATCATTTTCTCATGATTTACCTGGTAATTGATCATTTGCTAATGATATACCCTGTAATTGATTATTTTTTCATAACATATGTTGGAATTGATCATTTTCTAATGACATTCCATTCTGGTAATTGATCATTTTCTTGTGATAAATCATGCTGGTAACTGATTATTTTCTAATGGTACATCATACTGGTAATTGATTATTTCCTAATGGTACATCATACTGGTAATTGATTATTTTCTCATGATAAATCATACTGGTAATTGATTATTTTCTAATGGTACATCATACTGGTAATTGATTATTTTCTAATGGTATATCATTCTGGTAATTGATTGTTTGCTGATATATCCTAGGCAACACATTTCACCCTTATTCACGTTATGTCAATGATGACTGTCCCCTGTATGGATTTGAGCAGGTTAATGAACTATATTATTGATGGGTAGTTGTGGTTCCTTGTTTACTTGCCTCTGCCTGATGTGTCTCGGATCTCTCTATAACTTGTATAATAAGGTAGAACAACAAAAAAAAAACATCACAACATCCTGGTATTCAAACATCAATAGAAGATAATATAGAAGTTTTAGTAAATGTTGTGTTGTTTTTACTTGTGGTCATAATTTTTGTTACGAGAGAAAAATGACTTCATTTACTACAACACTAATCGATGAGCATATATGACCTGTTTACGGACCAGTACATGAACTTTGATTTGTGCATGCTGGAGAAATGCAGGTAAGTGCATGCTGCACTGTGAGCCTCAATGCCTCCTGTTGTCGGTAAATGGCATCTGCTGTAACATATTGCTCCACTATACTCTGCTTGTTGTCATTTTCAGTCGCTACTGGGACTATGCCCTAGTTGTGTTCACTGACGATATGGTGTTTATCCATTGTCACCAGCAGCGTGAGTATACTGCCATTCCAACAGCTTTCTATCCTTCATCCTGTTATTTCTGAGTGATTTAAACTTCTTGTCTTTCTCTCAACTTTTTACTTCTTTGTTATATAAATGGTAGCAATTAGAGTCTCAGACATGTAATTCGAATGTTGCATTTTCGTGATTCAATAGTCATGCAGCAATTAGAGTCTCAGACATGTGATTCAAATGTTGCATGTTCATGATTCAATAGTCATGCAGCAATTAGAGTCTCAGACATGTAATTCGAATGTTGCATGTTCATGATTCAATAGTCATGCAGCAATTAGAGTCTCAGACATGTGATTCGAATGTTGCATGTTCATGATTCAATAGTCATGCAGCAATTAGAGTCTCAGACATGTGATTCGAATGTTGCATGTTCATGATTCAATAGTCATGCAGCAATTAGAGTCTCAGACATGTAATTCGAATGTTGCATGTTCATGATTCAATAGTCATGCAGCAATTAGAGTCTCAGACATGTGATTCGAATGTTGCATGTTCATGATTCTATAGTAGTGCAGCAATTAGAGTCTCAGACATGTAACTCGAATGTTGCATTTTCGTGATTCAATAGTCATGCAGCAATTAGAGTCTCAGACATGTGATTCGAATGTTGCATGTTCATGATTCTATAGTAGGGCAGCAATTAGAGTCTCAGACATGTAACTCGAATGTTGCATTTTCGTGATTCTATAGTCATGCAGCAATTAGAGTCTCAGACATGTGATTCAAATGTTGCATGTTCATGATTCTATAGTCATGCAGCAATTAGAGTCTCAGACATGTAATTCGAATGTTGCATGTTCATGATTCTATAGTCATGCAGCAATTAGAGTCTCAGACATGTAATTCGAATGTTGCATGTTCATGATTCAATAGTCATGCAGCAATTAGAGTCTCAGACATGTGATTCGAATGTTGCATGTTCATGATTCAATAGTCATGCAGCAATTAGAGTCTCAGACATGTAATTCGAATGTTGCATGTTCATGATTCAATAGTCATGCAGCAATTAGAGTCTCAGACATGTGATTCGAATGTTGCATGTTCATGATTCAATAGTCATGCAGCAATTAGAGTCTCAGACATGTAATTCGAATGTTGCATGTTCATGATTCAATAGTCATGCAGCAATTAGAGTCTCAGACATGTGATTCGAATGTTGCATGTTCATGATTCAATAGTCATGCAGCAATTAGAGTCTCAGACATGTAATTCGAATGTTGCATGTTCATGATTCAATAGTCATGCAGCAATTAGAGTCTCAGACATGTGATTCAAATGTTGCATGTTCATGATTCAATAGTCATGCAGCAATTAGAGTCTCAGACATGTAATTCGAATGTTGCATGTTCATGATTCAATAGTCATGCAGCAATTAGAGTCTCAGACATGTGATTCGAATGTTGCATGTTCATGATTCAATAGTCATGCAGCAATTAGAGTCTCAGACATGTAATTCGAATGTTGCATGTTCATGATTCAATAGTCATGCAGCAATTAGAGTCTCAGACATGTAATTCGAATGTTGCATGTTCATGATTCAATAGTCATGCAGCAATTAGAGTCTCAGACATGTGATTCGAATGTTGCATGTTCATGATTCTATAGTAGGGCAGCAATTAGAGTCTCAGACATGTAATTCGAATGTTGCATGTTCATGATTCAATAGTCATGCAGCAATTAGAGTCTCAGACATGTAATTCGAATGTTGCATGTTCATGATTCAATAGTCATGCAGCAATTAGAGTCTCAGACATGTAATTCGAATGTTGCATGTTCATGATTCAATAGTCATGCAGCAATTAGAGTCTCAGACATGTAATTCGAATGTTGCATTTTCGTGATTCAATAGTCATGCAGCAATTAGAGTCTCAGACATGTAATTCGAATGTTGCATTTTCGTGATTCAATAGTCATGCAGCAATTAGAGTCTCAGACATGTGATTCGAATGTTGCATGTTCATGATTCAATAGTCATGCAGCAATTAGAGTCTCAGACATGTGATTCGAATGTTGCATTTTCGTGATTCAATAGTCATGCAGCAATTAGAGTCTCAGACATGTAATTCGAATGTTGCATGTTCATGATTCAATAGTCATGCAGCAATTAGAGTCTCAGACATGTAATTCAAATGTTGCATTTTCGTGATTCAATAGTCATGCAGCAATTAGAGTCTCAGACATGTAATTCGAATGTTGCATGTTCATGATTCTATAGTAGGGCAGCAATTAGAGTCTCAGACATGTAATTCGAATGTTGCATGTTCATGATTCTATAGTAGGGCAGCAATTAGAGTCTCAGACATGTAATTCGAATGTTGCATGTTCATGATTCTATAGTAGGGCAGCAATTAGAGTCTCAGACATGTAATTCGAATGTTGCATGTTCATGATTCAATAGTCATGCAGCAATTAGAGTCTCAGACATGTAATTCGAATGTTGCATGTTCATGATTCAATAGTCATGCAGCAATTAGAGTCTCAGACATGTGATTCGAATGTTGCATGTTCATGATTCTATAGTCATGCAGCAATTAGAGTCTCAGACATGCGATTCAAATGTTGCATGTTCATGATTCTATAGTCATGCAGCAATTAGAGTCTCAGACATGTAATTTGAATGTTGCATGTTCATGATTCTATAGTAGTGCAGCAGTTAGAGTCTCGGATATGTAATTTGAATGTTGCATGTTCATGATTCAATAGTAGTGAAGCAGTTAGAGTCTCAGACATGTAATTTGAATGTTGCATGTTCGTGATTCAATAGTAGGGTAGCAATTAGAGTCGTGGACATGTAATTCGAATGTTGCATGTTCATGATTCTATAGTAGGGCAGCAATTAGAGTCTCAGACATGTAATTCGAATGTTGCATGTTCATGATTCAATAGTCATGCAGCAATTAGAGTCTCAGACATGTAATTCGAATGTTGCATGTTCATGATTCAATAGTCATGCAGCAATTAGAGTCTCAGACATGTGATTCGAATGTTGCATTTTCATGATTCAATAGTCATGCAGCAATTAGAGTCTCAGACATGCGATTCAAATGTTGCATGTTCATGATTCTATAGTCATGCAGCAATTAGAGTCTCAGACATGCGATTCAAATGTTGCATGTTCATGATTCTATAGTAGTGCAGCAATTAGAGTCTCAGACATGTAATTTGAATGTTGCATGTTCATGATTCTATAGTAGTGCAGCAGTTAGAGTCTCGGATATGTAATTTGAATGTTGCATGTTCATGATTCAATAGTAGTGAAGCAGTTAGAGTCTCAGACATGTAATTTGAATGTTGCATGTTCGTGATTCAATAGTAGGGTAGCAATTAGAGTCGTGGACATGTAACTCAAATGTTGCATGTTTGTGAATTGATAGTAGTGAAGCATTTAGAGTCGCGGACATGTAATTCGAACGATGCATGTTTTTGATACTACCAGATAACTTGTATGATATACAATGACCTTGAGTATGTTTGTTTAAATAATTTACTCTGGTGGTCTTGTACATAATATCAGTGTCTGTAACAAGTATGGTAATGGTAAAGAAACATAGGAATCTGGGCCTGAGGTTATAAAATTTGTTCAATGCTCAACTCGAGAGTTCATGCTCAACCCAAAAATTAATAGGCTCGTTATAATAAAAAAATGTAATGACGTGTAACTTTCTATCTCAAATCTATATTAATACTTTCAAATTCAAGGCCAAGTCAAGTGTTTGTGCTTAAATTTGTTGTTTATTAATAAAGAAAAAAACTGACAATTGTGTTCAAGTATATATTTGAGTTGAGCATGTAAAAAGTTTTATAACCTCAAGACTTGGAAATATTTTTGTAAAAAAAATAACTAATTACATTTACATGTAAATTTATTTTATGTTATTTTGTGAAATTGGCACATGTTAAAATCAAATTCAAGGCATGATTTCTGTTCCTGTTTCATGTCTTCCAATTTCAGGGAACAGTTCCAGTCAGACTTGCTGTTTGTTGCGGTTAATAAAACATTCAAAAGTATTTCTTATCTTTTTGACCAATAGGACAACAGAATTGTGTGTTATTTTGAATAATATCTATTTTACATGTTAAAATTTTACAAAAATCTATTTTGTGTGTTTTATAAAGTTAATCTATATTTTGATTTGACATTCCATTAGGACAGATAATTACCGTATATCCTCACGTATATCGCGCATCCCTGTATATCGCTACTTGCTAAAAAATATTGAATTTGTTCCCAAGATTTTATACACACTCAAAATACTTGACACTTCTCATCACTGTCTCAATACATACTCAGAGTTGTCAACACCTGCCCAGGCGTGCAATTAAGATGTCAACTAATATGCAGAAGCCACATGGCAGCACCTGCTTTCAATACTCCGAAATGACCGGTAACACTCATACACAGTCATGTTTTTTTTTTAATCCTAACGAAATACCACATGTTATATTGATTTTATTTTATAAAAATAAACTACTAAAAACCGCACAAACAAAAGATACTGGGTGTTGTTTAAAAATGATTGATTTTCAACCAAAGAACAGTCGTCTATTTGACGTTCACTCCATCACGCTTCGTCATTTTCATTAAAAAATCAATAAATTATATACCGGTATATATCCCATACTAAAAGATTCATCAGTTTGTGAAAACACAATTGCTTTGCATCCTTTGAAATTAAAAACACACTTACCGGTAAGTGTGTCATGTCAGTTCCATCAGATAAACACGTTACGGTCACGTAATCATGAAATTTCCACTTAAAGCCAGACTGGTTTACACGAAAGTAAACATTACGGAATCGAGAAAGTATGTAACAAATAAATGTGAACCAGTCCGTGTTTTTATTTTGAGATTGAATATGTCTGTAACGCCGACACAATTTATTTTTGACCTTGTGCCAATGTGGGATGTCGTTACTCTGGCAGTTTCTTGCGTCATTTTACGTAGCGTTCTATTTCACTATGTGGAAAAGTATCGATGTAACAAACATGATTTTCTAAAAATAGCGTGAACACTTTTTTAATTGTCAGTCGTATAACAGTACAGCGACTTAAAATCGGTGTTTAGATAAATAGATCAATTGGGGTTAGGAGAGTTGTGTAAACAGGCCATGCGTCACCTGATTGTTTTATCACACATTTACAAACAAAGGAACTATGCCCTAGGCAATGTTTTTCACCGATAATTTGGGATTAAAACTTATAACAAAGAAATAAATTAAAGCTACAGGTATGGCAATTTATAGACTCTAAATAACAGAGAGCAATCATTATTTTACTTAATCTTTTAAATTTTACATGGGAAATTATCGGAAATAAAAAAATTACATAAAAAAAAAAAAATGAAATCTTTTGTACTTATGTATATCGTGCATCCCTTCTGGAAGATCTTAAAAGTTGGAAAAAAAAATGCGCCTAATACGTGAGTAGAAACGGTAGTGATATTTTATCGTAAGAAATATCTTGATTAATAGTGACAAATGCTTAAAGGTGAACTTATGTAATTACTCTCACATGTTTATTGCTTGTCTCTCCCTCCACCCAGCTGTCAATGACTTTATATTTTCACCCTCGCACCAAATTTGCCCATAGATTTTTGATAAAATTCTAATGAAACTTAGCACAAAATGATATAACAGTACAGTCATGTGTATAATTTGTTGATCAGTCTTAAATAATTCTAGTCTGACTTTTGGCCTTTGAATTGTTAAATTTTATATTATTACCCCCAACTTCATTTTAAATGTTTTCGACTGGTTATGATTTTTATGTCACATCCACTTATTGGGGATGCAAAGCATTATATTATATAGAGTGATCCTTTTACGTCCTACTCCCATGTCCACATTGCAATCAATTTAGTTTGAACATTTTTATTTTACTTGGATTGTACTTAATACAATTTATGCTCGAAGTCTTCCTGGGTAGAACCAGTACTAAGAATTGCAGAAAAAGTGCCGAGCTCAAGGACATCACACATAGTCATGCTTTTCCACTAGGCCACACACTACACACAACCACTTTGGATGAACCAAGTACCCTTGCAGATAAAAGCATGCATAATATGTTTATCATATTTGATGAAATGCATCGGGCTAACCTGGGACAGTTGTATATGGCCCTTGTGTTTCATTTTTATTATGCTCTCACTATTTTTAGGGGGCATGTAGTTGCCATCCACCTTTCTGTCTGGAAATCGTGTACACTTAATTTTGACACAATTTAACTTCCTTTTTATTTATTTTAGAAAAATTTGCTTGTGTTGAGCATCAATTGAAAACCGCGAAAGATAATTCCTTAAAACTTTGTACACATGTAAAGCATACTCAGGCAGGTGCAGTTCACAAAAGCAAAAAAAATAAATTGTTGAATAACCTTATGTCACATTGAAGATTCCTCTGTGGCCGAGTGGTCGATTAATAAGGAGCCGTCTCAAGATTATTTACCTATCATCACTAAGGTCATATGTTTGAGTCTCCCTCACTCCAAAAACTTTATGTGAGAAAATTTGCCAGTTACTTGCAGAAGAACAGTAGTTCTACTTAAATTCATTCTAAGGTCTTCCTCCACAAATAAAACTGGATATGCTATATATAATCGGTAATGTGTTGAAAATGGTGTTAAACCCATTAATTTGCTTTAAAAAAATGTATAACTTATTACAGTATCACCTGATTCTAAAGCAATAACTGTTTGAAGTTTTGAAAAACTCATATTACTTATGGCCAGGAGGTCAAATGTCAAGGTCACTATGAGTTACTATATTGATTTAAGTGTAATATGTATATATTGTGTAATATTTTCAAATTAATTTCATTCTGTTATCATAAAATATAAAAAAACACATAATTATGGTAGGTATGATTATAATTATAATTAATAATAATTTAGTGTTATCAAAAAACATATATACAACATTGGCCAAATAAGCAGGTTTCATTAAAACATTAAACATTTTAACACTGTTTATGCACAGCTTGACAAGTCACTTAATTTAGTCTGAGTAGCAGATTAGAAATATATGTGACTGAAGTTATGATATAATATGATAGTAGCAGAAGTATAAGTAAACTACCAGAATGGAATTATTGTTATTATTACCCAACATTGAAAGACTTTTAAAATGTACAAGCCACTTAGCAATAATTTTTTACCTATACTTTCAGCTGATTGTCGTGGAACTATAGTCCTGGTTGGTCAGGATGGAGTTCAGCGCCCTCCCATCCATTTTCCAAAGGGAGGTCACTTACTTGCCTTCCTGTCATGTCTAGAGACTGGATTACTTCCCCATGGACAGTTGGACCCACCACTCTGGTCACAACGCGGTAAAGGTATATTCTAAACTTGTAACCCCACTCGATGTGATGCCATCCCTGGTCAGTGATTTTGTGAGCACGTTGTTTACAAGCAGCTGTTTAGAATTGTCTTAGTCTGATGCTCTTTTCCTCAGAATTTTGTGATTTCCTTCATTATTATAAGATCTGTACATGTATGTAACTTTATATTTTGTCATCATTGCTGTTGTCATGGTTACCACCATAAGGGGGGTCCTCCGTGGCCGAGTGGTCTAAGATGCAATTTCAAGGACACTTATCTCTCATTGCTAAGGTATAAGGTTCGAGCCCTCTTGCTCCAAAAACTGTATGTGAAAAAGTTTGCCAGATGCATTCATTCTGAGGTCTTCCTCCACTAATAAAACTGGATATGCAATATATAACCTGAAATGTGTAGAAAATGGCATTAAACAACATTTAAAAAAAACACATCATAAGGGCTTCACGCTAAGTCCTTAGAATCATAACAGCCTTTCATGTTCTCTCTGCAACCATCACAGTTTCATTGTCATGTTCACCTTTATCATTAGTTGCAAGATGATCTTTCTCCTGCCTCACTTCGCAATGTCAATACATTTTTTATTAATTTCATTAATATTTTTGACAATGTGATATTCATTTTAATTTTAATTTGTAGCATTCTACATCTTATTGTCCAGTTCCAATCATCTGATAGCTCTTAATTTAAAACGAGCTTTAAAAACTTGAGCTCACTCTTTGTTCTACTTCGAAAATTGTGTTAGATTATTAAGCATGCTTCATATTAATGTCAAGTTCTCAGTCATTCAATAGAAGTTGATTTGGGGTGAGCTTCAGTAAATTGAGTGTGCTGTCCTCTGGCAGCTGTTGTCATATCAACCCAGTCTTGTTTCTTTTTTAAGAATAATCACTACAGTTGTCATCTTCACCAAAGTTTTCACTGATATCGTCATCACCAGCAGTAGTAGCAAAAAAAATTTCAGCATTACTGTTCCACCTCCACATCACAGTTTTCATAGCGATGGCCTTGTGTAAGACAGTGCCTAATTACCTTGAGTAAGGCAGCCCCTATTTACCTTGAGTAAGGCAGTGCCTAGTTACCTTGAGTAAGGAGGCACCTATTTACCTTGAGTAAGGCAGCGCCTATTTACCTTGAGTAAGGCAGCGCCTAGTTACCTTGAGTAAGGCAACGCCTAATTACCTTGAGTAAGACAGAGCCTAATTACCTTGAGTAAGGCAGCACCTATTTACCTTGAGTAAGGCAGCACCTATTTACCTTGAGTAAGGCAACACCTAATTACCTTGAGTAAGGCAGCGCCTATTTACAGCGCTTAGTTACCTTGAGTAAGGCAGCGCCTAATTACCTTGAGTAAGGCAGTGCCTAATTACCTTGAGTAAGGCAGCACCTATTTACCTTAATTTAGGCTGCACCTATTTACCTTGAGTAAGGCAGCACCTAATTACCTTGAGTAAGGCAGCGCCTAATTACCTTGAGTAAGGCAGCGCCTAATTACCTTGAGTAAGGCAGCGCCTAATTACCTTGAGTAAGGCAGCGCCTAATTACCTTGAGTAAGGCAGCGCCTAATTACCTTGAGTAAGGCAGCGCCTAATTACCTTGAGTAAGGCAGCGCCTAATTACCTTGAGTAAGGCAGCGCCTAATTACCTTGAGATAGGCAGCGCCTAATTACCTTGAGTAAGGCAGCGCCTAATTACCTTGAGTAAGGCAGCGCCTAATTACCTTGAGTAAGGCAGCGCCTAATTATCTTGAGTAAGGCAGCGCCTAATTACTTTGAGTAAGGCAGCGCCTATTTACCTTGAGTAAGGCAGCGCCTAATTACTTTGAGTAAGGCAGCGCCTATTTACCTTGAGTAAGGCAGCGCCTAATTACCTTGAGTAAGGCAGCGCCTAATTACCTTGAGTAAGGCATTGCCTTATTACCTTGAGTAAGGCAGCGCCTAATTACCTTGAGTAAGGCATTGCCTTATTACCTTGAGTAAGGCAGCGCCTAATTACCTTGAGTAAGGCAGCGCCTAATTACCTTGAGTAAGGCAGCGCCTAATTACCTTGAGTAAGGCAGCGCCTAATTACCTTGAGTAAGGCAGCGCCTAATTACCTTGAGTAAGGCAGCGCCTAATTACCTTGAGTAAGGCAGCGCCTAATTACCTTGAGTAAGGCAGCGCCTAATTACCTTGAGTAAGGCAGCGCCTATTTACCTTGAGTAAGGCAGCGCCTAATTACCTTGAGTAAGGCAGCGCCTAATTACCTTGAGTAAGGCAGCGCCTAATTACCTTGAGTAAGGCAGCGCCTATTTACCTTGAGTAAGGCAGCGCCTTATTACCTTGAGTAAGGCAGCGCCTTATTACCTTGAGTAAGGCAGCGCCTAATTACCTTGAGTAAGGCAGCGCCTAATTACCTTGAGTAAGGCAGCGCCTATTTACCTTGAGTAAGGCAGCGCCTAATTACCTTGAGTAAGGCAGCGCCTATTTACCTTGAGTAAGGCAGCGCCTAATTACCTTGAGTAAGGCAGCGCCTAATTACCTTGAGTAAGGCAGCGCCTAATTACCTTGAGTAAGGCAGCGCCTAATTACCTTGAGTAAGGCAGCGCCTATTTACCTTGAGTAAGGCAGCGCCTTATTACCTTGAGTAAGGCAGCGCCTAATTACCTTGAGTAAGGCATTGCCTTATTACCTTGAGTAAGGCAGAGCCTAATTACCTTGAGTAAGGCAGCGCCTAATTACCTTGAGTAAGGCAGAGCCTAGTTACCTTGAGTTAGGCAGAGCCTAGTTACCTTGAGTTAGGCAGAGCCTAGTTACCTTGAGTTAGGCAGCGCCTATTTACCTAGAGTACAACAGCGCCTAGTTTCCTTGAGTAAGGCAGCGCCTAATTACCTTGAGTAAGGCAGAGCCTAATTACCTTGAGTAAGGCAGCACCTAATTACCTTGAGTAAGGCAGCGCCTAATTACCTTGAGTAAGGCAGCGCCTAATTACCTTGAGTAAGGCAGAGCCTAATTACCTTGAGTAAGACAGCGCCTAATTACCTTGAGTAAGACAGCGCCTAATTACCTTGTTAGAATATGCACACCAGGTGGTCCATTGCATTAGTGCCATCCCCTGACCAGGTTACAGAGTGACTTGCCATAGAATTCAGTATCAATACAATGTTTATTTAAACTCCAATACATGATAAATGAAGGAGGATCTATATATACTATGGGTGTGTTTTGTTCTGCTTTAAAATTACTCATAAACTTTTTGCGTCAAAATAACCACTTCTGTTTTATTTCTCTTTCTGTTTTTTTAATCTTTAAATTATGCCTTAAATTAACATTTAAAAGTTAGTTATGGGTTTTAGACATGTGAAGAATTTCCATAAAATGAGCTTGAAGAATCTGTATGGTAGAACGACCTGGCTCCTTATATATGACCTTGCCCCTTGTGTAGTCTGCTAAATGTATTGGTGAATTTCATAGCGCTATACGCATTTATTGTGTTGTCATTCCATTATCCAGTACTATTTAGCAATTAACAGTTTCCTTCCTTGCAATGGAGACATTTGACTTATTTAAAGCAACACATCCACGTTTGAACTTTTAAAAAAAAAAATTTAATTGAGTTATGAGCACATTTCCCATACAAACATATGATCAGTTAGCTGTATATGAGCATATAAACACAATCCCGAACAAAATGATGCCCAAATTATAATGCATGACTAACTTTTTATAAAACAAGCGTGTAACTCACCCGAGTCAAATAAAATTGTCAAAATGACTTTCAAGGCAGGTAAAGTACACTACGCACTAAAACATGAAGTTTTTTAATACGACTCGCATAATTCAATTTGAAGCCAAGTTGGAATCCTCGGCAATTTAAAAATAATTTATAAAGCGTTTGTCACGCTTTATAATTTGGACATCTTTTTTTATAATTCTAAAGCGTTCTGGATAGTGTTTGTTAGCACATATACAGCTCACTGACCATATATTTATGTATGAGAAATGTGCTCACAACTCTATTGAAAAACTTTTTAAAAAAGTTTAAACGTAGATGTGTTGCTTTAACCAATTTGTCTTTTTTATGCTGGACCCGTGCCATCGAAGGTTGATGGAGCATGTAGCGTTAGGGTTGTATTATGCAAAAAATGTCCATCACATGAAGGCAATGTGTTGTGACCGGCTCCCAATTTTTTAAGGTGATGGTTGATCGAAGGTCATATAGCTATATCTTGCCATCATGACTGTAACTGTAGCAGTGGTGTGATTTTAAAAATGTCAGGCAGAAATGTTCAACATATGAAAACAATGTGTCCTTTATGACTCCCATCATCCTGAGGTCAAGGTCTCTGTGGGGGTCAAATGTTATTTGGATATGTTTTATTTTTTGGGCTGTAACTCTGCAGTGGAATTAATGTGATTTTCAAAAGATTACACAGGAATTAAGTGGCAGAGACACATTTAAAGTTCTTGTCCATCTTATCTTTCTATTTTTCACATTTAGCTCTTCTGTTTCTTTCTCTCAGTTGCATCATCTGTATTAAGATTTTGTCTAGTTTTATCTCGTGTTCTAATCTCCCCTCTAATTCTCCAAATACTTTTCCACTTTCAAGAGTATTGTCTCTGCTATGTCCTACATTCATTTATAAAAATGTGTTTTCTGTATTGTGACAAGAAGTAAAATTTGGCGTACATTTCATATTTCAGAGGTTGATTCAAGTTTTCTGAACATCATTTCCAACATACAAGCTTTTGCAATGGAAGGTATCTTGACCCACACCAAAAGAATATGTGATTTCGTAATCAAAATAATTATCATAGTTTGTAATTTAAAAGTAATTCAGTAATAAAACTTGTCAACTGTGTGATTGTAACAATAGGAAAAGTAAATGCTATATTAATATGTGGAGAGTTTTTTTTACAAGCAATTTCATTGATATAATGGAGAAAAAAAATCTGGAAAATTTTGGAGTGGTTAAATTTTGAGATGAAGTTGCTACCATCTATAAAAAATTCTAAAAATAATACTGTATTTAGAAAGCACATTTTCCAATGGTGCGGCTCTTTTAGTTGTTTCTGAATAGAGCTGGGAAGGGTAACAAATACTAAATTCTTTGTTTCTCACATATGCCTCTCAAGTATTAGGAAAATACTCTTAATTCTAGCTGTGATTTATCACTTTTGTTTTCATAGAATCAAAACAATATATTGACAGTTGACAGTTGTTTGACTTCCTGTTTATAGCTGTATGGTTCTGATCTGATTTATTCAGAGGTCTTCCTCCACCAATAAAACAACATACCATATCTAACATGTAACTTGTTACAAATGACCTTCATGATGAATCCCGTTAAAACCAACATTATCTTGTTTCCAACAGATTATGATATTAACCTTAGTTCTAGAGCTCTGTGTCTTGAGACTGTGACCCAGTACTTGCGGAGATGGGTGTGGACGAGTACTGGTTTGTCTTCCGGGATTCTAGGAAAATGTGGCTGCCAGTAGGTGGACTGGTCGTCTTTTAGCCCTTAATGGCATAAAAATGATGCTTGATATTCAAACAAATCAGTGCTCATCCCAGCTTTATTTCTGAATATATAACTCATAAATGTAATATGTAGACAATGTAAAAAGGAATTTAACCTATATTAAAATATTTTTATATTTCAGGCAAAGTATTCCCCAAGTTGAAACGTAAAGGAAGTCGCCTCTCTAATTTATCTTCAAGCAGTAAAGAGGGTAGCACCAGTTCCACGTCAAGTACTGACATTGAAGAGGAGGCGACCGACTATGTTTTCAGAATCGTTAAGGTTTTCAAGCCAGAAAACATTCGTGAGTATATTGCTAAACCAGAATCAGTCAATTATCCAGTCATAATTGAAATATTGAACTACTCTTGCTGTAGGAGAGTTAAAACAGTAATCCAAACTTTTGTAATACCTCATTCCCTTAGAATTTCCAAATTGGTTTCAGTAAGACAACTAAAAAAAATAGCTTCATTTCTCATCATGAACCTCTGTGGTCTTTTCGGAGAAGAACTCTATAAGAATTGTATTCTACCATTCTAATCCTTCTTTATTTTGTATATTGTACTTGCTTATCTGAAAAAATTGAAAATAAAATATGTTTAAACCAAAGGCACTGTGTCACAAGTTCATTTACCTCTCCATGCTGAGGTTTTGGATTCAAGCCCAGCTTTGTCTAAAAATACTTTTTGTGAAACAGTTTGCATGTTACTTGAAGAAGGAGGTAGTTCTATTCTAGATGGTTAAAAGATATTTATCACTTAATCTTACATGTTATTTTTTATATAGTTGAAGGATATTTATCACTTAATCTTACATGTTATTTTTTTATATAGTTGAAGGATATTTATCACTTAATCTTACATGTTATTTTTTATATAGTTGAAGGATATTTATCACTTAATCTTACATGTTATTTTTTATATAGTTAAAGTATATTTATCACTTAATCTTCAATTTTATTTTTTTATATGGTTAAAGTATATTTATCATTTAATCTTAAATGTTATTTTTTATATAGTTAAAGGATATTTATCACTTAATCTTAAATGTTATTTTTTATATAGTTAAAGTATATTTATCATTTAATCTTAAATGTTATTTTTTATATAGTTAAAGTATATTTATCACTTCATCTTACATGTTATTTTTTATATAGTTGAAGGATATTTATCACTTAATCTTACATGTTATTTTTTTTTTATATGGTTAAAGTATATTTTTTTTTATCACTTAATCTTACATGTTATTTTTTATATAGTTAAAGTATATTTATCACTTAATCTTCAATTTTATTTTTTTATATGGTTAAAGTATATTTATCATTTAATCTTAAATGTTATTTTTTATATAGTTATAGGATATTTATCACTTAATCTTCAATGTTATTTTTTATATAGTTAAAGTATATTTATCATTTAATCTTAAATGTTATTTTTTATATAGTTAAAGTATATTTATCACTTCATCTTACATGTTATTTTTTATATAGTTGAAGGATATTTATCACTTCATCTTACATGTTATTTTTTATATGGTTAAAGTATATTTATCATTTAATCTTAAATGTTATTTTTTATATAGTTGAAGGATATTTATCACTTAATCTTAAATGTTATTTTTTTTTATAGTTGAAGGATATTTATCACTTAATCTCAAATGTTATTTTTTATATAGTTAAAGTATATTTATCATTTAATCTTAAATGTTATTTTTTATATAGTTAAAGTATATTTATCACTTCATCTTACATGTAATTTTTTATATAGTTGAAGGATATTTATCACTTAATCTTACATGTTATTTTTTATATAGTTAAAGTATATTTATCATTTAATCTTAAATGCTATTTTTTTTTATATGGTTGAAGGATATTATCACTTTTAACAGCCCCAGAAGTTCTCGACCCAAAAGCCAAATTTAAACCAACAGATCTACTGCCATGGGCTTTAACCCGTATTCCGCGTGGGCCGAGCCCTCTGGCTCAGTCTAACGTACAGTCGTATGCCATGCAACAGGAAGAGCAGAACAACACGTGTATTACAAGGCTGGGAAGTAGTCATCACAGGCAAGGGTTAATATTCTGATTTAAATCACTCATTTTCATTGTTATTCATTATTAAACATTAACTGCAGTCAAACCTGTTCACAACAGCCATCTAAAGAGAGAGAGCAAAAATGGTCTCTTGGGATAGATTTTGGCTTAATTTAGATTGAATAAAAATATCACTAACACCCAAAATAGAAAAAAAGGCTTCTGAAAGGCTTGTCACAAGTTGTGCATGTTCCGAAAAGCAATATTTGTTTCATAATTACAAAAATTATTTTAATTAAAAGTGCTTAAACTATCACTAAAGACTCATTAATGGTTGGCTGCTTTAAAAATATTTTATGAAATATAAATAGAAATGTGTATCACGTTGTCTGTTAACGTATAACCTGTTGTTAACATTTTGTATTAGACAATGTTGTGGTTCACTGGGGTCATTTTTCCTTTCGATTATTCACCAGTACCTGGATTGAGACTCTTTGTAGTTCTCACCGCGACCAGATTCCAAGACCTTCATCTGAAGGTGGCAATCATTGATCTTCTCAAGTTTCATAAACAAATACTCATTCAAAGTAATCAAAAGTAATTCATGTTTAATTTAACTGTCATTTGCATACTGGTACATTGCAAGCAGACTTCAGTACTAAAAGTGATTGTTTGGAATATTCATACTGATACATTGCAAGCAGACCTCAGGACTAAAGGTGATTGTTTGGAATATGCATACCAGTACATTGCAAGCAGACCTCAGGACTAAAGGTGATTGTTTGGAATATGCATACCTGTACATTGCAAGCAGACCTCAGGACTAAAGGTGATTGTTTGGAATATGCATACCAGTACATTGCAAGCAGACCTCAGGACTAAAGGTGATTGTTTGGAATATGCATACCAGTACATTGCAAGCAGACCTCAGGACTAAAAGTGATTGTTTGGAATATGCATACCTGTACATTGCAAGCAGACCTCAGGACTAAAAGTGATTGTTTGGTATATGCATACCTGTACATTGCAAGCAGACCTCAGGACTAAAAGTGATTGTTTGGAATATGCATACCTGTACATTGCAAGCAGACTTCAGTACTAAAAGTGATTGTTTGGAATATGCATACCGGTACATTGCAAGCAGACCTCAGGACTAAAAGTGATTGTTTGGAATATGCATACCGGTACATTGCAAGTTGACCTCAGGACTAAAAGTGATTGTTTGGAATATGCATACCGGTACATTGCAAGTAGACCTCAGGACTAAAGGTGATTGTTTGGAATATGCATACCTGTACATTGCAAGTAGACCTCAGGACTAAAGGTGATTGTTTGGAATATGCATACCGGTACATTGCAAGTAGACCTCAGGACTAAAGGTGATTGTTTGGAATATGCATACCGGTACATTGCAAGTAGACCTCAGGACTAAAAGTATTTGTTTGGAATATGCATACCTGTACATTGCAAGTAGACCTCAGGACTAAAAGTATTTGTTTGGAATATGCATACTGGTACATTGCAAGTAGACTTCAGGACTAAAAGTGATTGTTTGGAATATGCATACCGGTACATTGCAAGCAGACTTCAGGACTAAAAGTGATTGTTTGGAATATGCATACCGGTACATTGCAAGCAGACTTCAGGACTAAAAGTGATTGTTTGGAATATGCATACCTGAACATTGCAAGCAGACTTCAGAACTAAAAGTGATTGTTTGGAATATGCATACTGGTACATTGCAAGTAGACCTCAGGACTAAAAATATTTGTTTGGAATATGCATACCTGTACATTGCAAGCAGTCTTCAGGACTAAAAGTGATTGTTTGGAATATGCATTCCGGTACATTGCAAGTAGACCTCAGGACTAAAAGTATTTGTTTGGAATATGCATACCAGTACATTGCAAGTAGACCTCAGGACTAAAAGTATTTGTTTGGAATATGTATACCGGTACATTGCAAGTAGACCTCAGGACTAAAGGTGATTGTTTGGAATATGCATACCGGTACATTGCAAGTAGACCTCAGGACTAAAGGTGATTGTTTGGAATATGCATACCGGTATTTTGCAAGCAATCTTCAGGACTAAACATGATTGTTTGGAATATGCATACTTGTACATTGCAAGCAGACTTTAGGACTAAACATGATTGTTTGGAATATGCATACCTGTACATTGCAAGCAGTCTTCAGGACTGAAAGTGATTGTTTGGAATATGCATACCTGTATATTGCAAGCAGACTTCAGGACTGAAAGTGATTGTTTGGAATATGCATACTGGTATTTTGCAAGCAGTCTTCAGGACTAAACGTGATTGTTTGGAATATGCATACCTGTACATTGCAAGCAGACTTCAGGACTGAAAGTGATTGTTTGGAATATGCATACTGGTATTTTGCAAGCAGACTTCAGGACTGAAAGTGATTGTTTGGAATATGCATACCTGTACATTGCAAGCAGTCTTCAGGACTAAAAGTGATTGTTTGGAATATGCATACCTGTACATTGCAAGCAGACTTCAGGACTGAAAGTGATTGTTTGGAATATGCATACTGGTATTTTGCGAGCAGACTTCAGGACTGAAAGTGATTGTTTGAATATGCATACTGGTATTTTGCAAGCAGACTTCAGGACTGAAAGTGATTGTTTGAATATGCTTTACCTTTGAAAAGTCCCACAAACTCCCCAAATTAATTATTTCATTATACAGATGCAGTTACTGAAAAATTCATTAGTATGCATTTCTTTTAATTAAAGAAATTATGTCTAGCTGTCGATTACTTACTTTTAATCAAATCATGGCTGCCTTTTAAATGTCGCTGCAACTTATTTTAAACCGATGTTTATTCAGAAACTTCTGACCTTTTTTTAAGACAAAGTTTGGGAACACAATTTTTGTCAATATTCACATTGTTATTGCTTCATGATATGCCAAATATGATAGCAAAACTTGATGGTCATGTTCATATAATGCCATTTTACGTGTAACTGACATGGTATACACTAGCATGCTATATGCACACGGCTGTTTGACGTTACATCTACACTGCTGTTTTATGTGACCATTGGCATGTTATGTGCCTATGGATGTTTTATGTGTACATTGGCGTGTTACATATACACTGCTGTTTTACGTGTACACTAGCATGTTATGTGTACACTGCTGTTTTATGTGTACACTGGCATGTTACATCTACACTGCTGTTTTATGTGTACACTGGCATGTTATGTGCCTATGGATGTTTTATGTGTACATTGGCATGTTACATCTTCACTGCTGTTTTACATGTACACTAGCATGTTATGTGTACACTGCTGTTTTATGTGTACACTGGCATGTTACATCTACACTGCTGTTTTATGTGTACACTGGCATGTTATGTGCCTATGGATGTTTTATGTGTACATTGGCATGTTACATCTTCACTGCTGTTTTACGTGTACACTAGCATGTTATGTGCACACGGCTGTTTTATGTGTACACTGGCATGTTACATCTTCACTGCTGTTTTATGTGTACACTGGCATGTAACGTCTAAACACTGCTGTTTTATGTGTACACTTGCATGTTATGTCTACACAGCTGTTTTACTTGTACATTGGCATGTTACATCTACACTGCTGTTTTACGTGTACACTGGCATGTTACGTCTACACTGCTGTTTTACGTGTACACTGGCATGTTATGTGCACAGGGCTGTTTAATATGTACACTGGCATGTTATGTCTACACAGCTGTTTTACTTGTACATTGGCATGTTACGTCTACACTGCTGTTTTATGTGTACACTGGCATGTTACTTCTACACTGCTGTTTTACGTGTACACTGGCATGTTACGTCTACACTGCTGTTTTATGTGTACACTGGCATGTTACGTCTACACTGCTGTTTTACGTGTACACTGGCATGTTACGTCTACACAGCTGTTTTACTTGTACATTGGCATGTTACGTCTACACTGCTGTTTTATGTGTACACTGGCATGTTACGTCTACACTGCTGTTTTACGTGTACACTGGCATGTCACATCTACACAGCTTTTTTACGTGTACACTGACATGTTATGTGCACACGGCTGTTTTATATGTACACTGGCATGTTACATCTACACTGCTGTTTTATGTGTACACTGGCATGTTACGTCTACACTGCAGTTTTATGTATACACTTGCATGTTATGTCTACACTGCTGTTTTATGTGTTCACTGGAATGTCACGTCTACACTGCTGTTTTATGTGTACACTGGCATGTCGCGTCTACACTGCTGTTTTAAGTGTACACTGGTATGTTATGTTCATATGGCTGTTTTACATGTACACTGGCATGTCACGTCTACACCGCTGTTTTAGGTGTACACTTGCATTATATGTTTATGCGGTTGTTTTACATGTACACTGGCATGTCACGTCTACACTGCTGTATTATGTGTTCACTGGTATGTTATGTTTATATGGCTGTTTTACGTGTAACTGGCATGTCACGTCTACACTGCTGTTTTACATGTACACTGGCATGTTATGTTCATACGGTTGTTTTACGTGTACACTGGCATGTCACATCTACACTTCATATGGCTGTTTTATGTGCAACTGGCATGTCACGTCTACACTGCTGTTTTACGTGTACACTGGCATGTTATGTTCATACGGTTGTTTTACGTGTACACTGGCATGTCACATCTACACTGCTGTTTTACATGTGCACTATCATGTTATGTTCATATGTTTGTTTTACGTGTACACTGGCATGTCACGTCTCGACTGCTGTTTTACGTGTACACTGGCATGTTATGTTCATACAGTTGTTTTACGTGTACACGGCATGTCACGTCCACACTGCTGTTTTACATGTACACTAGCATGTCACGTCTACACTGCTGTTTTATGTGTACACTGGCATGTCACATCTACATGGCTGTTTTACGTGTACACTGGCATGTTATGTGCACATGGCTGTTTTACATGTACACTGGCATGTTATGTTCATATGGCTGTTTTATGTGTACACTGGCATGTCACATCTACATGGCTGTTTTACGTGTACACTGGCATGTTATGTGCACACTGCTGTTTTACGTGTACACTGGCATGATATGTTCGTATGGCTGTTTTATGTTTACACTGGCATGTAACATCTACTTGGCTGTTTTACATGTACACTGGCATGTTGTTTTACGTGTACACTGGCTTGTTATGTGCACATTGCTGTTTTATGTGTACACTGGCATGTTATGTTCATATGGCTGTTTTATGTGTACACTGGCATATCACATCTACATGGCTGTTTTACGTGTACACTGGCTTGTTATGTGCACGCTGCTGTTTTACGTGTACACTGGCATGTTGTGTACACTGGCATGTTATGTGCACATTGCTATTTTATGTGTACACTGGCTTGTTATGTGCACACTGCTGTTTTACGTGTACACTGGCATGTTATGTGCACATTGCTGTTTTACGTGTACACTGGCATGTTATGTTCATATGGCTGTTTTATGTGTACACTGGCATGTCACATCTATATGGCTTTTTTACGTGTACACTGGCATGTTATGTGCACACTGCTGTTTTACGTGTACACTGGCATGTTATGTTCATATGGCTGTTTTATGTTTTTCACTGGCATGTCACATCTACATGGCTGTTTTACGTGTACACTGGCATGTTATGTGCACATTGCTGTTTTACATTTACACTGGCATGTTATTTTCATATGGCTGTTTTATGTGTACACTGGCATGTCACATCTACATGGCTGTTTTACATGTACACTGGCATGTTGTTTTATGTGTACACTGGCTTGTTATGTGCACATTGCTGTTTTACGTGTACACTGGCATGTATGTTCATATTGTTGTTTTATGTGTACACTGGCATGTTATGTGCACTCTGATGTTTATTCCAGAAACACCATCAAGCAGCTGTGTGATACGATGAGAAAGCAGATAATATCTCGGGCGTTTTATGGATGTGAGTAATTCTTAATTTCTAATAAATAGAATTTATTCACTTTTCTTCATTTTTATCTGAAGTCATAATCTATGTTATTAAAAACATCTTCTGTATTTTTAAGAGATAGTATCCAGATCTGGTGTTGTCACGTTTTTCCGTATACTGGAAGGCATAAGTATTATAGGTCATGTTGTTTATGGAAAATCACTCGTGCAGAAAATAAATTGTATTGTCAAAGCTGACCGTGTCGATAGTTTGTTTCTACATTATTATAATTAAAGGGAAAACCTTCAGCGACTACTATTCTGCACTCAGTATATTTGGTGGTTTGATAACCCTACATACATTATATGTTTACAGGGTTAGCCCACTGTCGTCACCTGAAGACTGTACGTACACACCTGTCGGGCCTGGTTCACCATCGTATCTTCCCTATAGATCAGCCGTGTGACGCATCCAAAGGTCTCACCAAGGAAGTCTGGGAACAAATGGGCAAAACTGGCACAGTAAGTATGGAATATCATAATTAGCTAGTAGGTTGAGATTAGGATATTCTACCCGAGTTTTCACTGTTTTTTAGTTATGATAAAATTGTCATAGAAGCCAGCAATAAAAATGTTATAGAAGCCAGTAACTAAATTGTCATAAAAAAGTTAAATATGCTAGTTAAGTATTGATATTGATGACAATATATACCAGTGAGTTTTTTACATCTACCAAATACATTGTCATGGAAACATTATGTGTTATTCATACAACAGGTGACAGGTTACCCTGAGGTGTACAGACTGGTGTATTATGGGGGAATAGAGCATGAAATCAGAAAAGAGGTTTGAACATTTTTGTATATATATAAAAAAATCTTCAGACATTAAAGCCTAGGTAGTGTATATCCAGTTGTTACAATAATAATAATATATTTTAATAACATATTTTTTTTTTTGTGTCTGATATGGATGGTAAAGGGAGTCCAACATGTTAACAATAATTACTCCCTGCAAAATGTGTTTTGGTTTCCAAATGATTTATGGGGAACCTGAACTGATTTCCATAGTTCCTGTGTTCACAGTTGCCAAGGCATTGCCGTCAAACTTACTACATAGCATACACAATTTTTGACTCTGGTGATGGCAACTTATATTTTCACAATAATACATTAAATGAGTTTGTATACATATGTATATAGTAATAAAAGGAGATATCGAGGGCTTAGTATTGAAACTCAATGTCTATTAGAAAGGTAACTAATTTGATGTCGGTAGTGGGTGATTACATAATTGTATCTAGGTTATGATGTTACAAAAAATATTTTACAGAAGATGAAATTACATTGCCATTTTTTTATGCTTTGCAGTATATTAATTGCAATAACAAGGATGTGCACTGTAACTTTAAGTTGTTCACTTTAGGTTTGGCCATTTCTTCTCGGGCATTACAAATTTGACAGCAGTGAAGAGGACAGGGAATATTTGGACAAGAAAACACAGAACTTGTATGAAAAGACAATGTCGGAATGGCTGGCTGTTGAAGCTATAGTGAAACAGAGGGAAAGAGAAATAATGGCTTTAAACTTAGCGAAACTGTCATCTGAAAGCACAGATGGTAATATTCCACTCGTCAGAAAAGATTCCAGTTTGGACAATGATGTTTTCTTGTCACAGAGTTTTGACTCGGATGAGTTTTCACATCCGGAAACTGTACCGGAAGAAAGTAGTGCAACAGGGACTACTTGTTGTACCCCTGACAGGAAACAAAGCATGGACCTACATTTTGAGTTAACTGACAAAATCACACAAACTGAAACGTGCTCTCTGATGGAAAAACATGAGTACCTGACCTCTTACACTACTGACAGTCCTGACGATGGGCTCGGTGATTCCATTGCACGCACAAGTTCACAAGAACGCAATAAACTAGATTCAGCTGGTGACTCAGAGAGTACTGATATTTCTATATTAAAAGCAGACAGGGAAGGAAGTGTTGGTAGGATGGGCAGGACTAAATTGTCAGCCGGAAGTTCCGGATTGGAGGAGGATGAGAATGAAGCAGATGATGAAGGAGGCGAGGAGGATGAGGAAGAAGAAATGGAGCAAGATGACCATGATGAGGAGATGAAGACAATAGAAGAGGTTGAAGAGAAATCTACAAGTGTTAATAATGTCACACTTCTTGTTGAAGGAGTATCTAACATGGATGGTAAGTTGTTTGTTTGTTTGAATATATAACATCATTTTTATGCCATAGAGGGCTAACAGATTGTCATTTAACCTTACCACTCTCTCCAGGGATCCTGAAAGGTTAGCTGGTGCTCAAAACCACTTTTTCCTCCTGGGATCCTGGAAGGTTAACTAGTACTAAAGCACACCCATCTCTGCAAGTAACTGGTAACATTCTCACTTGACTATGTGGTGAGAGATGAATGATAATGAGACAAAATTCGTACCTCAGTCATCATGGAGACTGGCTGGGCAGGGGATTCGAACTCATGACCCCTGTATTGATAGTCAGATGTGCTACCGACTGAGTTAACTTGACCCAGTTCACAACTATACTCAGATTCTTTTACTTAACTGGAACCCATAATAAAACAGCACACACGTCAATAAAAATTATGTTAGTGGTGTTGAACCTCATTTTTCTCTAACATGGAATGAAAATATTGCATATATAATGTGCTCAACTATCTAAGTAATGTTCTATAATACAATAAGTTCTGTGAGAAATTATCATTGTACTTTACTTAATGAAACTTGTATATGCTATTGGTCAATATTTGATATTTCCATAAACACAGTGCTGTCAGGTAATTCTGTAAACCAAAGCTTTTAAGACAAATACTTCTACGATTGTGAAAAAAGTCAAGGAATGTATCATATTGATTTGAACTGTAATTGATCTGACACGAGAGCCGCCATCACTCCGCCCACTGGTCACATGGCATTTTTTGTCCAAGTAAATACAATGTAATACAATGTAGTGTTTAATTAGAAATGGTTTCCTTGTCTATGGAACATGTCATGGTAGCAACCAATATTGATCACTGATTAGACTATCAACTTGTTTGAGCCCACGTCAGGACAATTGATTCTCATTCTTTGTTGTTCCTGTATGGAAATGCATTTAAGGTATGTTAACAGTAAATGGTGAAAAATGGTTAACTGTTTGTCTCCAGTAGAATGGTCATTAGATCACAAAAGGCTATGTGTGGTGTCCTTGAGCAAGACACTTTACCTGCCTATGCTTAGTACTGGCTCTACCGAAGAATACTTCATAAGAGATTTATCTAAGTTGAAAGAACTTGTTTCACAATCAATGTAAAATAAATTAGTTTAAAACTGATATATAACACTAGAAATCTATGCTTATATCCAGACTTGTTTAACAGGTTCATACTGAGGTCTTCCTCCTTCAATAAAACTGGAATCCCATAATTATAAAACCTGTTATGTGTTGAAAAGGATTTGACCCAATTAAAAAAATGAAAAGTAAATGAAATATTAGACTGGCACCATGTTATTGTATACACACAGTTATTCAACTGACATAATATGTGTTCATACTTTTTTCTTATTTTCATTTCAGAGAGGGTTCGTCACCTGTCAACCTCGAAAGAAAGTCTCATGTCTCCAGCATCACCTGCGTCTAATGGCGGTGTGTACTCTGTAAGTATAATTTATATTGTTATTTATATTACATATATGAGGGTTCATCCTAGGTTTTGATGCGAAAGTTTAGTGGAAAATGGGTTATTGAGCAAGAATTAAAAGATTAAAAGAAAAGTAAACAGGAAAAATAATGCTATAAATGTCTCAAAAAATAAAATTATTTTTAAAATAGATAAAAAGCATCTCATTATCATGAATAAATAAAATCCAAATAGATCTAGTTTGGTATACCTCTCCAAAACGTGACAAAATCAATGTTTTAAAAGGAATGCAAACTTAAAACGAAATCCCCATTCTAAATAAAGACAGCACTTAAATACTGTTTGACTAACATCATTATTAGTACTCTTTCTAAGATGAAACAAATTTTGCTATGGAAACCTGTATAACGGATCAAATTGAAAGTTAAATTAAATCATGTGTGTCATTTAATATGTCAAAAATTATGTTTCAATATACTATTTTGGCATGTTTAAATAGATATCTTTTGAGCAATATGGGGTCAGTAAGTTTATATAGGCATTGTATATTAGAGAATAATGTTTTTAGGGAATTTTAAAATTTTGAAAAATCCTGATATATTCCCTTTAAACGTAAGGTCTCAAGTAGTAAATGTTTGTCATACCTGATGGTAATGGAATGACATCAGCCATAGAATGTTCCTCCATCCATCAATAAAATTGGGTGTCATTGTAGAAATTGTCATTCTATATGGAATGCCATTAAAACACACGCACACATGCACAAAACATGGTAATATTAATTATGAAGTTGCCACTATAAGGACTGTGCAAGATTGATAAATGGGTACTATCTGTTTTATGAGTTATGGCTTACTCTAACTACATAAATAATGCAACATACAGATTGTAGTCTGCTGCCTTATTTAATATCAAATGTACAATATGATATGATACGATATTACATAGGTTTTATTGATTGACTTAAAAAGTAATGAATATTGAAATATGCTATATAATCTTGACTTCTTGTTAAAGCAAGAACTGTTGGACAATGTGGCATTAAATCTGCACCGAATAGACAAGGACGTTCAGAGATGTGACCGCAATTACTGGTACTTTAGTCCTGACAATCTTGAAAAACTACGCAATATAATGTGCACGTAAGTTGTTTTACTATGAAACATCCTCTTTTTCTAATTCAGTATAATAATAATTCAGGTCTAATGTAGATTTATTAAACAGAATTCTTTTGTGAATAAGAATTTAAGTCATGTATACAAGGCCTTAATGCAATATTCTTTTGAGAAAGAGAATCCAAGTCACATGACCTAAATGCAGTATTTGTATTCTGAGGAGAATTTAAATCATGTAGACTTAGAATATGAGATGTATATGTGATATTCTTTTGAAAAGGAGAATCTGACTTGCGTTACTTTTGATGATAATGATAGGACATACTCTTACCACTAAGAAAAAGCAGTCTGATGGTGGTAAGAAATGTGTTCATTTTATATTGCTTAAATTGCATACAATATTTGTTCTAATCAAGGATTTTAAAAACCCCTTATCATGGGATTCATGGAAAAAACAGTCCATATGCTCCATTAAAGAAATGGACTACCTTATATAATTTGTAATATGTTGAAAATGGTGTTCTACCCCATTACAAAAAAGAAGCTAAAACAGTATGTGATGCAAACTGCTAATATTCCATTCCAGATATGTGTGGGAACATTTAGACATGGGGTATGGTCAGGGAATGTGTGATCTCCCAGCTCCATTGCTTGTTATATGTGATGTAAATGTTTATATTCCATTTCAGATATGTGTGGGAACATTTAGACATGGGGTATGTTCAGGGAATGTGTGATCTCCTAGCTCCATTGCTTGTTATATGTGATGTAAATGTTAATATTACATTTCAGATATGTGTGGGAACATTTAGACATGGGGTATGTTCAGGGAATGTGTGATCTCCTAGCTCCATTGCTTGTTATATGTGATGTAAATGTTTATATTCCATTTCAGATATGTGTGGGAACATTTAGACATGGTGTATGTTCAGGGAATGTGTGATCTCCTAGCTCCATTGCTTGTTATATGTGATGTAAATGTTTATATTACATTTCAGATATGTGTGGGAACATTTAGACATGGGTATGTTCAGGGAATGTGTGATCTCCTAGCTCCATTGCTTGTTATATGTGATGTAAATGTTAATATTACATTTTAGATATGTGTGGGAACATTTAGACATGGGGTATGTTCAGGGGAATGTGTGATCTCCTAGCTCCATTGCTTGTTATATGTGATGTAAATGTTAATATTACATTTCAGATATGTGTGGGAACATTTAGACATGGGGTATGTTCAGGGAATGTGTGATCTCCTAGCTCCATTGCTTGTTATATGTGATGTAAATGTTTATATTCCATTTCAGATATGTGTGGGAACATTTAGACATGGGGTATGTTCAGGGAATGTGTGATCTCCTAGCTCCATTGCTTGTTATATGTGATGTAAATGTTTATATCCCATTTCAGATATGTGTGGGAACATTTAGACATGGGGTATGTTCAGGGAATGTGTGATCTACAAGCTCCATTGCTTGTTAGATGTGATGCAAATGTTTATATTCCATTTCAGATATGTGTAGGAACATTTAGAAATGGGGTATGGTCAGGGAATGTGTGATCTCTTAGCTCCATTGCTTGTTATATGTGATGTAAATGTTTATATTCCATTCCAGATATGTATGGGGAACATTTAGGCATGGGGTATGTTCAGGGAATGTGTGATCTCCTAGCTCCATTGCTTGTTATATGTGATGTAAATGTTTATATTATATTTCAGATATGTGTGGGAACTTTTAGACATGGGGTATAGTCAGGGAATGTGTGATCTCCTAGCTCCATTGCTTGTTATATGTGATGTAAATGTTAATATTCCATTTCAGATATGTGTGGGAACATTTAGACATGGGGTATGTTCAGGGAATGTGTGATCTCCTAGCTCCATTGCTTGTTATATGTGATGTAAATGTTTATATTCTATTCCAGATATGTGTGGGAACTTTTAGACATGGGGTATAGTCAAGGAATGTGTGATCTCCTAGCTCCATTGCTTGTTATATGTGATGTAAATGTTTATATTACATTTCAGATATGTGTGGGAACATTTAGACATGGGGTATGTTCGAGGAATGTGTGATCTCCTAGCTCCATTGCTTGTTATATGTGATGTAAATGTTTATATTCTATTCCAGATATGTGTGGGAACATTTAGACATGGGGTATAGTCAGGGAATGTGTGATCTCCTAGCTCCATTGCTTGTTATATGTGATGTAAATGATTATATTCCATTTCAGATATGTGTAGGAACATTTAGACATGGGGTATGTCCAGGGAATGTGTGTCTCCTAGCTCCATTGCTTGTTATATGCGTTGTAAATGTTTATATTCCATTTCAGATATGTGTGGGAACATTTAGACATGGGGTATGTTCAGGGAATGTGTGATCTCCTAGCTCCATTGCTTGTTATTATTGATGAAGGTAAGGTCAGCATATGGAAATGGTTTTAAATTATTCTATGGGTCAAGTATGGAGCATGATATACTTTGTGAGCTGTCTGTCTGTCTGTCTGTCCTGCTGCCTGCCCTGCCTGCCCTGCCCTGCCTGCCCTGCCCTGCCCTGCCGCCCTGCCCTGCCCTGCCCTGCCCTGCCCTGCCCTGCCCTGCCCTGCCCTGCCCTGCCCTGCCCTGCCCTGCCCTGCCTGCCCTGCCCTGCCCTGCCCTGCCCTGCCTGCCTGCTGCTA
>CM055899.1:62497327-62677114 GCA_029582155.1 Panopea generosa | reverse complement strand
CCTGTCTGTCTGTTCAAGTATTATGGGTAGTCTTGTTTCTGGAGATTGAAGGTGTATTGGTCTCTTCCGTCACTGATTAACATAATAAATTTAGCAAGATACTTTACATGCGCATGCAATTGCTTTCTCTGCATATTGGACCAATAGTTTAAATCCTCTCTGATAAATGACATGCTTTCACAGTACCTTGATCAAATCAGGTGCTGTGGGACTGTGTTAGAAATCAACAATAATTATTGGCCTCTGGGTCTTTATATAGGGCCAAGGAGATCCAGACCTCCACAAACCCTAATTGAGACTAATACTTAAGTACCTTTAACGCTGTTTTTTACTTGGTTGGTTTTAAAATATAATCAAATGATGCAAGTAAATGACCAATCAAAATCGTTCAAAATAATATTTGAATTATATCTTTGTATGACAAAGTGCCAGCAGATGATACTTGGTCCATTACAAACTATTTTAAATTATATTAAAAATAAGTTAAATTTTATATGCCACATATGGGGTTACCCTTGTCCATGTGTTTCTCCTATGTCACAATTTCTTGTCCAGACTTCTCCTCCTAAACGTATTATACAATTTTGGTGACAACTTGCTTATACAACTTGCTGACCGAATTGCTAGTTTCTATCAGTAAATGACATTATTAGTAAAACCTTTAATTTATACTAATTTATTGTAACTGGGTTGTGAAAAGAGCTTAAAGTTTATTTGATCTTGAGTCCTTGGTAGAACCAGCATTGAGAGGCATTTTGGTTAATTTGGGGATTGAATTACCCAACAACATATCCACTACAACTCCATCCTTCTTGAGAGTAAAACATTTCACAACCCTAGAAGTGAATTTGCTAAAAGTAATCATCACTACTAAGGTAAAAATATTGAAATATTTTGTTCACAATATGTTACGTAATTCAAGGTGTACACTTTACAATGTGGATAAAATCTGTAAAGATATAAATGTTTTTTCTTTCCATAACAGAGGCCAAAACTTATAGCTGTTTCTGTGAACTGATGAAGAGAATGTCAAGTAACTTTCCACATGGAGGTGCTATGGACACACATTTTGCCAACATGAGATCTCTTATACAGGTAAACTAAAGTTTAACTTGTGTCAAGTAACTTTCCACATGGCGGTGCTATGGACACACATTTTGCCAACATGAGATCTCTTATACAGGTAAACTAAAGTTTAACTTGTGTCAAGAAACTTTCCACATGGCGGTGCTATGGACACACATTTTGCCAACATGAGATCTCTTATACAGGTAAACTAAAGTTTAACTTGTGTCAAGTAACTTTCCACATGGCGGTGCTATGGACACACATTTTGCCAACATGAGATCTCTTATACAGGTAAACTAAAGTTTAACTTGTGTTAAGAAACTTTCCACATGGCGGTGCTATGGACACACATTTTGCCAACATGAGATCTCTTATACAGGTATACTAAAGTTTAACTTATGTCAAGTAACTTTCCACATGGAGGTGCTATGGACACACATTTTGCCAACATGAGATCTCTTATACAAGTAAACTAAATTTTAACTGATGTCAAACAACTTTCCACATGGAGGTGCTATGGACACACATTTTGCCAACATGAGATCTCTTATACACGTAAACTATAGTTCTCTTATACAGATATACTAAAGAGATCTTTTATACAGGTATACTAAAGTTTAACTTGTGCCAAGTAACTTTCCACATGGAGGTGATATGGACACACATTTTGCCAACATGAGATCTCTTCTACAGGTAAACTAAAGTTTAACTTGTGCCAAGTAACTTTCCACATGGAGGTGCTATGGACATACATTTTGCATACATGAGATCTCTTATACAGGTAAACTAAAGTTTAACTTGTGTCAAGTAACTTTCCACATGGAGGTGCTATGGACACACATTTTGCCAACATGAGATCTCTTATACAGGTATACTAAAGTTTAACTTATGTCAAGTAACTTTCCACAAGGAGGTGCTATGGACACACATTTTGCCAACATGAGATCTCTTATACAGGTAAACTAAAGTTTAACTGATGTCAAGTAACTTTCCACATGGCGGTGCTATGGACACACATTTTGCCAACATGAGATCTCTTATACAAGTAAACTAAAGTTTAACTGATGTTCAAGTAACTTTCCACATGGCGGTGCTATGGACACACATTTTGCCAACATGAGATCTCTTATACAAGTAAACTTAAGTTAACTTATGTCAAGTAACTTTCCAAATGTAGGTCCTATGGACACACATTTTGCCAACATGAGATCTCTTATACAGGTAAACTAAAGTTTAACTTGTCTTAAGTAACTTTCCACATGTAGGTGCTATGGACACACATTTTGCTTACATACAGGTAAACTAAAGTTTAACTTGTGTCAAGTAACTTTCCACATGGAGGTGCTATGGATACACAATTTGCCAACATGAGATCTCTTATACAGGTAAATAAAAGTTTAACTTGTGTTAAGTAACTTTCCACATGTAGGTGCTATGGACACACATTTTGCCAACATGAGATCTCTTATACAGGATAACTAAAATTTAACTTGTGTTAAGTAACTGTCCACATGGAGGTGCTATGGCCACACATTTTGCCAAAATGAGATCTCTTATACAGATAAACGAAAGTTTAACTTGTGTTAAGTAACTTTCCACATGTAGGTGCTATGGACACACATTTTGCCAACATGAAATCTCTTATACAGGTTAACTAAAGTGTAACTTGTGTCAAGTAACTGTCCACATGGAGGTGCTATGGACACACATTTTGGTCTCTTATACAGGTAAATTTTGACTTGTGTTAAGAAATTGCCCGCATGTTGCTAACACAAGATCTCTGATACAGGTAAATATATAGTTATTTTCCACATCATGGTGATATGGACAAATATATTAAAATTAGTTTTACTGGTATTAACTTTTATGTTTAGGCTAATGTGAAGTAATTTTCTACCTGGTGAACACACACTTTACCCATATATATTCAATTCAGGAAGAAACAATTTCTCTCAAAGTATACATTTAATCAAATTATATATTTTATGCATACTACATATGAATTTTATTGATTAGATTATGATAATTATTGCATATATTTTGCATAACATTGAACTATTCTACCTCAGTTAGTATTTAGCCCCTAATTTGATGTCTAGTTGCCTTTTGTTGTTACATATATAATTATAAACCTCATTATAAATTTCAGATTCTGGACTCAGAACTGTTTGAGCATATGCATCACCATGGAGATTATACGCACTTCTACTTCTGTTATCGCTGGTTTCTACTTGACTTTAAAAGAGGTAATATGACTGAGAGGCTTGTGTTTTAATGAGGTTATTGATTGGACAATTTGACTTTGACATGAGCAACTTGTTTCCGGAAATTTTTAGGGCTAATAACAGAAATCAACACTATAATTATCCCTGGTAGTTGTTTTTCTTTTTGAACAGTCGGTAATGCTCAGTTGGTAATGCGTCTGACTATCAATCCATGGGTTGTGAGATGGAATTCCTGCCCGGCAACAGTCTCCATGATGATTGATATACGACATTGTGTCTCATTATTGTTCGTCTCTCACCACTGATTCAAGTGGGAAAGTTATCAATTACTTGTGGAGATGGGGTGTGCTCGAGTACTGGTTAACCTTTCAGGATCCAAGGAAACAGTGGTTAGGTTAACTGATCATCTGTTAGTCCCCGATGGCATAAAAATGATGCTAAATATTCAATCAATCATTATTTTTAAAAGAATTCATTCAGTATTTTTCTAACCTCATCATAAGAAATTTTGAAGGCCTTGTAAATGATATTCCTTGACAGAAGTACAATAACTCTGCATTGCTTACTGTACATTTGTAGGTCACACCATTCCTTGGAAAGAAGTACAATAACTCTGCATTGCTTACTGTACATTTGTAGGCCACATTGCTTACTGTACATTTGTAGGTCATGCCATTCCTTGGAAAGAAGTACAATAACTCTGCATTGCTTACTGTACATTTGTAGGCCACACCATTCCTTGGAAAGAAGTACAATAACTCTGCATTGCTTACTGTACATTTGTAGGTCATGCCATTCCTTGGAAAGAAGTACAATAACTCTGCATTGCTTACTGTACATTTGTAGGCCACACCATTCCTTGGAAAGAAGTACAATAACTCTGCATTGCTTACTGTACATTTGTAGGTCATGCCATTCCTTGGAAAGAAGTACAATAACTCTGCATTGCTTACTGTACATTTGTAGGCCGCACCATTCCTTGGAAAGAAGTACAATAACTCTGCATTGCTCACTGTACATTTGTAGGCCACACCATTCCTTGGAAAGAAGTACAATAACTCTGCATTGCTTTACTTTTGTTTGTAAATCACACCATTCCTTAAATAGAATGACAATAACTCTGTATTGCTTACTGTACATTTGTTGGTCACACCATTCCTTGGAAAGAAGTACAATAACTCTGCATTGCTTACTGTACATAACTCTGCATTGCTTACTGTACATTTGTAGGTCACACCATTCCTTGGAAAGAAGTACAGTAACTCTGCATTGCTTACTGTACATTGTAGGTCACAATATTCCTTGGAAAGAAGTACAATAACTCTGCATTGCTTACTGATTCTTTGGAAAGTAGTACAATAGCTCTGCATTGCTCACTGTACATTTGTAGGCCACACCATTCCTTGGAAAGAAGTACAATAACTCTGCATTGCTTACTGTACATTTGTAGGCCACACCATTCCTTGGAAGGAAGTACAATAGCTCTGCATTGCTCACTGTACATTTGTAGGCCACACCATTCCTTGGAAAGAAGTACAATAACTGGGTCCTGATTGTTATTGATCACAATGCCAATATTATACATTTGGGGGGAAAAAGTATATTCAAGATTCTCGTTGAAATTTTACTGTTTCTTGTTTGTACACTATTTACTGTTATTTTTATATTTTCATAATTCCAGAGTTTGTGTATGATCACATTTTCATTGTATGGGAAACCATATGGGCATCCAAACACATCAGTTCTGCCAACTTTGTGCTATTTATAGCCCTGGCGTTAGTTGAGTATTACAGAGACATCATTCTGGACAATAACATGGACTTTACAGATATAATCAAATTCTTCAATGGTGAGTTTCTGTTTTTGCTAAAGAAATGTTTTACAGTTAACGTGCTTGAAAAAGTCATCAAGAAAATTTTCTGCACTCTATTAAAGAAAAAAAAAACTAACTTATAAATTATTCAAAATTAAAATGATTTTAAATAAATAAATATCATTTTTAAGAACCTTGATTCCAAAATATTTATGTTTAATGGTAAATTGAAAAACTAATGAAATAAACCAATTATATGGCCACCTGATACTGTAGTTCTGTTCAGTGGCCGAAATACAAAGTGATTTAAGTCATTGCATATTTATTATATCTAAGTAAAAGCATATGGGAAATAAGTCCATTTATTTATTTTCATTTCAATAAATCTATTTCTCAGAGGAATAGACTTTAATGCTGTTTTCAGCACATTACAGGCTATATATGGTGGCATTCAGTTTTATTGGTGGAGGAAATTTGAGTAGAATAAAACTGTTGTTTCTCTGAAAAATTTTCTCACAAAACATGTTTTCCCTGTCTCTGACCTAAGTTAAGTTTCCAAGTATTTAAGTAATGTTGGTGAAAGAGAAGCCAGATTGTAAAAACTTACTTAAATGCCTAAAAACTTAATTTAACTTTTGACTGGTTATTTATCTATTATATAATATATATTAATGAAACCATATGCAGTTTTACTTAATCCAGTCTAAAATCACGATCGCATGGCTGCTTTTCTTAGATTTAAATTTTAAAGTATTTACATATATATACTTCAACATGTTGATGAAACAGGAGCCTGGAGATGGCACCAGCACCACTTTGCCATGTTCTCAGTTGAATGTAATGATTTTATTTTCAAGGACTTGTTATCATTTATTTATAGAAATGGCTGAAAGACATGATGCCAAACAAGTGTTGAAGATAGCCAGAGGACTGATATTGAGGCAACAAACTCTAATTGACAATAAATGACAAAAATAGAAATTACCTAAGCATGCATAGGATACCGGCTAGCTGATGCTTCAACATGCCAAATATATATACTGGTGTAGGGTACCAGTGTAAGCATTACTGCTTCAGGACTTAATTTTAGAAATGGCAGACAATTATCCAGAATGCACTGAATACTAAATATAGACAAAAGCTGTGATGGCATTGAGACAAGAAGCTGTCTTGGCAAGCTTGCAGTTTCTTGACAAATCAGAAGTTATTAGTTACAGATTTTGAGTGATAAGTTACCCATAATGCACATAGAATACTTACAGACATGCAATAACCGCCAAAAGCTGCAAGCCTACTAACATTGGACAGGTTTCCTATTCTGCGAAACATCAGATGTCAATACAGATGTGAAGGATAGCTTAGTCTTAATGTTTGCTATGTACCGGTAGATGATTTATTTTAAGCGTATAAAAATTAATGGAATTAAAAGGCAAATCATTTAACTTCATGAATCTGAAATATTTACGTTTTTAAGGTTACATTTTTTAAGTTATATACGGCTTCTTATACATTATTATTATATGCTAGATTGAACGTCTCAAATATTCACTTAAATAAATCTTTAGCATGGATGCCTGGTTCCAAGTACAACAGACTCCTTGGTCCAGATACATTAGACTCCTGGGCCCAAATACATCAGATTCCTAGACCCAAATGCATCTAAGGCTCTGGCTTGAAATCCAATTTTTTTTGTAGACCCTGTCAAAGCAACATTTTGAAGTAAGGCACTAGAGTGATGGCAATTAATGTCATTGGTCGCAGGTTTAATCCCATGCACGACCCAATGTCCTTTTAAAAAACAACAACTTGCTACCGGTTCTACCCAGGAAACCAATTCAAGGACAATTCGTGTAATCCCTGAGCTATCTTTGTAGTCAAGCTAAAATATAAATATATAAATTTGGATAAACTAAACTTACGTGGTATCTGAAACCTTTTCTTGTTATAATATTTTAAAAATTATTATAGTATCAATATTCATGCCAGAACGTTAATTTTTTTGAAATGTTTGTAAGAAATTGGAATTTAAAAATTTGACAAACACAGTGTCAGAGTAGAATTTAACATAGAAAACTTTGTTGTGCATCCTTTTACTCACCAGACTAGTGATAAACTTTGAGTCGGAACAATAAAATGTTTAATTTTGTTTAAAACCAATTTACCAAGGAAATAGCTACATAAACTTGCAGATAATCAAATACCATGGTACTACTTTAACAGAAATTGCCGGGAATTAGTAATGTTTTTCACAAAAAAAAATTAAGAGTACAAAATTTTATTTCGAGTTGCCAGTTTTAGTTGCCAGTCTCCTGACTAAATGTTGATAAAATAGCACTTGGAAGATTAATTATTAGCAAATTGATCATTCAGAATTTACAGGCAATTCTCTGTGTGATCACATTGTGCATTGTTTGGCTCTTTGTCAGTTAACTATTTTCTCAGTTTCTCTCCCTTGAAATCAAAAAGTAATGGCCCAGTTAAAGCAAGGATGGAATTGTCTAAAAAGAAAATGGTCAAGTTACGGGGTAATAACCGTTAATCATGACTAGTATGGATGTTTTCACATCAGAAATATGTGAAGCATGTTTGTATACTAGCTTGCAATATGAATTTAAATATCATTGTAAACAAATAAAAAAGAAAGAGGCATAATTTATTATCACTAGTAGGGAGGTTGGAATTAAACCCTAGACTTTTGTATGAAAAAGTAACATGCTGCCTTTTTGCCACATAAGCCAAAATGGAGGCAAGATAATAGTGACATGCCTATAAATAATTTTCTTGATTTACATCATTCCAGGTGCTCAATCCCACTTTAATATAACTGAGTCACGGTTAACATGTTATCTTTTTTTGTTTGTTGTGGTTGGTTGATATGATATAAATAGTAACTTTCTACATCTGTACCTTGGGGTTCTTTTTACTAACCTGCAAAAAATCAAAGATTTTAGTACAAATAAAAATGGTAACACATGCAGATATTTCTATAAGTTGCTGCAAAATTATAAAAGGAAAATTATATTAAAAAGGCTTTCAAAATTCCTTATGATATTGTTAGTGAAACACTAAATGAATCACCAGTAAGTGACTTTTAATCATAAACAGGACCCCTATGGAAATAATGATTTATAAATATCCCATATTTGCAGTTTACACCTGTCTATGTGCATGAAAGAAAAATTTTCAACAATTTTGTCCTTCTTTAATAATTCAATCTTAATTACCTAGAAATACTTCGAAACTTGAAACTCCTATGGCTAATTATTTTTTAATTGGTGTCTCCTTGGTTTTCTATAAATCATGTCAATGACACAGTGACTTAGTTTTGTAAATTTCTGGGAAAACTTAAACCTCAGACATTGTCTGGTTTTGAGAGCAGATGATGATTAAGTGAAGTGATTAACCAATTATGTCAGGGTTGATATATAATATATTATGGATTTTTATTTTGCTTTAATAGAAAATGTTGGTAAATTGAATGAAAATGTAAGTTTATTGAAACCAGGACTTATATAGAAGGATAGGAAACTTGCATCTCCTGACAAAATATTGATAAGATTGCACACAAAGGAATAAATATTTGGTAAATTAACCATTCATAATTTACATGCAACTGATTTCTTGTGCATAAGTTGTAAAATTGCGAAATTTTGTAATCAGAAGTGTGACAATTTTAAACACAAATTACTGTGAATGGTATTGTTTTGATGAGAATTTCATTCTGCAATGTAAGAATTTTGATTTGTGTTCCCAAGATGAATGGAATTTAAGAAACAAGATATTGCAAGATTTTGCATGAATATGCCAGTGTTCACAAAATCTCAATCATTTGCCTTTCCTTCTCTATATAATTCGTTGATTGAATGGTGCAATATAATTTCATGAAATAAAACCTGGCAAGTGCTGTGAAAAATACTTTATTGGTGTTATTAGGTGAAGGGGGCGCAGCTCATGTTTAACTGTCTTTTCAAAGGATAAAAAGAGTCATTAACTACTCAGTTAACAGTCTGCAGTTGTGTCTGTTTGTAAATTGGCTTTCCATGGAACTCAAAAGTTTGATGATTGGAGTGGGAATCAGATTCCATATTGAATATCAGATGAATTTATGGTACAATCTCTGTACTGTCCTCTGATCTGAAAACATGGATCTGTTTATTATATATTGAATTTCAAGGTACAATGCAATTTTATAGCTTCTTATCTAAAACCTGGAAGACAGGTTTAAGATATTTGATTTCAAGGTTGTTTTATATTTTTTTATCTAAAAATCTGGATTCATTTATTTTATATTCAATTTCAGGGTAGTTTTGTATCTCCTTATCTGAAACCTGGAAGACTGATATATTATATTAATTTTTAAGATTATTTTACATATTTTGATCTGAAATTTTAAATATTGAATTTCAAGGTTGTTTAATATGTTATATCTTCAGATCTGAAAACTGAGATCTGTACCATGTTATAATATATTGTATTCCAGGGTTGTTTTAGTTAATATTTAATCTGTAATCCTGGATATTTTATATCTCTTGTAATATGTTAATGAATTGCAATTATAGAGAATGCAATTCATTACAAATATATTAGAAAAGCATGTATGATAACACTGTTAAATAAAATATTAAATTATTTACTTAAAAGTGAAATAAAGTGAATTTCAATTATAAACATTGCGATTCATAGCAAATGTGTTAGAAATGACATGTATGATAACTCTTGAAATAAGATATATTTGATTTACTTGCATGTGAAATATAGTGAATTTCAATGATAGATAATGCATTTCATAGCAAATGTGTTAGAAAGACATGACTTTTGTATGATTACAATATTACATAAAATATTAAATGATTTACTTATTAGCTCACCTGAGCAGAAGGCTTCACAAGTGAGCTTTTGTGATCACCTGGTGTCCGTTGTCTGTCTTCCGTCGTCTGTCATTAACTTTTAGCTTTTAACAACTTCTCATTTGAAACCACTGGGCCAATTTTGATTCACAGTAATGTTCCTTGGGTGACCCTCTACCAAGTTTGTTCAAGCCATCTTGATTCATCAAAAAACATGGCCGCCAGGGTCGGGGCAAGTTTAATTAGTAAAAACTTAAAAAATCTTCTTGTCAGAAACTACTTGCTCGATTTTAAAATAATTTCACAGAAAAATGTTCCTTGGGTGACCCTCTACCTAGTTTGTTCAAGCCATCTTGATTCGTCAAAAAACATGGCGGCAAGGGGATGGGGTTAGTTTACTATATAAGCTATATTAAAAAACTTAAAAAATCTTCTTGTCAGGAACTTCTGGCTTGATTTTAAAATAATTTCATAGAAATGTTCCTTGAGTGACTCTCTACCAAGTTTGTTCAAGCCATCTTGATCGTCAAAAAACATGATAGCCAGGGGGTGGGGTTAGTTTTATGCCAAATGAATGCCCTTGTTTTATAACTTAAATGTCTGTATATAGCAATTATTATAAGACGAGGTAATAAACTCTTTAAATAAACTTTTTTTTTGCTATTATTATACAATATTATACCAGATATAAGTTTTAAAAGATAATTCATCATAAAAAGATAAATGATACAATTATAATCGATGATTGAAATATTATTCATAAATCATGAACCATTTTAAAATAGGTGTTTTTCTGAATATAAAAGTCAGAGTTTTTTTGGTTCAGATAGGGATGGTTTATTGCTTCATAATAAAGCAATACCATAATTTTAGCTAGTGTCTTCACAGCAAAAAGTCTACTTGAGATTTTCAGTGTCAAAGTGTAGTTGAAATCTCGGAAGAGGAGTTTAATTGATTTTGGGGGGGAGTGCACTGCGACAAAGATTCTTTCAAGCGATAGGCTTTGGGAAGGCTTTTGTTTGAAACTCATAGGAATATTTATTGTGCTGGAACTGTGGATTGTTTCATGCACAATAATTTAGTCTGATGCTTTAGTTTGAAACCGTTCTCAAAAACAACAGGTTAGTTTTGTGCTGGAACTGGATTTTTATCTTAGTTCGAAGACTTAGGTTTGGAGCAGTCTCCAAACTTATAGGCAGCTATAGTAAAGACTTCAAAATTTAAGCCTTCTTGTCAGAATCTACTGACCTGGTTTTGATGTAATTTCTCTAACATTTACCATGGGTGAACCTCTACCAAGTTTGAATTCTTCTACGCATCTGTTACATCTTCAAAACAAATCAAAATTCTAACTACTTGCCCATCTCGTCTTTCTGGAATTTTGAGTGTACATGTATTATATAATTTACTTAAGTTGGGTGACTGAAGGTCAGTCAGGTGAGCGATATAGGACCATCTTGACCCTCTTGTATTGTAATATGAAGATGTAATGGAGGTTTATTATGCGATCTGTTACTGTATTCACCATAATTCAAAGTGAGAAAATCATTTGTGTATTTCAAATTTAAATTCTTTGTCATCTTTTCATTATACAGATGTTCTGGTGTATCACACTGTTACAGGTTATATTATGTTATTTAGGTGCAGAAGCCATTGTCATATTTTCTTATATTGCTCTTGGTTCACTTTTTCAGTTCTGTGTCAGGCCAAGATTTTATCAAGCACTAGAGAATAAAACATCAAAGTATATTCTCAAATTCATCATCAGAGTATAATCTCAAATTCATCATCAGAGTTAAAAAAATAAAGTACAAACCTCCTATTCACCATCAGGCTATGAATCTCTGATTCAACATCAGAGTACAAATCTCAGATTCAACATCAGAATACAAATCTCAGATACAATATCAGAGTACAAATCACAGATTCAACATCGGAGTACAAATCTCATATTCAACATCAGAGTACAAATCTCAGATACAATATCAGAGTACAAATCCAAGATTCAACATCAGAAAACAAATCTCAGATTCAATATCAGAATACAAATCTCAGATACAATATCAGAGTACAAATCCCAGATTCAACATCAGAGTACAAATCTCATATTCAACATCAGAGTACAAATCTCAGATTCAATATCAGAAAACAAATCTCAGATTCAACATCAGAATACAAATCTCATAGTCAACATCAGGGTATGAATCTTTGATTCAGTGTAAGAATACAAATCTCATATTCAACATCATATTCAACATCAGAGTACAAATCTCATATTCAACATCAGAGTACAAATCTCAGATTCAATATCAGAGTACACATCTTATATTCAACATCAGAGTACCAATGTCAGATTCAATATCAGAAAACAAATCTCAGATTCAGTATCAGAATACTAATCTCATATTCAAAATCATATTCAACATCAGAATACAAATCTCAGATTCAATATCAGAGTACAAATCTCAGATTCAACATCAAAATACAAATTGCAGATTCATCATCAGAATACAAATCTCATATCATCAGAGTACAAATCTCATAATTACCACCAGAGTACAAATCTCATATTCATCATCAGAATACAAATCTCATACTCATCATCAGAGTACAAATCTCATATTTACCACCAGAGTACAAATCTCAGATTCAACATCAGAGTACAAATCTCATATTTACCACCAGAGTACAAATCTCATATCCAACATCAGAGTACAAATCTCATATTTACCACCAGAGTACAAATCTCAGATTCATCATCAGAATACAAATCTCATACTCATCAGAGTACAAATCTCATATTTACCACCAGAGTACAAATCTCAGATTCAGCATCAGAGTACAAATCTCATATTTACCACCAGAGTACAAATCTCATATCCAACATCAGAGTACAAATCTCATATTTACCACCAGAGTACAAATCTCAGATTCATCATCAGAGTACAAATCTCAGATTCATCATCAGAGTACAAATCTCATATTTACCACCAGAGTACAAATCTCAGATTCAACATCAGAGTACAAATCTCATATTCATCATCAGAGTACAAATCTCATATTTACCACCAGAGTACAAATCTCAGATTCAACATCAGAGTACAAATCTCATATTTACCAGCAGAGTACAAATCTCATATCCAACATCAGAGTACAAATCTCAGATTCAACATCGGAATACAAATCTCATATTCATCATCAGAATACAAATATCATTCATCATCAGAGTACAAATCTCAGATTTAATATCAGAGTACAAATCTCATATTTACCATCATAGTACAAATCTCAGATTCAATATCAGAGTACAAATCTCATATTTACCAACAGAGTACAAATCTCAGATTCAATGTCAGAGTACAAATCTCAGATTCAATATCAGAGTACAAATCTCATATTTACCATCAGAGTACAAATCTCATATTTGCCATCAGAGTACAAATCTCAGATTCAATATCAGAGTACAATTATCAGATTCAACACCAGAGTACAAATCTCATATTTACCATCAGAGTACAGATCTCATTTTCAAGTTTTAGACTTTCTTCATAAAATACCACTCAATCAAATTTATCAAATTAAAGAGTATGAAGTATGTTACTTTTTCATATTTTACTAAAAAAAATACTTGGTTATTTAATGTGAGAGAGTTTGTCATTTATTTAGGAATACCAAGATGGTTCTATGTAGATTTATTCTGGGGTCTGCTCCCACCATTACAACTGGATGCTATTAATAACCTGTGAGTTGTTTAAAGTGTTTAACTGTATTAAAAAAAACAATACACTGGTGTCCAGATATTTTCAAAATATCAGTTGTGCAATTTTATGATTAATTTTATTTGGTGAGTGTTTTATACAAAAACAACCAAAAACATTTTTGAATGAACATATTTGGCAAAGAAATTCTTTTTGAATTGCAACATTGATTTTCGGAGTTGACAGTGTGGTGCAATAAAGAGAAGCAGCAGACTGAGAGGAGATGACACTAGTATTCTGGTAGTGTATTATCTGTAGATTCATTCACATCAATACCCAGTGTAGCCGAGACCAAGTGACGTTTTTACGTGTTGTTAATGGCAATTATTGTGGTCTCCTTGTAAAATGGCAAAACTTTTGAAACAAATTACAGCTACATATGGTATATTATCTGAGGTGGGATTCATCCCATATGCATGGGGTGCTGTTTTATTATTTGTTCAGTATTTGAGGTTGTCCGCAGGATGTCATTGACCTGATGTGGGATGTCGATTGATCAATCAGCAATCCATATTGGTTGCTACTTCACCATTTTCCTTACACAGGCTTGCAATATCTATGTTAATTTCTTTGGACAAACAATACCACATGGCCAGTGGGCGGATCAATAGACATTCTAGTGTGTGGTCATTTTAAGTGCTGGGGCAAGAGCGTATATACCCAGAGGTCTGCTCAAGTTCTGTGGTATGGCAGCAGTCACTTAATTTTTTATGTTAGCAAAATTTAGTATTACTCAACAAAAGTAATCAATTTGAACATGTTTTATTTCATGCGTCTAACTGAGAAAAGTTGTACAAGGAAACTGAACAATTTAAAGTAAAATAGGTTTTTGCAAGTTATTCTTTCAGAATTTTAAGCCATTTCTGATAGTTAATTTCTGGGGTGCCCTTGTGCTTCAGTGGTCTGTGGTGAAGTCTGAGCATTGATCGATTTCAATGAATTTTTTATATCAACTAATGAATTCTTAATATAAGTGATATAGCGAAACAAGTTTTATTTTGTGATATCAAGAACACTATTTAATGATGTCATTGAATTCTTGCTTTCATTAAATGATTTATTGATATCAATAATTATTGAATAAATGCTATAGATTGATTTTGTATTACCGTATATAGGTAATTGATATCAATTAATCATTTAACAACATCAATAATTTGATTTAATGATATCAGCAATAATTTCATGACATCATTTTTTAGTTTTATTATATCAATTATGTATCTAATTTATGATGAACTTAATTTAATGGTTTCAATAAATATTGAACAAATGATAAAATGGTGCAGCCTTGCTCCATAGAAATGCCACTCGAGATTTGTTTGTAGATTATGGGTTGGAAAAACTAAGTTTAAATAAAAAATCACCCATAGTTGTCTGATATTAAGAGACAACTCATTTCAGATTCTCTGTATATTATAATTATGATGTTGTCATTGTTGTTCACAATATATAACTTTTAAAGTAAATAATAAATGGAAGTAAATGGTCAGTACAACACGTTTAGTCAATAAGCACTGACTTGACATTTCATACATGACAAATGCCGAGCCAGCTTGTAGATTTCTTTAAAAATATAGTGTACTTAGTCACAAACATGATGTGTTAACAAGTCAATGAAAAATGACGCGTTTTTTCTCCCTCTGCTCAATGATTATGAAGTAATATTCTAACCTTTAAGAGAGGTGCAAAAAATTATGAAAACAAATTAACTGTGTGTTGATTGAATACTTATGATTGACAGGTTATGTAGGAGTGAGTGGACATCATAAAAATCTTGTAACATGTCAGTGTATCTACACTGTTTGATTTCACCTTGTAATGAAATCACAAAACTCTCATCAAACGCATTGTAAGCATCATAATTTAACAGAAAATTCTGTTGCTGTAATTTTTTTTATGCCTTTTCTGAAATATGGTGTGCATATTATATTGCACATTTCCTTAAAACTGTTATATTTTTATATTGCACATTATTTTGAAATTAGCTCTACAGGAAGATTCCATTATCAGTATTATTCATTATATGAAAGTCAATGGTGCGTGTCTTGAGACTGATTTGTTTTTACCCATAATTCTGTAATCTTCACTTAATGGTATCATTATATGGGGAGCACATGGTCAAGTGATAGGTCATCGGACCCATGATTTGAGGGTCGTGGGATCGATCCTCCATCACAGCTATGTGTTGTGTCCTTGAGCAAGACACATTTTTTCTGTATATGCTCTGTACTGGTCCTACCCATGAAGTCTCCAAGCGTGATTTGTTGTAAAAACTTGTTTCGCAGTCAATGTTGTATGGTGTTTAGTGTTGCTTTCAACAATTTTTCAGTCATATCGCGACGGTGTCTACTTGAGACAGTATTCTGAGCGCTGTCACACTGGAGTATTATGCCACAGACACATGGTATGATACCCCACTCAGTCACATTATACTGACACCAGGCCGACCAGACCTAGAATTCTCCTCTAAATGCTGAGCGTCAAGCGAGGAAGCTTCTAGTACCATTTTTAAAGTCTTTGGTATGACCCGACCGGGGATCGAACCCATGACCTTCCACATGCGAAGCGGACGCTCTACCACTAGACCACGATGTGGTGTTTTTCACAATCAAAGTAAAATAAATAAGTTAAAACTAAGGGAGCTTCATGGGGAATTTCATTATCAATATAATTCATCATGCAAAATTCCATGGTGTACTAAGCCTTAAAAAATATTTTACCAATAATCAAAAAAAAAAATTTCCCATTAACAAAATACACCGAAAGGTATCATTATAAATTGTATGTTATTATCTAACTAAATGTTGAATTTAGATTTCTGAGGAAGTTTATAAAATCTGTTATTAATTTTGCAGAAAATAAAATCCAGTAAAATATAACTTATCCATTACTCTTCCATTTATTATTTATTTTGATATTAAAAAGAAATAAGTCTGTGTTTAGAAATGTGTTCCATTATATCAAAATCATAATATATTTAATTTTGTAATACACATGGTTTAAATGCAAAGTGTTGTACCTTCATATAAAAATAGAAAGAGGTACACCAGTTTTGCTTATATTCAACCATCAATTAATCTAATTTGTTTAATAATATGAGTATTTATATTTCTTTGTTTTAAAATATCCGACAGAAATCCAAACAACATAGTTTCAATTCAGGGCTAGTGCAATGGTAATGTATAATTATGTGCTATTATTTGTGATGTGTCTGTAACTCCTATGTAGAGATCTTTTGTTTAGTTTTTTGTCAGCTGGTTAATACATTTTATAGCCTCACCTTATATCCTTAGTAGAAAAAGACATGAAGCCAGTAATTTATATTTGTTATGTCAATGTGCATTCATTTCAGATGATAAACTGTCTGCCTGATAAACATAGGTTTATCATGTCAGTGCAAGTTTATCAGGTACATAACATCATTAAATCTCTACAGGATGTAACATTAGTTTAATGCTGAATTTTAGAAATATTGACATGATAAATGGCAGGGCCTCTTCTTGTGTTTTTTTCTAAACCTCACCTGATAATATGAGGCACAAACATGGTATTCTCTATTTCACATAATCTGTCAGACCATGCTCAGCTTGAATCACCTCTGATAAAATTGTTGCTTTGTGACACTTTACAATAAATTTGGGGCTACTCTCAATGGAGGAGAATGATATCATATAGGAATATACAGCCTCATTTGGGGCACATCCAAAGGGAGGAGAATATTTACATATAGGAATATACAGCCTCATTTGGGGCACATCCAAAGGGAGGAGAATATTTACATATAGGAATATACAGCCTCATTTGGGGCACATCCAAAGGGAGGAGAATATTTACATATAGGAATATACAGCTTCATTTGGGGCACATCCCAAGGGAGGAGAATATTTACATATAGGAATATACAGCCTCATTTGGGGCACATCCAAAGAGAGGAGAATATTTACATATAGGAATATACAGCCTCATTTGGGACACATCCAAAGGGAGGAGAATATTTACATATAGGAGTATACAGCCTCATTTGGGGCCACTCCCAGGGGAGGAGTATGTTTACATATAGGAATATACAGCCTCATTTGGGGCCACTCCCGAGGGAGGAGAATGTTTACATATAGGAATATACAGCCTCATTTGGGACCACTCCCGAGAGAGGAAAATGTTTACATATAGGAATATACAGCTTCATTTGGGGCACATCCCAAGGGAGGAGAATATTTACATATGGGAATATACAGCCTCATTTGGGACCACTCCCGAGAGAGGAAAATGTTTACATATAGGAATATACAGCCTCATTTGGGGCCACTCCCGAGGGAGGAGAATATTTACATATAGGAATATACAGCCTCATTTGGGGCCACTCCCGAGGGAGGAGAATGTTTACATATAGGAGTATACAGCCTCATTTGGGACCACTCCCGAGGGAGGAGAATGTTTACATATAGGAATATACAGCCTCATTTGGGACCACTCTCGAGAGAGGAAAATGTTTACATATAGGAATATACAGCCTCATTTGGGGCCACTCCCGAGGGAGGAGAATATTTACATATAGGAATATACAGCCTCATTTGGGGCACATCCAAAGAGAGGAGAATATTTACATATAGGAATATACAGCCTCATTTGGGGCCACTCCCAAGGGAGGAGAATATTTACATATAGGAATATACAGCCTCATTTGGGGCCACTCCCGAGGGAGGAGAATATTTACATATAGGAATATACAGCCTCATTTAGGGCCACTCCCGAGGGAGGAGAATGTTTACATATAGGAATATACAGCCTCATTTGGGACCACTCCCGAGAGAGGAAAATGTTTACATATAGGAATATACAGCCTCATTTGGGACCACTCCCGAGGGAGGAGAATATTTACATATAGGAATATACAGCCTTATTTGGGACCACTCCCGAGGGAGGAGAATATTTACATATAGGAATATACAGCTTCATTTGGGGCCACTCCCAAGGGAGGAGAATGTTTACATATAGGAATATACAGCCTCATTTGGGGCCACTCCCAAGGGAGGAGAATATTTACATATAGGAATATACAGCCTCATTTGGGGCCACTCCCAAGGGAGGAGAATATTTACATATAGGAATATACAGCCTCATTTGGGGCCACTCCCGAGGGAGGAGAATATTTACATATAGGAATATACAGCCTCATTTAGGGCCACTCCCGAGGGAGGAGAATGTTTACATATAGGAATATACAGCCTCATTTGGGACCACTCCCGAGAGAGGAAAATGTTTACATATAGGAATATACAGCCTCATTTGGGACCACTCCCGAGGGAGGAGAATGTTTACATATAGGAATATACAGCCTTATTTGGGACCACTCCCGAGGGAGGAGAATATTTACATATAGGAATATACAGCTTCATTTGGGGCCACTCCCGAGGGAGGAGAATATTTACATATAGGAATATACAGCTTCATTTGGGGCCACTCCCAAGGGAGGAGAATGTTTACATATAGGAATATACAGCCTCATTTGGGGCCACTCCCGAGGGAGGAAAATATTTACATATAGGAATATACAGCTTCATTTGGGGCCACTCCCAAGGGAGGAGAATGTTTACATATAGGAATATACAGCCTCATTTAGGGCCACTCCCGAGGGAGGAGAATGTTTACATATAGGAATATACAGCCTCATTTGGGACCACTCCCGAGAGAGGAAAATGTTTACATATAGGAATATACAGCCTCATTTGGGACCACTCCCGAGGGAGGAGAATATTTACATATAGGAATATACAGCCTTATTTGGGACCACTCCCGAGGGAGGAGAATATTTACATATAGGAATATACAGCTTCATTTGGGGCCACTCCCAAGGGAGGAGAATGTTTACATATAGGAATATACAGCCTCATTTGGGGCCACTCCCAAGGGAGGAGAATATTTACATATAGGAATATACAGCCTCATTTGGGGCCACTCCCAAGGGAGGAGAATATTTACATATAGGAATATACAGCCTCATTTGGGGCCACTCCCGAGGGAGGAGAATATTTACATATAGGAATATACAGCCTCATTTAGGGCCACTCCCGAGGGAGGAGAATGTTTACATATAGGAATATACAGCCTCATTTGGGACCACTCCCGAGAGAGGAAAATGTTTACATATAGGAATATACAGCCTCATTTGGGACCACTCCCGAGGGAGGAGAATATTTACATATAGGAATATACAGCCTCATTTGGGGCCACTCCCAAGGGAGGAGAATGTTTACATATAGGAATATACAGCCTTATTTGGGACCACTCCCGAGGGAGGAGAATATTTACATATAGGAATATACAGCTTCATTTGGGGCCACTCCCGAGGGAGGAGAATATTTACATATAGGAATATACAGCTTCATTTGGGGCCACTCCCAAGGGAGGAGAATGTTTACATATAGGAATATACAGCCTCATTTGGGGCCACTCCCGAGGGAGGAAAATATTTACATATAGGAATATACAGCTTCATTTGGGGCCACTCCCAAGGGAGGAGAATGTTTACATATAGGAATATACAGCCTCATTTAGGGCCACTCCCGAGGGAGGAGAATGTTTACATATAGGAATATACAGCCTCATTTGGGACCACTCCCGAGAGAGGAAAATGTTTACATATAGGAATATACAGCCTCATTTGGGACCACTCCCGAGGGAGGAGAATATTTACATATAGGAATATACAGCCTTATTTGGGACCACTCCCGAGGGAGGAGAATATTTACATATAGGAATATACAGCTTCATTTGGGGCCACTCCCAAGGGAGGAGAATGTTTACATATAGGAATATACAGCCTCATTTGGGGCCACTCCCAAGGGAGGAGAATATTTACATATAGGAATATACAGCCTCATTTGGGGCCACTCCCAAGGGAGGAGAATATTTACATATAGGAATATACAGCCTCATTTGGGGCCACTCCCGAGGGAGGAGAATATTTACATATAGGAATATACAGCCTCATTTAGGGCCACTCCCGAGGGAGGAGAATGTTTACATATAGGAATATACAGCCTCATTTGGGACCACTCCCGAGAGAGGAAAATGTTTACATATAGGAATATACAGCCTCATTTGGGACCACTCCCGAGGGAGGAGAATATTTACATATAGGAATATACAGCCTCATTTGGGGCCACTCCCAAGGGAGGAGAATGTTTACATATAGGAATATACAGCCTTATTTGGGACCACTCCCGAGGGAGGAGAATATTTACATATAGGAATATACAGCTTCATTTGGGGCCACTCCCGAGGGAGGAGAATATTTACATATAGGAATATACAGCTTCATTTGGGGCCACTCCCAAGGGAGGAGAATGTTTACATATAGGAATATACAGCCTCATTTGGGGCCACTCCCGAGGGAGGAAAATATTTACATATAGGAATATACAGCTTCATTTGGGGCCACTCCCAAGGGAGGAGAATGTTTACATATAGGAATATACAGCCTCATTTGGGGCCACTCCCGAGGGAGGAGAATATTTACATATAGGAATATACAGCCTCATTTGGGGCCACTCCCGAGGGAGGAGAATGTTTACATATAGGAATATACAGCCTCATTTGGGGCACATCCCAAGGGAGGAGAATATTTACATATAGGAATATACAGCCTCATTTGGGGCACATCCCAAGGGAGGAGAATATTTACATATAGGAATATAGTCAAAGTACAGCTCATATAATTATGGGGTCTCTCTAAAGGGAGGAGATTTTTTACATATAGGAATATACAGCCTTATTTGGGGCCACTCCCAAGGGAGTAGAATGTTTACATATAGGAATATACAGCCTCAATGGGGCCACTCCCAAGGGAGGAGAATGTTTACATATAGGAATATACAGCCTTATTTGGGGCCACTCCCAAGGGAGTAGAATGTTTACATATAGGAATATACAGTCTCATTTGTGGCACATCCCAAGGGAGGAGAATGTTTACATATAGGAACATACAGCCTCATTGGGGCCACTCCCAAGGGAGGAGTATGTTTACATATAGGAATATACAGCCTCATTGGGGCCACTCCCAAGGGAGGAGTATGTTTACATATAGGAATATACAGCCTTATTTGGGGCCACTCCCAAGGGAGTAGAATGTTTACATATAGGAATATACAGTCTCATTTGTGGCACATCCCAAGGGAGGAGAATGTTTACATATAGGAACATACAGCCTCATTGGGGCCACTCCCAAGGGAGGAGAATGTTTACATATAGGAATATACAGCCTCATTGGGGCCACTCCCAAGGGAGGAGTATGTTTACATATAGGAATATACAGCCTTATTTGTGGCACATCCCAAGGGAGGAGAATGTTTACATATAGGAATATACAGCCTCATTTGGGGCACATCCCAAGGGAGGAGAATGTTTACATATAGGAATATACAGCCTCATTTGGGGCCACACCCAATGGAGGAGAATGTTTACATATAGGAATATACAGCCTCATTTGGGGCACATACCAAGGGACCTCATTTGGGGCCACTCCCAAGGGAGGAGAATGTTTACATATAGGAATATACAGCCTCATTTGGGGCACATACCAAGGGACCTCATTTGGGGCCACTCCCAAGGGAGGAGAATGTTTACATATAGGAATATACAATCTTTTTAGAGCAAGGTAAGAGAAGCTCACTCATGAGTGGCATATCTGACTATCAATCCAGCAGTTGTTAGTTTGAATTCCTGCATGGCCACAGTCGCTGTTATGATTGATATACGACATTGCATCTTATTATTATTTGTCTCTCACCACTGATTCACGTTGGAAGGTTATCAGTTACTTGCAGAGATGGGGTGTTCTTGAGTACTGGTTAACCTTCCAGGATCCCAGGAAAGATTGGTTAGGATAACTGATCATCTGTTAGCCCTTGATGGTATAAAATAACGCTATATATTCAACAACAAAAAAACACCTGCTGAGAAAAACTTAACATTATACAAGCTTGGGCATTTTATGAGCATGTAAAATAAAATATCTGGCACGTGTAAAACCAGTATGTGATGCTAAGACAGATGTGTTCTGCTCAAGTTAATCTTCTGTGAAGCTCATTTTTGGACTCAAACCTGAAATTGTTTTTTTTTTCTGATCATAGTTACTGAACACTGTCTCTGTTAATTAACACAAATGCTTTAAATGACTTGGTGAATTCCTTGTAAGAGTGCATCTGACAAGTCAAATTGGTGAAAACAATAATTGAAATGAAATATCAGTAGACAAAATACCCCTCTGCTATATTTAATTTTTTTTTTCATTTATTTTCATTTATCATTTTATATTATACATCATATGAAACATACAAATCTTGGCCTAATCTGAAATAGTAGAATAGTACATATATTTAAACAATGTATCGTGAAATTTCAGATGTTAAGTAATGTCACATTCATCTATCTATACTGGTACATTATGAAAAAAACATAAAACATGGTGTAAAAAAACATTTCTGTTTAAACTTATTGTATAATAGATAATAACTTTCTTCATCTACAATATACTCACGATTAAAAGCCTGTGGTGGTGATGCATTTCTCAAATAGTGGGACATTTACTTGGGTCCTAAAAATCCAAAAAAAATTTGAAGTGTGTGTAAAATGCCTCTAATACGTTGCCAGTAATGAGGCATTTATGCAACTTTAAATTGTTTAAACCAGACTTGAATTTACATAGATTAAAAAAGTAGCAATTAAGTGATGTTTTGTTTTGCTAATAAAAGTAAAGATCTATTCATTAATCAAGGACTTATACAGAGGAGAAAAAGCAACAGATTGAGATGTTACGAACGCTCGTGTATTCACGCAAAATCAGATATCTTAACTTCCATTCATATCAGAAATACAAATCAAAATTCTTTCTTTGCTCAATTTAATTCTCTACAAAATGAGACCATTCCCAGCTAATTGTGTTTAAAATTGTTGAAGTACTTACAATTACAAAATTTGTATACTGCAACTAAAAAATCAAGGAAAGTACTTGAAAATTTGCTTCAGACTGCAATATTTTAGATTCAAGATCTTTTTGCGTGTGTTAAAAACAGTATAAAACATCTAAGGTCTCATATACCTTACATTTTATGTAAAAGAATACAGTTGCTTGTAAAACTTGAATGATTAATTTGCCAAAGTATTAATTATTCGCATGCTATGTTATGAACATTTAGTAGAGTGATACAAGTTTCCTACCTTTATATAAGTTGTTGATATAATGGAAGATTTGTAAAGAGCCCTTATTTCATGAAAGGCGTGACCTTTGTGTAAATATTAATAATGATTAAACTATTGCTGTGTAACCCAAATTTATGGATTTTCTTTTTTTTTTCATGTTTTTTTATGCGTTATTTACAAAGGAATTAAATCCAAGCTTTTTTGTACATTTGTAGAAAAATAATCAACATAATAGAAAAAGGGTCTTTATATAAATTCAGTGATTTGTTAACTATATTGCCTTCATTGTATGATTGGCACATGTCAATTTTGTGTAAAGAATTTTTTTTTTTTTTGTACTTTTTATGAAAAAAACACAAATAATCATAAAATAGAATATAATTGAAAAAATAATTTTAATTGGCTCTTATTTAAATTTTAGCTTTTTGCCATTACTTGATTTAATCAATAATGTTACAAGAAACATGACTTGTGAAATCCAGTTGTATCTTATACCAATTCTCATTGTCCAATAGGATGCCAGATATCTGACATGTGACCACACTTCCAATGTCATTGTCCAATAGGATATCAGATATCTGACATGTGGCCACACGTCCAATGTCATTGTCCAATAGGATACCAGATATCTGACATGTGGCCACAAGTCCAATGACATTGTTCAATAGGATACCAGATATCTGACTTTGATCACACTTCCAATGATATTGTCCAATAGGATAATATATATCTGATGTGTGACCACACTTCCAATGTCATTGTCCAATAGGATACCAGATAACAGACTTGTGGCCACACTTCCAATGTCATTGTCCAATAGGATGCCAGATTTGCGGGATTTGACATCAGATTGTATCACAAGCCCAACGTCATTGTCCAATACCATGTCAGATTACCTGGCATGTGACCTTAAGTTAAGTCATATGTTATTGTCCAACAGGATGCCAAATATCTGGTATGTAGCCTCATGTTTTGGCACACTTTAGGTGGCAATTTCTGATATATTCAAATATCTGGCTTGTTATGCCAGTCTTCCACTGTCATTGCACAGTAGGATGCACCAGATATCTGGGATTTGACATTAAAATGTATCATATGTGCAATGTCATTGTCTGGTAGGATGCCGGATATATGGCATGTCACACCAAATTGTATCACATGCCCAATGGCATTGTCCAAAAGGATTCCAGATACCTCGCATGTGACCACATGTTATACCACATGCCCAATGTCATTGTCCAATAGGATGTCTGATATATGGCATGTCATACCAAATTGTATCACATGCCTAATGGCATTGTCCAGTAGGCTTCCATATACTTGGCATGTGACCACATGTTATACCACATGCCCAATGTCATTGTCCAATAGGATGTCAGATATATGGCATGTCACACCAAATTGTATCACATGCCTAATGGCATTGTCCAGCAGGCTTCCATATACTTGGCATGTGACCACATGTTATACCACCTGCCCAATGTCATTGTCCAATAGGATGCTGGATATATGGCATGTGACACCAAATTGTATCACATGCCCAATGGCATTGTCCAATAGGATTCCAGATACCTGGCATGTGACCACATGTTATACCACATGTTCAATGTCATTGTCCAATAGGATGCCGGATATATGGTATGTGACATCAAATTGTATCACATGTCCAATGTGTCATTAACAATTATGATACCAGATACCTGTGCTTCATTTTTTTGCTTTATAATTTTAAACCAAATCCTAGCGACAAGTATTAAAGTATGCAACTTCATTTATCACTTTTAATTAAATTAATTCAACTAATTTGAATTCATTTTGGCTCCAAATATCCATACATTTGTCCATGTTATGTTTGCCCCCAACTCCCACCTCACCCCACTCTGGTTTAAAATCTAACAGAGTTTAGTAACATGTATTTTTATGCTTCCCTCATTAGATTAAAGTTACAAAGGTACATGTGATCACTGAACAGTGGTGTGTTGCCAGTGATGCCTTTTTACTTCTCTGTTTTATCCGCCTGTGATATTAACAAATTAAATTTGACTGAAATCATTCCAAACACATTTACGGTCATTCTATTGATTTGTTTATTGTAGTTAAGGCCCCTCATGATTATTAAAAAAAAATGTTATATTATATTGGTTACTTAAAAAAACAAATATCAGAAAGAATGTCAGAAATAATTTCTAAAATTCATAACTTTTTTATATTTTATATTTTTAACAGTTTTTCATATTTCGAATACAAATTTTAAAGTAAAGAGGTTTAAGATTTGAGGATTGTTTTTGTTACATGTTAGTTTTTACAGCTTTTAATTTAGTCTTGTACCAGAAATATAATACACTCATATACATGTTTTTAAACAATCATGTGGAAAAATTTAAACCAGTCTGAATCATGGTTATCAAGAAGCTTCAGAATTGTTTTAGACTGGTTCACTATACTAGCATCCTAGCAATTTCCAGCACATTTTTTTTTAAAATGCTTCAATGAATGCATGTTTTATTTTAAATCTTTTCTTACATCAGGTAGGTGAACTCAGTGTAAAGAATTAAGAAACAGAATAATTTTGATACGACTAATCTGAAATAATTTACTGAACACGTGTTATGATAAGAAATGAGATAAAAATCTTTATTTTAAAGCATCTTATGAAGAGTTAAAAATATTAAACACATTAGCCAGGCCCGATTACCTCAGGTGGTTACGCGTCTGACTACCAGTCAAGGGGTCATGAGAATACCTGTCTCTGTGATGATTGATATACGACATTGTGTCTCTTTATCATTCGCCTCTCACCGCTGATTCATTTGGGAAAGTTATCAGTTACTTGTGGAGATAGGGTGTGCTCGAGTACTGGTTAACCTTTCAGGATCCCAGGAAAGAGTGCTTATGTTAACTGATCATCAGTTAGCCCTCGATGGCTTAAAAAAGATGCTAAATATTCAATCAATCAATCAATTATTTTACATTTTTGTCAATATCGTGAAAATTGGTGTATACTGAAATCTGCTAGGATGCCAATATATGCTATGTATTAGTATATGTGTATGTCGTTAAGTCATGAGTTATAAGTTAACGATTATAATATTGAATTGATGGATTGTTTATTTAACAATTGCTATAGAATATAAACACAACTTTGAGTTATATTTACATGACCTGTAATACTTTAAATATCAAAGCAAAAGAAAATCAACTTTAATAAATTTTACCGGACACTTCAAGAAATGGCATCAAAGAACCACTTTTTATAAAACTTATTCTTGCAACATTTTTCTTCTAAATTATTGTTAAACAAATTTCAAAGTAACATTTTATTTTTATTTAATTGAATACTAAACAGAACAGCTAACCCGCCATCTGACATTTTATGTATTTTCTCAAAAAGTATCAAAACTTGTGCTGCACGTGCAAAATGCATTTCATGCCAAACATATGAGCAAAAGCGTTTGTATAAAATTTAGCAATCGTGCTCTGTATAATCAATATGTTAATGTCGAATACGAATTTTGATAATGCTACTCAATATTTTGACGAAGATAATTGGCAGTACAAAAGTGGCAGTTAGCTGTTCCGTTCAGTTTCCATTTCTGTTGTATATATAATGTACAGGCATGACAATAATATTATTGTGATCATAAACATAAACGTTATTGTAAACTATTTTGTTGAAAATCTTAAAAGAAATATAATTATGTTATTGAAAACGTTTCCTTTTTATGACGTATCCCATACAAGATACTATGTCTCAGAAGTGTCACTAGAGAACCCCATAAATGTCCGGTTTATATTCGTGGGGGTTTAATCCACTTGCCATACAAATATTCATAGTTTAAACATCATATGAATTTTACCTGGGATCCTCTGAATGGAAGAAAGTTTAATATCAATGTCTATATTAATCTCTTTTCTCTCAAATTTTCGGCTTACGCCTTCTTGTGGAAGACATTTGGATGCAGAGGCTAGACTCAAAAACACCAAATGGATGCAATGTTAAATCAAATTTCACATACTAACTTTATGAATGACTTATTGATACCTGGAACCCTTTATGTGTCTGAAACGTTTGGGGAATTCTAACGCCACATCATTTGGCATTGTTAACGTTACATCATTTTCTCTTAAATTTTTTGATGTGACATCATTTCCTGCAAGTTGCTTATTGTTACAAAATAAAGAACGTTTCAAGATGGATGTGACTTAGTTTTTAAAACGTTATTGCTATTTTCCTGGTGAAGGCATAAGCCGAAAATTTGAAAAAAAAAGTTTAATATAGACATTGATATTAAACGTCATAGTTTGACATCCTAATATCCCAATATGTTTCAAAAGCTCACCAACCTTGAAGCAAAATCTTGGATCAGCCCCTGGTCAAACTACCAATCCGGTGTCCAGGGAATGCAATACTCTGTGCATGTTTTAAGATATTTTAAAAAAAGTTCTATGTAATCTGGTTTGAAATATTTTCAAAATGGTTCATAGTGGTTGTGATTTCTTGCTGCATGAGTAGAGCAAAAGTTGGCATAGCATAAACTGCAATAAGACATCACTGGTGTTAAAAAAGTGACTTTTATAGGATTTTGAGGACTTCTTTTTTTTTAAAAAATCTCAGGGTGTCACTGCATCCTCTTTAAAAAAAACAAGCTGGTCAACCTACAGTTATTGCACATTTTTATGTGGGAATACATTCCTGCTTTAAAAAAAACACTTAAAAAATCTATGTGGAATATCTTTTTACCATGAAAATCCTAGCCCTTATTTTATATAGAACAAAGAACAAAATTCAACCATGTAGTGAGACCTTCACTAACCTTCGAACAAAGAAAGGGGACACCTATGGACTTTTCTTTAATGAAAGCATACATGTGATACCTCATGACGTTTAACAAAAACTCATAGTTTTTTTACCAATTCACAGTCTCATGGGTCTTGATCAGAATCTTCAGACAGGTTGCTGTAAAATTTCAAAAAGAATATTTTTATTTGTCTTGCATAATTATGTTCTTATGATGATGTTAATGGAACACTAAATGAATTTTGCAGTGTTTTTATTTTTTGTTATTTCAAAGTTTACGTTAAGAAGTAAGCTGGCAAACATGATTTAAATGGATCTCTGATGTGTAACAAGGCTTAACAGGATTTATCTGGTATACAGATATTTATTTATTCTCTTAATTAGTTATTGTTGTATGGTGTAAAGCATCCCTTTCAATAATTTTCTAGTCCTATAGCAGCAGTGTTAACTTGAGACAGTATTCTGATCATTGCCACACTCGAGTATCATGCTGCAGACACTTGGTATGATACCCCACATTATACTGACACCGAAACGGTCAGACTTAAAAATGTCCTCTAAATGCTGAGAGCCAAACTTCTAGTACCTTTATTCAAGTCTACGGTATGATCCAACTGGGGATCAAACCCATGACCCTTTGCATGCAAGGTGGACGCTCTATCACTAAACCATGCTGTAGTGTTGGCTTGTATGGTTACAGATAAACAGCCTCATAATATTGCAGCCTAAAATTTCAGAAATGAAGATTTAAGTTACGGTTATCGCCCGAAAGACAACTCGTCCCATATTTCGATAAAGACAATTCATCCAATACTATAAAAGCAACTTGTCCTACATTTCGATAAATACAACTCATCCAAAACTATAAAAAGCAACGTGTCTCATATCGTAAGACAACTCATCCAATACTATAAAAGCAACTTGTCTCATATTTTTAGACAACTTATCAAATACTATAAAAGCAACTTGTGTCATATTTTTAGACAACTCATCAAATACTATAAAAGCAACTTGTCTCATATTTTTAGACAACTCATCAAATACTTTAAAAGCAGCTTGTGTCATATTTTAAGACAACTCATCCAATACTATAAAAGCAACTTGTGTCATATTTTAAGACAACTCATTCAATACTATAAAAACAACTTGTCTCATATCTTAAGACAACTCATCCAATACTATAAAAGCAACTTGTGTCATATTTTTAGACAGCTCATTAAATACTATAAAAGCAACTTGTGTCATATTTTTAGACAACTCATCCAATACTATAAAAGCAGCTTGTGTCATATTTTAAGACAACTCGTCCAATACTATAGAAGCAGCTTGTGTCATATTTTAAGACAACTCATCCAATACTATAAAAGCAACTTGTGTCATATTTTAAGACAACTCATCCAATACTATAAAAGCAACTTGTGTCATATTTTAAGACAACTCATCCAATACTATAAAAACAACTTGTCTCATATCGCAAGACAACTCATCCAATACTATAAAAGCAACTTGTGTCATATTTTAAGACAACTCATCCAATACTATAAAAACAACTTGTCTCATATCGTAAGACAACTCATCCAATACTATAAAAGCAACTTGTGTCATATTTTAAGACAACTCATCCAATACTATAAAAGCAACTTGTGTCATATTTTAAGACAACTCATCCAATACTATAAAAACAACTTGTCTCATATTGTAAGACAACTCATCCAATACTATAAAAGCAACTTGTGTCATATTTTAAGACAACTCATCAAATACTATAAAAGCAACTTGTGTCATATTTTAAGACAACTCATCCAATACTATAAAAGCAACTTGTGTCATATTTTAAGACAACTCATCCAATACTATAAAAGCAACTTGTGTCATATTTTAAGACAATTCATCAAATACTATAAAAGCAACTTGTGTCATATTTTTAGACAACTCATCAAATACTATAAAAGCAACTTGTGTCATATTTTTAGACAACTCATCCAATACTATAAAAGCAACTTGTGTCATATTTTTAGACAAATCATCAAATACTATAGAAGCAGCAGCTTGTGTCATATTTTAAGACAACTCATCCAATTCTATAAAAGCAACTTGTCTCATATTTTAAGACAACTCATCAACTTGTCTCATATTTTAAGACAACTCATCCAATACTATAAAAACAACTTGTCTCATATTTTAAGACAACTCATCCAATACTTTAAAAGCAACTTGTCTCATATTTTAAGACAACTCATCCAATACTATAAAAGCAACTTGTCTCATATTTTAAGACAACTCATCCAATACTTTAAAAGCAACTTGTCTCAAATTTTAAGACCAACTCATCCAATACTTTAAAAGCAACTTGTGTCATATTTTAAGACAACTCATCCAATACTTTAAAAGCAACTTGTCTAATATTTTAAAGACAACTCATCCAATACTATAAAAGCAACTTGTCTCATATTTTAAGACAACTCATCAACTTGTCTCATATTTTAAGACAACTCATCCAATACTATAAAAGCAACTTGTCCCATATTTTAAGACAACTCATCCAATACTTTAAAAGCAACTTGTCTCATATTTTAAGACAACTCATCCAATACTATAAAAGCAACTTGTCTCATATTTTAAGACAACTCATCCAATACTTTAAAAGCAACTTGTCTCAAATTTTAAGACAACTCATCCAATACTTTAAAAGCAACTTGTGTCATATTTTAAGACAACTCATCCAATACTATAAAAGCAACTTGTCTCATATTTTAAAGACAACTCATCCAATACTATAAAAGCAACTTGTCTCCTATTTTAAGACAACTCATCTGATACTTTAAAAGCAACTTGTCTCATATTTTAAGACAACTCATCCAATACTATAAAAGCAACTTGTGTCATATTTTAAGACAACTCATCCAATACTTTAAAAGCAACTTGTCTCATATTTTAAGACAACTCATCCAATACTTTAAAAGCAACTTGTCTCACATTTTAAGACAACTCATCCAATACTTTAAAAGCAACTTGTCTCACATTTTAAGACAACTCATCCAATACTATAAAAGCAACTTGTCTCACATTTTAAGACAACTCATCCAATACTTCAAAAGCAACTTGTCTCATATTTTAAGACAACTCATCCAATACTTTAAAAGCAACTTGTCTCATATTTTAAGACAACTCATCCAATACTTTAAAAGCAACTTGTGTCATATTTTAAGATAACTCATCCAATACTTTAAAAGCAACTTGTCTCATATTTTAAGACAACTCATCCAATACTATAAAAGCAACTTGTCATATTTTAAGACAACTCATCAAATACTATAAAAGCAACTTGTGTCATATTTTAAGACAACTCATCCAATACTATAAAAGCAACTTGTGTCATATTTTAAGACAACTCATCCAATACTATAAAAGCAACTTGTGTCATATTTTAAGACAATTCATCAAATACTATAAAAGCAACTTGTGTCATATTTTTAGACAACTCATCAAATACTATAAAAGCAACTTGTGTCATATTTTTAGACAACTCATCCAATACTATAAAAGCAACTTGTGTCATATTTTTAGACAAATCATCAAATACTATAGAAGCAGCAGCTTGTGTCATATTTTAAGACAACTCATCCAATTCTATAAAAGCAACTTGTCTCATATTTTAAGACAACTCATCAACTTGTCTCATATTTTAAGACAACTCATCCAATACTATAAAAACAACTTGTCTCATATTTTAAGACAACTCATCCAATACTTTAAAAGCAACTTGTCTCATATTTTAAGACAACTCATCCAATACTATAAAAGCAACTTGTCTCATATTTTAAGACAACTCATCCAATACTTTAAAAGCAACTTGTCTCAAATTTTAAGACCAACTCATCCAATACTTTAAAAGCAACTTGTGTCATATTTTAAGACAACTCATCCAATACTTTAAAAGCAACTTGTCTAATATTTTAAAGACAACTCATCCAATACTATAAAAGCAACTTGTCTCATATTTTAAGACAACTCATCAACTTGTCTCATATTTTAAGACAACTCATCCAATACTATAAAAGCAACTTGTCCCATATTTTAAGACAACTCATCCAATACTTTAAAAGCAACTTGTCTCATATTTTAAGACAACTCATCCAATACTATAAAAGCAACTTGTCTCATATTTTAAGACAACTCATCCAATACTTTAAAAGCAACTTGTCTCAAATTTTAAGACAACTCATCCAATACTTTAAAAGCAACTTGTGTCATATTTTAAGACAACTCATCCAATACTATAAAAGCAACTTGTCTCATATTTTAAAGACAACTCATCCAATACTATAAAAGCAACTTGTCTCCTATTTTAAGACAACTCATCTGATACTTTAAAAGCAACTTGTCTCATATTTTAAGACAACTCATCCAATACTATAAAAGCAACTTGTGTCATATTTTAAGACAACTCATCCAATACTTTAAAAGCAACTTGTCTCATATTTTAAGACAACTCATCCAATACTTTAAAAGCAACTTGTCTCACATTTTAAGACAACTCATCCAATACTTTAAAAGCAACTTGTCTCACATTTTAAGACAACTCATCCAATACTATAAAAGCAACTTGTCTCACATTTTAAGACAACTCATCCAATACTTCAAAAGCAACTTGTCTCATATTTTAAGACAACTCATCCAATACTTTAAAAGCAACTTGTCTCATATTTTAAGACAACTCATCCAATACTTTAAAAGCAACTTGTGTCATATTTTAAGATAACTCATCCAATACTTTAAAAGCAACTTGTCTCATATTTTAAGACAACTCATCCAATACTATAAAAGCAACTTGTCATATTTTAAGACAACTCATCCAATACTTTAAAAGCAACTTGTCTCATATTTTAAGACAACTCATCCAATACTATAAAAGCAACTTGTCTCATATTTTAAGACAACTCATCCAATACTTTAAAAGCAACTTGTCTCAAATTTTAAGACAACTCATCCAATACTTTAAAAGCAACTTGTGTCATATTTTAAGACAACTCATCCAATACTATAAAAGCAACTTGTCTCATATTTTAAAGACAACTCATCCAATACTATAAAAGCAACTTGTCTCCTATTTTAAGACAACTCATCTGATACTTTAAAAGCAACTTGTCTCATATTTTAAGACAACTCATCCAATACTATAAAAGCAACTTGTGTCATATTTTAAGACAACTCATCCAATACTTTAAAAGCAACTTGTCTCATATTTTAAGACAACTCATCCAATACTTTAAAAGCAACTTGTCTCACATTTTAAGACAACTCATCCAATACTTTAAAAGCAACTTGTCTCACATTTTAAGACAACTCATCCAATACTATAAAAGCAACTTGTCTCACATTTTAAGACAACTCATCCAATACTTCAAAAGCAACTTGTCTCATATTTTAAGACAACTCATCCAATACTTTAAAAGCAACTTGTCTCATATTTTAAGACAACTCATCCAATACTTTAAAAGCAACTTGTGTCATATTTTAAGATAACTCATCCAATACTTTAAAAGCAACTTGTCTCATATTTTAAGACAACTCATCCAATACTATAAAAGCAACTTGTCATATTTTAAGACAACTCATCCAATACTTTAAAAGCAACTTGTCTCATATTTTAAGACAACTCATCCAATACTTTAAAAGCAACTTGTCTCATATTTTAAGACAACTCATCCAATACTATAAAAGCAACTTGTCTCACATTTTAAGACAACTCATCCAATACTTTAAAAGCAACTTGTCTCATATTTTAAGACAACTCATCCAATACTTTAAAAGCAACTTGTCTCATATTTTAAGACAACTCATCCAATACTTTAAAAGCAACTTGTCTCATATTTTAAGACAACTCATCCAATACTTTAAAAGCAACTCGTCTCATATTTTAAGATAACTCATCCAATACTTTAAAAGCAACTTGTCTCATATTTTAAGACAACTCATCCAATACTTTAAAAGCAACTTGTCTCATATTTTAAGACAACTCATCCAATACTTTAAAAGCAACTTGTCTCATATTTTAAGACAACTCATCCAATACTTTAAAAGCAACTCGTCTCATATTTTAAGACAACTCATCCAATACTTTAAAAGCAACTCGTCTCATATTTTAAGACAACTCATCCAATACTTTAAAAGCAACTTGTCTCATATTTTAAGACAACTCATCCAATACTTTAAAAGCAACTTGTCTCATATTTTAAGACAACTCATCCAATACTTTAAAAGCAACTTGTCTCATATTTTAAGACAACTCATCCAATACTTTAAAAGCAACTTGTCTCATATTTTAAGACAACTCATCCAATACTTTAAAAGCAACTCGTCTCATATTTTAAGATAACTCATCCAATACTTTAAAAGCAACTCGTCTCATATTTTAAGACAACTCATCCAATACTTTAAAAGCAACTTGTCTCATATTTTAAGACAACTCATCCAATACTTTAAAAGCAACTTGTCTCATATTTTAAGATAACTCATCCAATACTTTAAAAGCAACTTGTCTCATATTTTAAGACAACTCATCCAATACTTTAAAAGCAACTTGTCTCATATTTTAAGACAACTCATCCAATACTTTAAAAGCAACTCGTCTCATATTTTAAGACAACTCATCCAATACTTTAAAAGCAACTCGTCTCATATTTTAAGACAACTCATCCAATACTTTAAAAGCAACTTGTCTCATATTTTAAGACAACTCATCCAATACTTTAAAAGCAACTTGTCTCATATTTTAAGACAACTCATCCAATACTTTAAAAGCAACTTGTCTCATATTTTAAGACAACTCATCCAATACTTTAAAAGCAACTTGTCTCATATTTTAAGACAACTCATCCAATACTTTAAAAGCAACTCGTCTCATATTTTAAGATAACTCATCCAATACTTTAAAAGCAACTTGTCTCATATTTTAAGACAACTCATCCAATACTTTAAAAGCAACTTGTCTCATATTTTAAGACAACTCATCCAATACTTTAAAAGCAACTTGTCTCATATTTTAAGATAACTCATCCAATACTTTAAAAGCAACTTGTCTCATATTTTAAGACAACTCATCCAATACTTTAAAAGCAACTTGTCTCATATTTTAAGACAACTCATCCAATACTTTAAAAGCAACTTGTCTCATATTTTAAGATAACTCATCCAATACTTTAAAAGCAACTTGTCTCATATTTTAAGACAACTCATCCAATACTTTAAAAGCAGCTTGTCTCATATTTTAAGATAACTCATCCAATACTTTAAAAGCAACTTGTCTCATATTTTAAGACAACTCATCCAATACTTTAAAAGCAACTTGTCTCATATTTTAAGACAACTCATCCAATACTTTAAAAGCAACTTGTCTCATATTTTAAGACAACTCATCCAATACTTTAAAAGCAACTTGTCTCATATTTTAAGATAACTCATCCAATACTTTAAAAGCAACTTGTCTCATATTTTAAGACAACTCATCCAATACTTTAAAAGCAACTTGTCTCATATTTTAAGACAACTCATCCAATACTTTAAAAGCAACTCGTCTCATATTTTAAGATAACTCATCCAATACTTTAAAAGCAACTTGTCTCATATTTTAAGACAACTCATCCAATACTTTAAAAGCAACTTGTCTCATATTTTAAGACAACTCATCCAATACTTTAAAAGCAACTTGTCTCATATTTTAAGATAACTCATCCAATACTTTAAAAGCAACTTGTCTCATATTTTAAGACAACTCATCCAATACTTTAAAAGCAGCTTGTCTCATATTTTAAGATAACCCAGATACTTTGTCTCATAAAGATGACACAGAAATAAATATGATAATAAACAAATTTTAACGAACCTCACAAAATGCAGTGTCCCTTAAACTTTACAGAGAGCTGGACGGTGGTTCTACTCAGATTCATTTAAACGGTGTCCCTTAAACTTTACAGAGAGCTGGACGGTGGTTCTGCTCAGATTCATTTAAACGGTGTCCCTTAAACTTTACAGAGAGCTGGACGGTGGTTCTGCTCGGATTCATTTAATGGTGTCCCTTAAACTTTACAGAGAGCTGGACGGTGGTTCTGCTCGGATTCATTTAAACGGTGTCCCTTAAACTTTACAGAGAGCTGGACGGTGGTTCTGCTCGGATTCATTTAAACGGTGTCCCTTAAACTTTACAGAGAGCTGGACGGTGGTTCTGCTCGGATTCATTTAAACGGTGTCCCTTAAACTTTACAGAGAGCTGGACGGTGGTTCTGCTCGGATTCATTTAAACGGTGTCCCTTAAACTTTACAGAGAGCTGGACGGTGGTTCTACTCAGATTCATTTAAATGGTGTCCCTTAAACTTTACAGAGAGCTGGACGGTGGTTCTACTCAGATTCATTTAAACGGTGTCCCTTAAACTTTACAGAGAGCTGGACGGTGGTTCTGCTCGGATTCATTTAATGGTGTCCCTTAAACTTTACAGAGAGCTGGACGGTGGTTCTGCTCGGATTCATTTAAACGGTGTCCCTTAAACTTTACAGAGAGCTGGACGGTGGTTCTGCTCGGATTCATTTAAACGGTGTCCCTTAAACTTTACAGAGAGCTGGACGGTGGTTCTGCTCGGATTCATTTAAACGGTGTCCCTTAAACTTTACAGAGAGCTGGACGGTGGTTCTGCTCGGATTCATTTAAACGGTGTCCCTTAAACTTTACAGAGAGCTGGACGGTGGTTCTGCTCGGATTCATTTAAACGGTGTCCCTTAAACTTTACAGAGAGCTGGACGGTGGTTCTGCTCGGATTCATTTAAACGGTGTCCCTTAAACTTTACAGAGAGCTGGACGGTGGTTCTGCTCGGATTCATTTAAACGGTGTCCCTTAAACTTTACAGAGAGCTGGACGGTGGTTCTGCTCGGATTCATTTAAACGGTGTCCCTTAAACTTTACAGAGAGCTGGACGGTGGTTCTGCTCGGATTCATTTAAACGGTGTCCCTTAAACTTTACAGAGAGCTGGACGGTGGTTCTGCTCGGATTCATTTAAACGGTGTCCCTTAAACTTTACAGAGAGCTGGACGGTGGTTCTGCTCGGATTCATTTAAACGGTGTCCCTTAAACTTTACAGAGAGCTGGATGGTGGTTCTGCTCGGATTCATTTAAACGGTGTCCCTTAAACTTTACAGATCGCTGAACGGTGGTTCTACTCAGAGTCATTTAATGGTCTTCGTTGACCAATACAAACTTGATATGCTATAATTATATACCTGTATAATGTTTAACATTTTCTTCTTGTTTTTGTCCCTGCTGGTTTTAGTGGAGGGAACTATAGATTTACCCTCCGTCTGTCCGAAAAGAAAATAGGTATCTAAGCTAGTTTTATGAAACTTTGCATGTTGATAAGGAGATACATGTAATTAAATAAATCATCAGCAGGTCATTAAATGTTGTCGGACAAAACTTGAGGTTGCTTTGGTAACAAAATGGCTAAAATTACAGATTCAACCTTGAAACCAGTAGGGGACTTTTGTATTGCTTGCAATACTCCAGGGTGTTGTTCTTCTTTAAACCACAGGATCCATCATCATGCTAGGTTTTGTTAAAATATCTCTATTACCTTTTATGTTATCACAGGATCCATATTTGGATATAATAATGGCCGACATTGTTGTACTACATGTACTTTATTCTCCTTACCACGGTAACCATAAAATGATGCGCATAGTAACTTCTCTCTTTGCCCTAGGTGAGACATATTGCACATCCTTAAAGAGCTGTTTGACGGTTTGTTATTCTGCATCTCCAAGAAACAGCATGTCAGATATCCAAATTAAAAAAAAAAAGGCTGTTCCATTCTTTATTTAATCAGGTAACACTGCCCTATATCAACCGCTCAGGTTTTTGTTGCATTAATTTTTCAATCTGAATTTTAATTAAATGTTTTTGTAAAAGTAAAGTGAGCCTAAAATATGCCTTCCTGTTCCTACCATCTATTGTATGCTGTAAAAACACAAATCATTCATTCATTCTTCTGGTTTTAGAGTGAAAATAAAAGTACAATAAAAGTTTAACATGTTTTATTGTTTATAAAATTTATATCCTCTTTTACATAAAAACGATATAGAACAGTATAACAATAAACACAAGTTATATGCATAACTTGTACAGATTCTAAGGTTGCTGAATACAATATAAAATAAGTCTCAGAATCAGTCTTGTTTCACATAATACTATGTATGTTTTATACAGTCCAAGTCTGTTTTACACTAGGTCATAATTAACAACCGTCCCAGTCTGTTTTACACTGGGTCAAATTAATTTACAATACACCCTGTCTGTTTTACACTAGGTCATAATTTATATAGTCCCAGTCTGTTTTAGACTAGCTCATAATTTACAACCGTCCCAGTCTGTTTTACACTAGAGCATAATTTATATAGTCCCAGTCTGTTTTACACTAGGTCATAATTTATAATAGTCCCAGTCTGTTTTACACTAGGTCATAATTTACAATAGTCCCAGTCTAGTTTACACTAGGTCATAATTTATATAGTCCCAGTCTGATTTACCCTAGGTCATAATTTATGATAGTCCCAGTCTGTTTTACACTAGGTCATAATTTATAATAGTCCCAGTCTGTTTTAGACTAGTTCATAATTTATAATAGTCCCAGTCTGTTTTATATTATGCCCTTACTTACAACAGTCCCAGTCTGTTTTATATTATGCCCTAATTTACATTATTCCCAGTCTGTTTTACACTTGGTTATAATTTACAATAGTCCAAGTCTGTGTTATACAATATCATTATATACTTTTGTACAAAGTTCTGTTTTATACTGTTTTACAAACTACTGCTCTGTTATAACTTTGTATGTCTAGTGTACAAGGTACCATTGTGTTTTATATTGTACCAGGGATTCTAAGTGACTGAAAGGTCAAAGGTCAGGATTATTAACCTTTCACCACCTAATCTTGAGGAATTTGCCAGTTACTTTGCAAAACAGGAAGAACTAGAAATATCATTGAAGGTGATGAGTACCCCTAGATGGCCGGCCACCTGACAGTCTTTTCACCCATTTGCTGCCCGCTTTGACACAGTGAACCAAATAGAGTAACCAATCACTTAACCCTTTGCTCTATATATACACGTTTTCCCACACCAATCACAGAAGGCCTTTGAAAACAGTGCAGGAAGAGTTCTGAACACTTCCTGCACTGTTTTCCACTCTGTCAGTTAATATAAACATAATTCACCCATTGCTGATACGTGATGAATTAATGCTTTCAATTTGGAAGAGTCCAAGAAAATGCTTATGAAGCAAAAGGTTACGTCTTTTGTGAATTGGCCATCAAAGGGCCATTACTCATTGAAAAGTTATTGAGGTGCATTATTCCGACAATATCCACAATTACGCTAGGTACCAATCACTCTTATGAAGTTTCATTGAATTCCAACCAATGGTTGCCAAGAAATAGCGACCACAAAAAATATGTATGAAAAATTCAAAGGGTCATAACTCATTGAAAAATTATTCTTGTGCAACATGCCGACAATATGCACAACTAGGCTACCAGTCAACTCTTGTGAAGTTTCATTGAATTCCATCCAATGGTTGCTGAGAAATAGCGATAAAATTTTTTCCACAGACGGACAGACAGACAGATGAGCGTGAGTCCTATATAGCTCCCATTTACTTTGTATACGGGAGTATAAAAAGGGAGCAAAAGTCAAACATGTTTTTTTTTTCTATTTTAAGGCAAGAATTCTATGAAGTATGAATTTCAACATGTGTAAATAGTATAACCCACAGTTTTAAATATGTGTATGTATATATGTACAAAGTAAACTCGTTAAAGTAGTTGGAATCATTCCATGGCATATAATGTGATAACATGATCAACAGACATAACATAACAATAGATATACAGCATTGACAATTACCAATGTTCAAACAATTAACACATTTTAAACATTTATAATATAAATGTAACATTTAATCATAACATCTTACATCTAATATATCTAACTACTAGCCAGGAATAAACCAAATACGCTTCATTGGTCCAACATCAATGTATCAAATATATTGTGTTCATCATATTTCTTGAAGAGAATTCATCAATACCAGCACCTCTTGTAAGGCATTTTGTTTGGGTGTCTTCGCCTTTTTATTGACAGTATTCCAGGTATTTAAAGTCAACATACCTAATCATTGTTACTGGGATGCACTAGGTAGTTTGCCAGTACTACACACACCGAATCTATGCAAGTTATTGACTGCTTCCCCACAAATTCAGAGGTGGGTGACTTATGACCGTAGAACACATTTCATGACCAATCATCACAGAGAATGAATTGAACTAAAAAACCCTGTATTGGGTTGTTACCTGCTGAGATAGCCAGGCCTGGCTGGAATAAGGTATATTCCTTCTTAAAACAAAATAACACTAGAATTTAGTATGTAGCGTATTTGATTTATTGTGGACATTGCTTATAAATATGCATAAAAAATTATCAATTGATCCCTCATTTCATGAGCGCAGTAAGTATAATGTACCGGTATAATAAAATAACATCCCACAGATTCTGAGCATTGTTGATACTGAAATTATATAAACAAAAAATGTATCAAGTTTTTTAACTCTTTACTCCATATTCATTTTTAACTGGACTCTTCCAAACTCAAAAGCCACACATAGTCAATTCCCATGAATATATACATTTTACCTGTTTATTCTGATAGAGCAGAAGACAGTGCAAAACCTGCAATCAGAACTGGTTCTACACTGTTTTCAAAAGCCTTCTACATTAGGTGTCCATATGAAGTAAAGGGTTAAACAATCTAATGACATAATACAAGTGATCCCAGTAAGTAAACCCCATAATACTTTAAACCTTTACTGACATTTAGCACATAAAGACAAACCTGTCTTAAGCAGCCACTCATGGGAAAGAGCAAAAATCACCCCTTAAGGCAGGTGGCTGCTTAATACAGGTTGATTCAAACAAAAATTACAAATAGTGCAAATATAAACCATGGCTGTTTAAGGTAAGTTGCTGCTTAATAGAGGTGACCACTAACACAGGTTTTACTGTACATTTATTTTGTATTTACAATCAGATGACTGATATATCAACTGATAATTTGCATTGAGCACAAGTGACTACAATTACCATAACTAACATACATCTGTTATCACCAACAGTTAACTCACATTCAAGCACAACAATAAACAACACGTTTGTCCGGCATCTCACTGGAGACCAAAGTTAAATAATTATCAAACACAGTATAACAAAGTAACAAAAATATGGGACTTTGGTGATGAGAATGTGGTTTTCGTGGCTCATGCCAGAGGTTGAGATTTAAGTACTGATTCTACCGAGGAAACGAGACAGCAAGTCACTTATATAAGCTCTGACCGTACTTTACGAGCATTCAAGCTCAAATAAATTAGTACACACATACATGTAGAAAATATCACACTTAGTAACTGTTCTGAAATTGTCTTTCAAAAATTAATCTGGCATATGATTAGATTGATCATGGGCAAAAATTACAATAATGGAGATGCAGATGATACCTAAAATTGAATTAATCTCAAATCAGTAAAGTATATGATGACTGATGATTAGCAAGTCAACAAAAGCAATTAATTTCACTTGTAACAAAACTATACTCAAACTAAGCATACAATGTACCTTTGTTTTACCTGGAATGTCGTGTTTACAAACATTTACAAATGAAGGAGGTATTAGTCTTAAAGGATTTAATAATCCATAACATTTAAAGCTGATAGACAAACACAAACAAAGCAATATGATGACCTTGGAGCACAATGAAGCTGAAAGGGGTTGATAAAGGAGTAATTGCCCTGACGCGAGAGCAACTATCGCTCTGCCCACTGGCTGTATAGTGTAGTTAATTAAATACAATGTTGTGTTTACTTAGAGACTGATAATTTGTCAAAGGAAAATGGAGTAGTAACAATATTCGATTGCTGATTGGATTAACGGCTTGTTTGACTGGCAACCCACGTCAGGTAAATTCTTCACCTACTTAAATACAGACAGTTTCTCCTGCAACTGCTTATTCCATACTTAAATTTTTTTTTCATGCCATAAAACTCTTTGAACACTTTTTATCATTTTGACTAGTTTACACAGCTACATATATCTAATAACACTTTATAATCCACTGGCAAGCACAAAATAAGGTAGAACCCCACAAGGAGAAATGTCAGGAAACTTGATGAACAGTGAGGAGGAACAAGGCATAATTCTGTTCATATGCTCCTGCAGATAATTTTAGTTGTTAGATGTAGTTGACCCTTATAGATAAGATAAAGGGGAAACCCTTATAGACAAGATGTAGCGAACCCATATAGATAATTTTAGTTGTTAGATGTAAGGGAACCCTTATAGATAATTTTAGTTGTTAGATGTAGGGGAACCCTTATATACAAGATGTAGCAAACCCCTATAGATAAATTGTTAGATAATTTTAGTTGTTAGATGTAGGGGAACTCTTATAGACAAGATGTAGCAAACCCCTATAGATAATTTTAGTTGTTAGATGTAGGGGAACCATCATAAATAAGATGTAGGGAAACTCCTATAGATAAGATGTGGGGGAACCCTTATAGACAAGACATTGCAAACCCCTATAGATAATTTTAGTTGTTAGATGTAGGGGAACCCTTATAGACAAGATGTAGCAAACCCCTATAGATAATTTTAGTTGTATGATGTAGGGGAACCCTTATAGACAAGATGTAGCAAACCCCTATAGATAATTTTAGTTGTTAGATGTAGGGGCACCATCATAAATAAGATGTAGGGAAACTCCTATAGATAAGATGTGGGGGAACCCTTATAGACAAGACATTGCGAACACCTATAGATAATTTTAGTTGTTAGATGAAGGGGAACCCTTATAGATAAGATGTAGGGAACACCTATAGATAATTTTAGTTGTTAGATGTAGGGAAACCCTTATAGATAAGATGTAAGGAACCCATATAGATAATTTGGTTGTTAGATGTAGGAGAACCTCTATAGATAATTTCAGTTGTTAGATATATAGGAATCCCTAGAGATAACTTTAGATGCAAGATGTAGGGGAACCCCTGTAGATAATTTCAGTTGTAAGATATAGCAGAGCCCCTGTAGATAATTTTAGATGTTATATGGAATATAATGTAAGGGGCTGCAAAAGCTTGTTCCATTATGTAACTATAACAACTATGGAACATCATCAATACCGCATTTTTTGTAGTTCACAACACAACATGGTTTAATATAATGGATGCAGTAATATCTATTCCACTCCCAAATGTAATACAGTAACTTTTCACTTCCTCCATGAGACTTTTAGGTAGGTCTCCTTTACTTACTGCAGAAACTGTCCAATAATATATACTGATTGTACTGAATGCTGTAAGTTGGATTTCCATCCATGTTATACCGTCCATTTATCATTTTCTCTAACATGCTGTTGAATCTGTTTATTCAGTTTTCTTGTCTTCAAATTATTTTGAATATTGATAATTTATTACCAACATCCAATTTAGGCCTGAGTGGACACCTGAAATTTGGAATACAAACATTAGTCACCAGTAAATATTTCTTTAATTTCTAACATACAACAAGGAAGGCGATCATATCTCATATAGCAACCGGCAGTCAAGTGAAGGGTCACAGCAAATAAATATAGCTGAGATATCTTAGTAAAGGGTATGATAGGTAGTTTATCTAAGAATATCTTTATATATATAATATGTCAAAGAACAACTTTACATTGGTGTTCTATCAAAGAACAGCAGCTGCTAAACATATGTCATCTGTCAAAGAACAACTTTAAATAGGTCATATGTCAAAGAACAGCTTAAGATAGGTTTTTTGTCAAAAAACAGCTTTTCATAGGTTGTCTGTCAAAGAATAGCATTACATAGGTTGGCTGTCAAAGAATAGCTTTACATAGGTTGTCTGTCAAAGAACAGCTTTACATAGCTTGTCTGTCAAAAAATAGCTTTACATAGCTTGTCTGTCAAAGAACAGCTTCACATAGCTTGTCTGTCAAAAAATAGCTTTACATAGCTTGTCTGTCAAAGAACAGCTTCACATAGCTTGTCTGTCAAAGAACAGTTTTACATAGGCATGACATACATTAAAAAAACCCAGCTTAACATAGGAATGACAACTGTCATCTTGTGACAGTGTCTTGAACCATTCAACTACAGAGGACCATAACTATGTTATGAAACCGTGGATCTAAATATACTGCAATTGTTGTACAACTTAAACATTGAAAGACTGACTGACAAACTGTCACAATGGTAAACATTTGACAATGGACCAAGGTCATCACATAGCCAGGCAATAGTGTAGTGGAAGGTGTTGGCTGCTCACACTAAATGATGTGAATTCAATCCCCTGCTTGACCCATTGCCCTCTCACTGATTGTATGCAAGAAGCAGACTCCGGAATGGTTCATATAAGCTCAGAGGGTCTCACTACACAGTTGAATTTTATTCTTTGTTCTATATAAATTAAATTTTAGGAATACCACATTAAAAAAAATTGCACATAAAATATTTTAAAGAACTTTATTTTCATAGCAGGAATGTATACATAAAAATTCACAATAACTGGTAGGTTGACCAGCTTGTTTATTGACCAGTGCAGTAACACCCTAAGATACATGCTCAGAAATACACTTTTTCAGCACCAATAATGTCTTATTTACTCATCTGCAACAAGAAATCACAGCATCAATATATATTTATGTATTTTTTTTAATGGGGTTTTATGCCATTTTCAACACATTTCAGGTTATATATGACATATCCAGATTTACTGGTGGAGGAAGACCTCAGACTAAGTAGAACCACCGTTCTTCCACAAGTTCTCACATAAAGTTTCTGAAGCGAGCGGAACTCAAATTTATGACCTTAGCGGTGAGAGGTAAGTGATCTTGAGACGGCGCCTTAGACCACTCATCCACGGAGGACCTCTCAGCATCAATATGAACTATATTGAAAATGTTTCAAGCCAAATTACATAGGACTTTCTTAAGTGCAACAATCATGTTATTGTGGCAAAAAAAGGGGTGCAACTGTGTGGTGGGACCTACGCTAAGTAATTTGCAACTGAGCTGAAATAGGTAAGTATAACAGACCTAGGCATTTAGCTCTGTTTATCTTTGATAAAATGAACGGAATAAGCCACAATTTTAAAACATGTCTAGTACTTCCTCCTTTTTTTTCTTTTACATGACATACCTCAGAATACTGGACAGGTCTGGCTTTGACGGGCGGTCGTCCTCTGACAATTGCATACAACAACAGTGTAATGACCATAACAAACAGGAAGTAGCTGGTGTGCATCAGGTGTAAGTTAATGGCTGAACGATCTTGCTGAAATATGTAACAGATCATAAAATATCTTTACATTGTATGTTTTTAATTGGATTTAAAGTGACACAGAGAGAGCATAATTGTAAGGAAGACATCATTATCAACTTGTGAGAGACAGCATGATAGTAAGGAAGACTTATTACCACTTACCAGAAAGAGAATGATAAGACAGACATCATTACTACTACCAGAGAAAATGATAATAAGAGAGACATCATTGTCACCTTAACAAAACAGCATGGTAGTAAGAGAGATAGCATTATCACTTACAAGAGAGGACATGAAAGTAAGGGAGACATCAGTATCAACTTACCAAAAAGAGCATGATAGTAATGAAGACATTATTATAAACTTATGAGAGAGAGTGAGAGTGTAAAAGTAAGGGAGACATCATTATATACTAACTAAACAGAGCATGAAAGTAAGGGAGACATCATTAAAGACTTACTAAACAGAGTATGAAAGTAAGAGCGACATCATTATATACTTACAAGAGAGAGCATGATAGTAAGGGAGACAGTATTACCACTTACCAGAGAAAGCATGAAAGTAAGGGAGAGACATCATTATAAACTTTAAAGAGAGAGCATGAAAGTAAGGGCAACATCATTACCACTTGCCAGAGAGACTCAGAGCATGATAGTAAGGGAGACAGCATTACCACTTTAAAATACTAGAGAGAGCATGAAAGTAAGGGAGACATCAAAATAAACTTTGAAGAGAGAGGATGAAAGTAAGGGCGACATCATTATAAACTTACAAGAGAGAGCATGATAGTAAGTGAGACAGCATTACCACTTACCAAAGAGAGCTATCATGAAATTAAGGGAGACATCATTATAAACTTAAAAGAGAGAGCATGAAAGTAAGGGCAACATCATTATAATTTTAAAGAGAGAGCATGATAGTAAGGGAGACAGCATTACCACTTACCAGAGCGAGCATGAAAGTAAGGGAGACATCATTATAAACAATAAAGAGAGAGCATGAAAGAAAGGGTGACATCATTATAAACTTACAAGAGAGAGCATGAAAGTAAGGGCAACATCATTATAAACTTTAAAGAGAGAGCATGATAGTAAGGGAGACAGCATTACCACTTACCAGAGCGAGCATGAAAGTAAGGGAGACATCATTATAAACTTACCAGAGAGAGCATGAAAGTAAGGGAGACATCATTATAAACTTAAATGAGAGAGCATGAAAGTAAGGGCAACATCATTATAAACTTTAAAGAGAGAGCATGATAGTAAAGGAGACAGCCTTACCACTTACCAAAGAGAGCATGAAAGTAAGGGAGACATCATTATAAACTTAAAAGAGAGAGCATGATAGTAAGGGGGACATCATTACCACTTACCAGAGAGAGCATGAAAGTAAGGGAGACATTATTATAAACTTACAAGAGAGAGCATGATAATAAGGGAGACAGCATTAACACTTACCAGAGATAGCATGGAAGTAAGGGAGACATTATTACCATTTACCAGAGAGACTCAGAGCATGATAGTAATGAAGACATCATGATCAATTACCAGTGAGAGCAGGAAAGTAAGGGGGACATCATTACCACTTACCAGAGAGACTCAGAGCATGATAGTAAGGAAGACATCATTACCACTAACCACAAAGAGCATGGAAGTAAGGGAAACATTATTACCACTTACCAGAGCATGATAGTAATGAAGACATCATGACCAATTACCAGTGAGAGCAGGAAAGTAAGGGAGACATCATTAACACTTACCAGAGAGAGCATGATTGTAAGTGATGGATCATTTTGATGATTCACTGTTATTGCAGTTTTGCTGTTACACACAATCTCCACTGGGTGAACTTTAGATTTTTTCTTCGTCACCATCTTGAAATGATTTTCTACCCCAGTATCATTGGCTATTTGACACAGAGGCTTTCTAAAAAACACACACATAACTTGTGTATTCTAGTCAAATTGTATTATTAATACCTGTACATTAAGTACAATAATATTAATAATATTAACACAGATAAATCAAGTATTCAGAAAAATACTTCAGAATTTCACAAGCACCTTGTTAGGCCATAATAATTTAATTGATTGATTATCATACCCAACTGCACCCTAATTGTCATGCTGCCAGACCCTTTTTATTTTCATAGAAAAAAATAAATAACTTTTTTAAAAAACAAAAAAAAATAAAATCCTCCCTGACCCCTCCAACTTTTTAACAAAAAATTGGATGATAATCTAGCAATTAATTCTTAATGACCTTATGGTTAATTGACAACAGCAATCAGTGAATTAGTATTAGGTTTTTTTCACTCACACACCCTAAGTTATATTATAAAAGTGTGTTTTTTTTCAACATATGACAGGTTACAATGTACAACATCCAGTTTTATTGGTGAAGAAAAAAAAATAGAATAGTCTGGTACTGAGGACATTGACAAATATTGCACTTTATTTGACTTATACATGCAGTTCCAGTGACATAGCTGACCTTAAAATGATGTGAAAGCCCACCAGGTTCTTGAGGTGTCTCGGAGCATGCCCCTCACAGAATATTTTTTTTTTTTTTATGCATTTCCTGAATTCTAGGAACATTTTCAAGAGATATAATATAATGATGCATATATGAGAAAATAAAAACTTTTTTAAAAAAAATCTGCAAGGCGGTGTGGTAAAAATGGAGCTACGTCATTGTTTTCTACAGTCTGGCCTTGAAACATAGAAATATTCATGTATATAATACATTTATAAAAACTGTACCTTGACCGCGGGAAAAACTTTGCTGGTGCCTGTATTGTTACACAGGTGTGAACACTGACGGGGGTACAGTCACTCTTCGACTTACACGGTACAGTACTCCAGTGGTACGGCACAGTGAACGTCACATTAAACACTGTATTGGCATTCAGTCCTGTCAAATATGATAAAGATAAATAAATAAATAACTACAATCACTTGTCTTAAGCAGCCAGTCAAGGGAATGAGCAAAATGGACCTTTTATTACAGGTTATTGCTTAATACAGGTTAAATAGGAAAAAGCAAATGTGACTGCTTAAGAAAAGTTGCTGCTTAATAGAGGTGACTGCTTACACAGGTTGACTGTATATTATCTATATGTGCATACAGAAGCGTTTACTCAGTTTTGAAATTGACTTTGTAATATTAAATGACCCCTGACTGGCAATATTAAATGACAATGGTTTTTAGACACATCAATACCATAAGGTCGACTCCCTAAAATTATTCCTTCAAATGTAAGTTTACTGATAAAACATTTTACATCGATTGTGATACAAATAACTCTCGAAGTCTTCCTGGATAGAAGCAGTAGTAAGTACAGTCAAATGGTGTTAGTGGTCAACTCTATTAACCAACAAATTGTTTTAAACAAACACATTTTCTATTTATCATTTTTAAAATTTGAGTTGTAATCAACCTGTCCTAAGAAGCCACCTGCCTTAAAGGATCACTTTGACTCATTCCCTTGAGTGGCTGCTTAAGACAGGTTTGACTCCTATACGTGGATGAATTGTCTTGCTCTGATACATCACATAAGGCAATGACAGGAGATCAAACCCACAGCCGTTTGATCCTGTATATCATGTTCTTCCACTGCATCAGGTCTGGTTAGCTCGGTTGGTAACACATCTTCGCAGGCTTCATGAATTAAATCCACACCCAACCACAGTCTCTGTGATAATTGATAAACAAAACTGTCTCACATTTTCATTCTTCTCTCACTGCTGATTTACAAGTGGGAAAGTCATCAATTCGCCTCAATGGCATAAAAATGATGCTGAATATTCAAAACAATTCTTGCTGTTTTATTTGCACTAACGCTGGAATCATACTGCCAACATTTGGTAACTACTGACCAATCAACTTTAAAGATATGGAGTTTATGCTTAACTTGGATGAATAAACAGTAAAATGTTTTTATGCTAGTATTTAAATACTTAACCCTTTACTTCATAGATATGCGTTTTCCCACACCAAACACAGTGGAAGGCCTGAAAACAGTGCAAGACATGTTCAGGTTGCTCGTAATGAACAATCTGAACACTTCCTGCACTGTTTTCCACTCTAGTCAATTATTACAAACATAATTCACCCATTGCTGATACATGGTGAATTAATGCTTTCAATTTGGAAGAGTCCAAGAAAATGCTTATGGAGCAAAGGGTTAACCGTGCCGAGCTTTAGTGGTAAGTTGATATAAGGTTATGTACCTGCCATTCCCATCTGGCTCCCGGTCATATTTGTACTTATTAAGGAAACATTGTGAGGGATGTTCACAAAGTCCTTTGTTGGCTGTACATGCACCCATAGAGGCAATGACACGGAGCTGTAAGAAAACATAATAATATAATAATACATATATTATATATTACAAAGCAAAATGTGGCTACAGGTACTTGGCAGCATTAGTGGTTTTATATATAACATGCTGTCTGGATTGCAGTTAGCGACAATTTTTCAGTCATATCATGACAGAGCCTGAAGGCTGCCACACTGGAGTATCATGCCGCAGCCACATGGTATGCTACCCCACCATGTCACATTATACTGACACTGGACTGAAAATAGTATCAAGTAAAAAAATCAAATAGCTGCTTTTGTATTGCAGCATCTTTTTTCAATTTGATTAATTTTATGGCATATTACTTTTTTCATTTGATCAAACATAATTTTTTTATTATCTACCAGTATGGTATACCTATGGAATACAGAGAATGCGTGATGGTTGCATATTTTTATATCTCAATATTTCAGTCACTCACTTACATCACACATAGATGGGAGGTCACTAATGCAATCTAGGGTAAAATCCTGTGCTAGTATTGTAAATTAGCTGATACAACAGTTGGCCTATGGAGCAGTTAGGTTCCAGCCTTAATGTTTGCTTCAGGAGCCTCTTAAAGCCCCATCTCAAGATCACTTACCTCTATCCACTGAAGTTGCGGGTTTGAGCCAATTTTAATAAAAATAAATCATGTGAGAGAAAGTTTGCCAGTTGCTTGCAGATAGATGTCTAATTAGATTTGTGTTCACAAATCTGAGGTCTTCCTCCACAAACAAAATGGTTGCCATATATATAAACTGTACTGTCAAAAATGGCGTTTAAATCCTAGAGTGACAATCTAAATAAGGGGGGCAATAATACAGTTGATAGAGGGTTTTGGAGGCTGGCTCTTGCGGGTTCGATTTCCAGTTTGATCACGATGCATCTGGAAACACAACACTCAGTACTGGTTCTGCACAGGGAGCAGTTTATATAAGCTTTGAGTTTTCTTTGCAATAAAGCTAATATATATTACTTATTAGTATAGTAATTTTAAATATAATTAGACTTTAGTATTATCTTTTAACAGATTTACATTGCCAGCAACCATAAACATTTGCAAAAAACATAATTACACCTTACACTTTTACATACAGACTTACATAATTTCATCAGGATTATATTGGGTGGTAGTCACTGTTGTACTGCTGTCGGAGTCATCTCCCTTTATTTTCGAATGAACACCAGCTATGACATCATTTATGTTTTTATGGCCTAGATGGTCAGACTCGCTGGCCAAGGTAGAGTTTACCAAGTCAGATTCATCATTTATCATACAAAATTGAACTTTCTTGAACCCATCTAAGAAGTCATTCCAATCCTGCAGAGTAAAAATGGCAATTCATTAAAAATTATTATTATGATACAAAATCTATGTAGTATTCAAAATACAACTTACCTCAGATATTTCAATTACAGTCAAATGTTTGTCAATGGTCACTTCTATTAAGCGAAAACTTGTCTTAAACAGCCATGTTGTCTATTAACCATTTTTATAATTTTAGTTTTAATCAACCCGTCTTAAGCAGCCACCTGCCTTAAAGGGTCACTTTGGCTCTTTCCTTTGAGTCAGATTTTTATAACATACATGATGGTGACGTAAGGCCTAAGTGGGGATTCGAACTCACGACCCCTGGATTGATAGTTAGACGCGTAACCGACTGAGCTAATCAGGCCCGGCTCGACACAGACCAAGAAGATAGATACACCAGTACATGTACTGCACTAACCCCTCACTACATTGCAACTGAAATTAAGGAATTATCTTCATTATCATGTCTTAGTAACAGAGATAATAATTAACTGATTTAGAACCTGGCCAGGTTTACTCCCATGCTTAATACAGTGTATCAGGATTTGTTCCCTTTCTGAGTCAATGTACTTAGCCCATTGTCTATACCTGAACTGGCCTGATCATATAATTTAATGTCCAAGTTACTGCTGTTGAATACTCTAAACTTGTTTTATTTGATCTTGTTTATGAGACTGCACTCACATTTTCAACAAATCTTAACCAAATTTACACCAGGTCTTGTAGTATTTATAACTTGCAACCACAAGAGTATTCTGGGGACAAAGGCCTTTAGCAGTGCATTAGTCGGCATTATGTTCCTACAGGGGCAAATGCCTATCGTTATACACATTTTGGAGTCAAAGTAAAAACACTAGATGCCCATGGACTACAATGTGTAGCCCGCCAGTACAAAACTGTGCACAAACTTTGTCTCATCATGGTGAACATTTGTGACATGTTTGTTATTTCAAAATGTGTCAAGCGGTTTACAGAATATGAAGTGAATACCAAATATTATACCTTTTTCTGACCTTGAACCTCTAACTGTGACCTTGACCTTAAGTTTGAGTTACTGACTAGGGTCTTGTGTGAACACATCATCTGATCAAGGTGAACATGTACAAGTGCCATGTTATCTTCAAATCTGTCAAGTGGTTTACAAGATATGAAGCAAAACGTAAGTTTTTTAACTGACCTTGAACCTCTTAAGTGTGACCATGACTTTTTAGCTACAGACCTGAGTCTTACATGCGACAGATAATCTGATTATGGTGAACATTTATTTCAAATTTTGTGAAGTGGTTTCAAGATACAGAGCGGATACAGAACAAGATTTGGTGTACTGAGCAGCGTATTGCAAAGACTATGTGGAGCTAACCGCAAGTGGGCTCAACATAAACTAAGATAACAACTACCTTGTATCAGATAGAAAAAAAAGTAAGTACATGATTATATAACCAATAAAAACCATTACATACTCTCTGATCTGGGTTCCTCAGGTCCTTGACTTTGACAACATATGCTAATGACAGCAACACCACAGCAAATATTCCCAAACACAGCATAAACAGGACTAGTGGAGGTTTTGATGTGGCAAACCCTCGCAGATTTTCACATATTGTCCACATGACTTCAAAATTATCAACCTGAAAAACAAAATAATGTCAATATTCATTCTTTGTTTTAAACATTTTTCTTTTAAAACTGATTGTGAAACAAGCTAAGCTTAACCCTTTACTTCATATAGATGCCTTTGGACACCTCTAATATAGATGCCTTTGGACACCTCTTATATAGAAACCTTTAGACACCTCTAATACAGAAGGCTTTATGCACCTCTAATATAGACGCCTTTGGACACCTCTAATAAAGATGCCTTTGGACACTTAATATAGAAAGCTTTTGAATTGCTAGTTTGGTGGAAGGACCGTGGTTATACTCAGTTTCATTCTTCCTCCAACAATAAAACTCGATATGCCATATATCACCTGTTATGTCCTTAAAATGGTGTTAAACTCAGAAATAATTTTAAATTCACCTGTGTTCAACAGCATCACTTTGATAACCATGGGCATCTATAACGAAATTGCCATGTCGTTACACTATTACTTAACCCTTTACTTCATATAGACGCTTTTGGACACCTCTAATATAGACACCTTTGGATACCTCTAATATAGACGCCTTTGGATACCTAATGCAGAAGGCTTTTGAATTATTGGGTGAATTATGTTTATTATATAAACTGACAGAATGGAAAACAGTGCAGGAAGTGTTTAGATTGCTCGTTACAAGCAATCAGAACTCTTCCTGCACTGTTTTCAAAGGCTTTCTGTGATTGGAGCGGAAAAAAGCGTATCTATGGAGTAAAGGGTTATACTAACCTATTTTTAGCTTGAATGCGAACTAAACTCAAAATTTATATGAACCTTTCTTGAGTCCGCTTCCTTGGTAGAACCAGTATTTAACCAGTCAAACAAGGGCAATAATTTTTGCATTATATCCATGCAAGAGTTATCTTACATAGTTATTGTAGTAGAGTTGATGACTGGGAAGGCTTGTGTAAAGTTTCAATCAAATACATTAAGTGGTTGGTGAGATATGGACTTGATGGTACTTACACGCAAAACTTTAACCAGAACTTCTAAGTCAAACAAGGGCAATAATTTGCATTATATTTAGATTAATCTAACTTAGTTATTGTAGTATGGCTGATGACTGGGAAGGATTTTGTAAAGTTTCAAGTCAATACATGTAAAGGTTACCGAGATAAGGACTAGCATGCAAAACTTTAACCAAGGTGGAATAGCTCTCTTTATTCTCCGAATAGTCAAGCTAAAAACTTAAAAATACTTATCTCCTCTGATTTTGTTGAGTAATTACACATCAACTTTAAACATTATCTAGGGCTCTGAATCATCATCAGATAATGGAGAAAATTTGTGCCATGTTACTTCAAACAAACTCTTTTCAAGTGATTTACAAAATATGGAACAGAACATTTGGTACCTATTTCTGACCTTGAACTTTTAAGTGTGACCTTGACCTTTGAGCTACGGACCTGAGCCATGTATGCAATACTTCATCTTATTATGGGGAACATTTGTGCCAAGTAACTTCATAATCCCCCTATACATGAATAAATCATAATCAGATGGACACTCGCACATACACCAAACTGCCATTGTGACTACTTATAACACCAAACTGCCATTGTGACTACTATGTCCAGCTCACTGCATGCGGGCTCGACATAAATAGCACCCGGAGGATTAATCATTTGACAAATTAATAATTTAAAATTTGCAGCCAGCTGATTTCTTGTACATGAAATGTAATATGTATATAACCTGAAATGTTTGATCTTGCAAAAAGATATTGCAGTCTGAAGATGAATGGAGTTCAGGATAACTGAAAAAATTTTTTTACAAGATTTTGAATCCTCATGTGAGCCTTCATAAAATCTAAATAAGTTCATTTTATTTCTCGACGTTTGTGTTTATAAAAAACAACAATTAGGCCATAATAAATTATTTTGCTAGATTATCTTCCCCGCCCGCCCCCTTATTTTCATGCCGTCCCAATCCTTTTTATTTTCATAAAAAAAATAATAAAAAATAAAATTCCCGCCCTCCCTGTTTTTAAGAAAAAATTGGATGATAATTTAGCAATTCAATTCAATTCAAATTTATTTAGGTACATGTATATAAGATCATTATCCAACATATATATTATCATGATGATAAAGTAACAGTAATAAATCAAGAAAAATAAATAAGTAAAATAATTATAGTAATCATCTAAAAATTAAAGATCTTATAACCTGGGATAACCCATTAAAGCAGCAAATGCGCTTATTTCCCTTAAAATTGTGATTTTAAAAAAAAAAAAAAAAAAAATAAGATATTCATTAAATCTTAAGAATGAAGACATTTGATCTGTTAAAATGTAACAATACAAAAAACATTTAATTATCTTATACCCTGAATAACTGAATAATACATATAAGTGGTTCACAATACAAGAAATATTTTCAACATATACTTAAAAATTAAATACTCAAAATTTTCTCTAGCCTGCAAGGATCAACATAATTTTTTTTAACTTCACGTTTACAAGGTTGCTTATTGGTTAATTTCTTCAAATCGTTAGGCAAATTATTCCAGTCAACAATTGCATTGCAATAAAAGGTGCCCGAATCAATACTCTTAGCATGCAGAACTATAAAATTACTTTCATTAAACTGTGTGCAGTTATAAATAGAAGACACCCTATGGAAGTTATCATTAAGATATGTTGGAGCTATGCCATGGAAAATATTAAAAACATGACCAAGTCTTAATTGTTTTACTCTATCCTCAACCCTCAATACATTAACTTTTGCTTACATAGCGCAGGTTATACTAGACCTTGGTGATAAGTTAAATAAGAACCGTACAACCTTATTTTGAGTGACTTGTAGTTTGTGTTTTAACTTTCTAGTAAGACCAGCATACCAAGACGAGCAGGAATAATCAAAATGACATTGTACTAAGGCACTTATTAAAGTACTCAATTAATTTATAATAGCCTTAAGAAGACTTCAATAATTATCTTTGCTTCAATATGCTGATGAGACAATCACAAGTGTGTCTATTTCTGAGCTCCTGTTATGCCTCTCATACAAACATTAGCACTCTCTGGAGCTTAAAGGGATTATATTGGCATATTACCGTCAATTCCCTGTCGTAAACACACACGCCCAGCTTAAAGATACACTTATAACTTAGAGATATACGTGCCTAAAGTGTCTAATTGATTAACCTCTTTATTACAAACATCGGGTTTCTGAAGCCACGTTTTTGTTTACATTCGCCATTTTCAACAAACCGCTTTCGGGTTTCCGATCAATCATCAGATAACATCGTGAAGACTCGTTCCCGATCTCATTTTCGAGGCTTTATTCGGGAAGTTTACGGAGTTCAATGTAAACATTGCGCAATACTTTATTTTGGGACATATTAAAGTTTTGGCCAATATTCAATTACTGTTAATTTTGATAACTTTCAAGTAAATAAAGGTTATACGTCAATACATAAGCATTACTTGTGCACACTGCATACAGCAAAAGTCTGGATTAACAGTGTGTTTGTGTTACTTGCCAATATAATCGTACTAACACTCTGAGAAGAGATAGCTCCTCTTAAGGAAGATAATGATGAAGATGAACCGTACAAATTTATTTTATAATGCACCAGTTATTTGTAACCCCTGTCCTCCCCTGGCCGAAACATACAGCTGACTTTAACTTTCCTCATTACAGGTAATTTGTAAAGGCCCTGTTCTGACATGGTCTCTTTCCATTCTGACATGGTCTCTTTTCATACTGACATGGTTTTTTTTTCATTCTGACAGGGTCTCTTTTCCTTCTGACAAGGTCTCATGGTATCTTTTCTTTCTGGCATGGATTTTTTCATTCTGACAGGGTCTATTTTCATTCTGACAAGGTCTCATGGTATCTTTTCATTCTGACAGGGGTTTTTTTTTGGTTCTGACATGGTTTATTTTCATTCTGACATGGTCTCTTTTCATACTGACATGTTTTTTTTTTATTCTGAAAGGGTCTCTTTTCATTCTGACAAGGTCTCATGGTATCTTTTCATTCTGACAGGTTTGTTTTTTTCATTTTGGCATGGTTTATTTTCATTCTGACATGATCTCTTTTCATACTGACATGTTTTTTTTCTTCATTCTGACAAGGTCTCATGGTCTCTTTTCATTCTGACAGGGTTTTTTTTTTGTTCTGACATGTTTTTTTTTCATTCTGACAATCTATTTTCATTCTGACAAGGTCTCGTGGTATCTTTTCATTCTGACAGGGGTTTTTTTGTTCTGACATGGTTTATTTTCATTCTGGAAATGTTTATTTTCATTCTGACATGGTTTATTTTCATTCTGGCATGGTTTTTTTTCATTCTGACGGTCTATTTTCATTCTGACAAGGTTTCATGGTATCTTTTCATTCTGACAAGGTTTATTTCATTCTGACATGGTTTATTTTCATTCTGACATGGTTTATTTTCATTTTGGCATATTTTTTTCATTCTGACAGGGTCTATTTTCATTCTGACAAGGTCTCATGGTATCTTTTCATTCTGACAGGGTTTTTTTTTGGTTCTGACATGGTTTATTTCCATTCTGACATGGTTTATTTCCATTCTGGCATGGTTTATTTTCATTCTGACATGGTTTATTTTCATTCTGACATGGTTTATTTCCATTCTGACATGGTTTATTTTCATTCCGACATGGGTTTTTTCATTCTGACAGGGTCTATTTTCATTCTGACAAGGTCTCATGTATCTTTTCATTCTGACAGGGTTTTTTTTTTTCATACTGACATGGTTTATTTCCATTCTGACATGGTTTATTTCCATTCTGGCATGGTTTATTTTCATTCTGACATGGTTTATTTTCATTCTGACATGGTTTATTTCCATTCTGACATGGTTTATTTTCATTCCGACATGGGTTTTTTCATTCTGACAGGGTCTATTTTCATTCTGACAAGGTCTCATGTATCTTTTCATTCTGACAGGGTTTTTTTTTTTCATACTGACATGGTTTATTTCCATTCTGACATGGTTTATTTTCACGAGTACCTTCCTCATTACGGCTAATTTGTTAAAGGCCCAGCCCTATACAAGAGCACTTTGTAAAGGCCTGTTAAATGCTTTTCTGTCCTCTTAAAGTTATACATGTATAACAACTCAGTATAGTGCATAAGTTTGCTTAAGAGCCATTGAAAAATGAGAGTGCCATGCCAAACAACATATCAAATAAATGCAATCTGACAATTCAACAGCAGATTATAACTCAGACAGTATATTTATGATCAAGCCCGTGCAGAAAAGGTATCATCGCTAAAATCACGGCTATCTTTGGCACACAAAACCCCTTCTACACTTTCACGGCACTGTGAGAATGTTACTGCAGTGTTAGAGATAGCACAGCTAAGCCTCGCTGGTCTCCACTATGTCAAGTCTTGAAGAAGCTGCATGGGGACTAACAAACGACTGGTACATAGAAGTTGACAGGAGTATTCCTTTTCCAAAACTGTTAAAACTATATACAGGACCTTATGACTGCCAAGTCAGTAAATCTTGTTTTCTGTGTAGTCAAAATATAATTTTTCTTCTAACAAATACTTGATTAGCATTCGGTTGGTGCTACTTAGAGAGAGTCGGGACTGACTAACCTGGCAGATGGCTAGACGTTCTGCTTCACACTATGTGATGTTGTCTTTGATATCAGGTCCATACCGGTACTCAAGGATGAGACTGTCAAAATGGGTCTCGTAACATTTTTAATCCCCAAGTTCTTACAAAATTTGAATTTAATTGAATTGGACAGCTCAACAATTATGTTACATCTGGAATCAGGTGCTACAAGCTTTTTTGTGAGTGATGCCGTCATGCATTCCAGGAGGGAGTATCTAAAACGGTGACTCAAATATACTTGCCTGAAGCCATAGTACCACCATTGCAAAAAGGAAGTGCTTCCGTGGGGTAGTCGCATGATGGCGGTTAAAAATAATCCTCATTTCTTCTTCTTTAAAAATTCAATTTCCTTATTTTAATGCTCATTTTTTTATTTGAATGGCATTATTGATGTATTTTGAACATTTTGATAGCATTGCCATGTTTGAATTGTGAATTTAGAAAAAAAATGATGCTTGGAAATTGGGGTATGAATACATAATTTCGGAAGTCTACTTTCACTTTGTCACCAGTGTACACACTGAGCAGAAAAAAAATCTCTTATATGACACATGACCCCTACTTTTCTCATCATATTTTGATAGTGCAGAGGTTGACAAACAGTAAAATGTAGGTTTCACTTCTTTCATTTGGGATTCACTATGAATGACAAGCCTTCAAACTTTGATTATTAACTATAGAATAAAGAACAAAAATCAATGATGGGGTTACACCTGTATTCAGCTACCAAGGCTGAAGCAATAAACATACCGCTACACAAAAACATGCACAAAACCATTACCCCACCCATTATATGTCCATGTAAACAAAACAACCGATTACATATTTCCCGCTAATTGGCAACTAGAAATGTCTATCCAGTGTAAATAAATAACTTAGTTTACTTACAGGCTGCTAATCAACTTGAGTGTCTTCTTTAAGACATTTTCTCCAACAGGCAATTTAATATTCAATCTTCGATTTTTAGCATACAAACGTGTCCTGTCAAAATCGTGACGTTCAAGATACGCTTCATTAGCAAGTCACGTGACATCTAATTGAGTTGACGCCCACAACTTTATGAAAACAAGTAGTCCCTCCAAAGAGTTAAAAGTATGGGTTTGAAAAGACTTTTATTTCTTAAACGGGAAATACAGATACAATTCTGCATAAAAGTGGCAATGATAGGCAAAATCTGAAATGAACTTGATCTTGGTTATGTATTTCCCAATACAACGCAGTGGAAATGTTTATACTGTTTACAAACCGGCCCTGTGATCGCAAACTTAGCGTAGCGATGACGTTATTTGCTGTGCAGTGATTGGTTCACTGAAGACCGGTGTCAATCAAAGTCCACGTGGTGTATCGTGTTTGCCAAGTGCGTTTTGTTTTGATCAAGCCGCCCGCCATCTTCCTCGGTGGGGAACAGCGAGTGTCAAAATAAGATTAATTCGTTAATCGCAATTGGGAGGAAATAATTTCAATGCATGGTTCCGCAGAAACATTCTTCAATCGACATTGACGTTCGTTTATAGTGATGGGCCTGGAAACTCTTCTGGAGGCTGCAGAGTTTCTCGAGTCGCGAGGAAAAGGTAAGCACGTGGTTGCACCCGGCACATGGTGCTAAATGACGGTTTTATTTACTTTAATTGGTCACAATTGTGTTTGTTATTTTGAAGCTTCTACTGTTTATATGCGTTGTTAATTTGCTTCAAAGTTTAATATCATTATTTTTATTTCTTATTAAGAAATGCATTCGTAAAATGGATAATGAGTATTGATAATTATTTTGCGTTGCGGTGTAGACGAAGCTCATTTGCATATATTTATGCGTCACGCGTTTCAGGTGACGATGGCAGGCGGCTCCAAAATGGTTCGGATAGACGGACAAGCCTCTCGGAACCAGGAACATCTCGCGATGACAATGACAGTCATGACGGGCACGATGGAACGTTCAAAGAACCTCGATCAAGAACCAAATCGGGGTAAATTATGCCAATTATCGCTTGTACCATATTGTCTATAAATAGTAACACGCATGTAGACATGACCTTGCCGACGGAATCATGTGATGTTCAAATATGCGACCTTTCACCATCTTTAGGTGCATCGGAATGCAGTCACTGTATTCAGGATAAGCACGTATTGCTATTTAAGCTAAATAATATGTTTCTGTAAACAGTCACTCATTATTTTGTCCATTCAACTAAATCAAAATTGTTTTGGCCACGCCCCCTTGCCGTTGATTGTTTGACGGTCACATGTGCAGACGTGTAAATGCGTAATACGATTATAATTTCAAACATGAAATGCTAGTGTCAGTCGACTGTTTTTTTTGTGATATCCATGAGTATAGTATATTTGAATTAAAATAAAAGAAAACACTCACTAAACCCACATAACTAGTCCATCACTTTCTATATTGTATTCACCGGCACACATACGAGCATAGCAGATTTTTTTTTGCGGTGGGGGTGCAAGTATATGTTTTAATAAATTTGGGAAAGATATATCTGTTGACTATTTCGTAATATCAATTTTATATTCATTCAATATTTTTATTTTGTTCTGAATTTAGCATGAAGAAAATTTGAAAAAAAACAACATCTAAAGCCATTATAAATCAATTGGTTGATTATCATCCCTGTCTGCCCAATAATTTTCATCCTGCCCCAGCCCTAAGGGCCATTTTATTTTTTCTTAAAAAAACTTAAAAATCCCCCCCCCCCTCCCCAAAAAAAAAAAAATCTCTTCCACTCCCGTTTAAAAAAATGGGTGAAAGTCAAGCAATTAATTTATAATGATCTAAATAATATGTTTTAACAGTTTAGCTAGTTGTAATCTAATATTTTTAAAAAAAATAGAATAATGGAAAAAGTAAATTATCTCCAGCTTAAAAAATAAATCCATATCAAAACCCATTCAAACCTCCTTTTTTTCCCCTCTCTTATTAAAAAATACAAAAAGCTAACACCAAACAATTCAGCTAGATCTTCAAATAAAAAATAATTCATGTACATAAAAATGATGTCAGTTGATCTGAATTGATCAATCTCATGAGAAAAAGTATTAGAAGTTCAGTTCTAGGGAAAATAAATCGCACATATTCCATCCTGGAAGTCGGCTTTGTTTAGTCTTGTGTAAAGTCAAGATTTTTATGCCCCCTGCCATTCAAAGAATGGTGAAGTTCACTTTAAATGTAACCCCAATCTGTCCTGCTGGTAAAAATGGTTTTCTGATCAATCATTCCTGAAGGGATCTATGTATTAAAATTTTAATTGATATTTTGTGTGTACCTGTATAATTATAAATAGATGTCAAGTATTTGGAATATCTGTCAAATTTTCAAGTTGTGGCCCCTTTTCAACTTGACTTAAGGTAAAAAATTGGTTTCCAATCAATAGCAGTGGCATTCATGTAGACTGCAGTGAGGTTTATTTTCACCATTTTGGGAAAATGACCTTGGAATTGGGAATTTTAGCGTCGTTTTCATTAACATTAGGAAAACTTTTCCATTAGATATATTTGTTCAACTTCATAAAAATGTGTTCACTTGCTTCTCTGGCCATTTAGGTTAAAGAATTTTGTTTATTTTTATAAAGGAATTATGGCAAGTTTCAATTTACAACTATTGAAACTTTCAATAGGGAATTTTTACCACTGCATTTGGAAAAAAAGATATATTATGACCAAATAACAGCTGTAAAAATGGCCAAAAAAACATGTTATGTAAGGCCATCTTTAAAAATGTATTTGGTGTGCTCTGACTATGTATTTTACATGTGGGTAGGTAATACTTTTTTTTTGTGCAAAATTTTGATTTTGCATAGTCATTTTAAAGAAAAATCGACATAATCATGAAAGAAAAATTGAACGCTTTGAAAATCAATAATAAGTAGCTGCAATTATGAGTGAGCATGTAGGAGCAGGGCAAACCATTTATTTTTTTAATGACGGCCTTAATAATAAATTCTCAAATGTTGAATTCTTTATTTCGGACAATACCTCTTGAAATGCAAAATGTAACAGTAGCATATCTCTTTTAGCTAATACTTGTTTGATACAGTTGTGTTGTAATGTCATATGGTACTACTGAAGATGTATTTTTAAATGCTAAATTTTTTATTTAGGAGAATGTCGCCTATCTATGTTGGACCTCCAGATAGTTTCTTTATGAGGTGAGTTCATTTGGAAACAACGTGTCACATAATGGTTGTAACTCAGAAAATAGGCACCATCTCAGTTAAAAAACTTATACACAAAGCATGTGATAATATGTTTTTTCCTTATTTATTTTTTGGCAAAGTATAACCACAATTAATACTATTTGCCTTCAAGTATATTTCTATGGTAGAACCCACACTGAGTGTTTTGAGATATAACGTGGGATTGAACACACTACATCCGCAGACACTACACCAAACTGGGCAATAAAACATTCCCACAAACACACTGAGTCGCCAAAACAAAGCCTTTGCACAAACGTAACATGTCACAAAAAAATAAAAGGCCACAAACATTTTGTAACAAAACAATAAAATGACCACAAAAACTTCATGTCACAAAACAACAAAACATCCACAAACATATCATGACATTGTCACAAATTAACAAAACAGCCACGAACACATCATGCCACCAAACAGTCACAAACATACCATGTCACAAAACGGCCACAAACACAGCATGTCACAGAACAGTCACAAACACACCTTGTCACAAAAGACAAAATGGCCACAAACACATCATGTCACAAAACAGCCACAAACATGTCATGTCAAATCACAAAACAACAAAACAGCCACAACACATTATGTCACAAAACAATAAAACAGCCACAAACACATCATGTCAAAACAATAAAACAGTCACAAACATACCATGTCACAAAACAATAAAACAGCCACAAACACATCATGCCACAAAACAATAAAACAGCCACAAACACATCATGCCACAAAACAATAAAACAGCCACACATACCAACAAAACAGCCACAAACACATCATACCACAAAACAACCACACAAAAATCAAGCAACAAAACAGCCACAAACACATCATGTCACAAAACAGCCACAAACATGTCATGTCACGTCACAAAACAACAAAACAGCCACAACACATTATGTCACAAAACAATAAAACAGCCACAAACACATCATGCCACAAAACAATAAAACAGCCACAAACACATCATGCCACAAAACAATAAAACAGCCACACATACCAACAAAACAGCCACAAACACATCATACCACAAAACAACCACACAAAAATCAAGCCACAAAACAACAAAACAGCCACAAACACATCATGTCACAAACATGTCATGTCACATCACAAAACAACGAAACAGCCACAACACATGTCACAAAACAATACAACAGCCACAAACACAAAACAGTCACAAACATACCATGTCACAAAACGGCCACAAACATACCATGCCACAAAACAGCCACACACATACCATGTCACAAAACGGCCACAAACACATCATGTCACAGAACAAGAAAACAGCCACACATATACCATGTCACAAAACGGCCACAAACACATCATGTCACAGAACAGTCACAAAACAAAAAAACACCCCACAAACACATCATGCCACAAAACAAAAAAACAGCCACAAACACATCATGCCACAAAACAATAAACAGCCACAAACACATCATGTCACAAAACAATAAAACAGCCACAAACACATCATGCCACAAAACAATAAAACAGCCACAAACACATCATGTCACAAAACAATAAAACAGCCACACATACCAACAAAACAGCCACAAACACATCATACCACAAAACAACCACACAAAAATCAAGCAACAAAACAACAAAACAGCCACAAACACATCATGTCACAAAACAGCCACAAACATGTCATGTCACGTCACAAAACAACAAAACAGCCACAACACATTATGTCACAAAACAATTAAACAGCCACCAATACATCATGCCACAAAACAATAAAACAGCCACACATACCAACAAAACAGCCACAAACACATCATACCACCAAACAACCACACAAAAAACAAGCCACAAAATAACAAAACAGCCACAAACACATCATGTCACAAAACAGCCACAAACATGTCATGTCACATCACAAAACAACAAAACAGCCACAACACATTATGTCACAAAACAATAAAACAGCCACAAACACATCATGTCAAAACAATAAAACAGTCACAAACATACCATGTCACAAAACGGCCACAAACATACCATGCCACAAAACAACAAAACGGCCACAACTCATTATGTCACAAAACAATAAAACAGCCACACATATACCATGTCACAAAACGGCCACAAACACATCATGTCACAGAACAGTCACAAAACAAAAAAACACCCCACAAACACATCATGCCACAAAACAATAAAACAGCCACAAACACATCATGCCACAAAACAATGAAACAGCCACAAACACATCATGTCACAAAACAATAAAACAGCCACAAACACATCATGTCACAAAACAATAAAACAGCCACAAACACATCATGCCACATACCAACAAAACAGCCACAAACACATCTTGTCACAAAACAATAAAACAACCACAAACACATCATGCCACAAAACAATAAAACAGCCACAAACACATCATGCCAAAAAAACAATAAAACAGCCACAAACACATCATGTCACAAAATGTCACAAAACAATAAAACAGCCACAAACACATCATGCCACAAAACAATAAAACAGCCACAAACACATCATGTCACAAAACAATAAAACAGCCACACATACCAACAAAACAGCCACAAACACATCATACCACAAAACAATAAAACAGCCACAAACACATCATGCCACAAAACAATAAAACAGCCACAAACACATCATGCCACAAAACAATAAAACAGCCACAAACACATCATGCCACAAAACAATAAAACAGCCACAAACACGTCATACCACAAAACAACCACACAAAAATCAAGCCACAAAACAACAAACAGCCACAAACACACATGTCACAAAACAACAAACAGCCACAAACACTGTTTTCACACCATGTCACAAAACAACAAAACAGCCACAAACACACCATGTCACAAAACAACAAAACTGCCACAAACACATCATGTCACAAAACATCCACAAACGTCACAAATTAACAAAACAGCCACAAACACACCAGGTCACACAAAAAACACAAACACACCATGTCACAGAACAACAAAACAACCATAAACACATTTTGTCACAAAACAATAAAACTGGCACAAACACATGTCACAAAATGGTCAAATTTCCCACAAACACACCATGTCGCGAAACAATAAAACACCCCACAAATACACATGTCACAAAACAATAAAACACCCCAAAAACTTATTTAATTTGTATCACAGAGGATGAGAATGAAAAAATCGATGATGAGTAACTATTAGGAATTCAAACCTGCGATCAGTTGATTAGCAACCATACTCTGAATGCAATTAAGGTGCCATAGATGGAAACCTGGATTTCTAACTAGTGCTCTAGCAAGATAAAATTTGAACATTTGATTTCTACTATTGTTTTTCATGAATTGTCCGGTATAAAGATTATAACATTTTAATTTATATTTTTACTTCAGCTCAGTTATAATTGGATTATCTACTATCTTTTAATTGATTAATGACTATTTAGCCTAATTGACATTTGGTTTACTTCCTATTAATTACAATTAAAAGTAATTGACATGTTGTGAGCTGTTTATGACGGAGCTGTCTTTGTCTCTACAGAGCTGGCACTAGAGAAGTTCACAACAAGTTGGAGAAAAACAGGTGTGTATTTTCATGCAGTTATTTATAGCAATTGGGGATTTCCAATTCTCAAGGAGGCTACTTTTAGAATATATGTTCACTACAGAGTATCCTCAGCTTGTATTCAAATTTCTTCTAAATTTAATGGATGAATTTGAATTGAATTTGATAGCAGCCATGTATATTGTATCCCAAATTGAAAAGAAGCAATTTAAAGCAATATTAAGTTGGATGGCTTTACAAAGAAAGTAAGTTACTGTACTTTAAAAAGTTAGGTGTATCTTGGATTTTAGTTTGGGAAGATCTATCAAGTGCAGGGCGTTCAAGAAAGTTGACTTCAAAATGTTGCCTGATATTGCTGTCCTTAGAAATTTATTAAGAATCTCAGGTGGGATTTCAGACCTTCTGCCCCTCCCACCTTCCCTCCCCACCCCTACATGGTCTGTCAGTGTGCGGTAATAATGGCCAATAACTAAAAGAAGCCTAATTGAGGATTGGTATTCTCCACTAATCTGAACCTCTCGATCTCTATATATACTCTTGTTTATGTATTGGTTTGTAGGAAAATCACAAAAGGAAAAGAATTTGCACCCTATATCAGCACCACTCATAACTGGTTGGAGAAAAATAGGTGGGTATATACGTGTACTAATATAATAGTCTATAAATAGAACCTGATATCTCCCAATTCAGGTCTATTAATCCCCAATGAAAAAATCTGGGAACTCTATGCCTGCCCAGCAATTCATAGCAATTAAAAGTTTTCTTAACTATGATGTTGATCAAACCTTCCCTAAAGAAACGTGCTTAAATATGCTGCAATTTAACAGACCCAATCGGGAGAGCTGGGTTCGTTCTACAGACTAACTAATAAAGAGAATAAATTTATGTTGATGTAGAAAATACGGAAGACAGTCAGAAGTTTTTGTATCAAGAATCTTTGATGCTATGTTCAATTTTGAACGCGAATATCCTGGGCTGGGGGAGTTCCACGAACATTTACCCAACAAAATAAATATTAACTTTAAAACTTAAAAGTGTTTATGTACTTTATTTTACTTAATTACAGCTTCTGTTTTATTAACATTTTCTTATGGTTAATTTAATCAAGGAATTGCATAATGAAAGAAAGGCAATTGATTGAGATTTTGTGAACGCTTGCGTATTCACACAAAATCCCGCGGTATCTTGTTTTCAATTATCTTAACTTCCATTCATCCTAAGAACAGGCATAAAAAAATCTTTCATTGCGGAATGAAATTCTCATCAAAACAGTACCATTTCCAGATATGTGTGTTTATAATTATAAAATGTGTATACTGCAGCTAAAATAATGAAAAATTATGAGAAATTTTCATTCAAACCTTAATATCTTTAATTCAAGATCGTTTTTTGTCATCGAAACAATTACGGTAAGATTATATACAACTTTACAGTTTATGTACAAGAAATTGGTTGCCTGTGAATTATGAATGATTAATTGCGAAATAATAAATCCTTCGTGTGCTATATTATCAACAATAAGCCAGGAGATGCAAGTTTCCTATCCTTTTATACAAGTCCTTGCATTAATGCATAACTTAATTTTGATTGGTTACTTAACTATACGTAAATCAAAGTCGGTGAAACCAAATGCTGTTTTTTCTCGAGCTAGTCTAAAATCATGATCACATATATGCTTTTGTTTGATTTTAATTATTTTAATGTATGCACAACTGTTTGTGAAACAGGACATATTATACATTCATTTCTGCATGCTTTATGTATTTACTCTCTAAGGTAAATGTGGGTGAAACTTAATCCGGGTAGGCAGTTAACTTTGCATTGTGTCGTTTTTGTCTACAAGGTCAGGATATTGATATACAGCCAATTGTCAGTTTGATATCTTGTAACCATTGAAATTGTAATTGTTTTCTTGCACATGTTTTTGTTTGTTAGTGGGTTAACTGTAATACAATCTAATGCTTGCACATGCATTAACATATTAGATATATGAAAATCTGACTGCACATGCACAGGCATTTAATGGTTACTTGTCCAAGAACGAGGGGAAATCACAGGGTACATGTATTTAAGATTATCTGAATGTTGTGTGAAATAAATATTTTAGATTGAACATTCATGCAATGACAATTGCTGGCTTTTAAGTATGCAAACTTGGTTGTGTACCTTGATAACTATATGTAGATGGATTCACTCCATCAGTTTGGTAAGAAATGTAAAAACTGATAATAATAGTATCCCTGTTAAGAAGCATTTTGAAAATTGGAGCAATACTTTTATTGATTAAAAATGCATTTCTGGGAAGTGGGGAAGAAAACATATCGTGGTATTTGTTATTAGTATTAGAAGTTATCTAATTCTTACCACCGCCAGTATTCTGCATTTTTCTCAGGCAAAAATCGTGCACAATAAAATTGCATGCATTTTTTCCCTATAATTGATATTTGAAAACAGATTAGTTCCTCCAAAAAGTTATATTTATATTAAGAATATGTAATTTGGTAATCTTGTATAATTATAATAATGTTTTCTGCCTCTCATTCTTACATCTGTGGTCGGATTTTGCCAAAACTGGCTAGGAAGGATCAGTGTGAAGACTAGTTGTGCTTGCCCCTTTTGCGTTCAGGTTTGATGAGTTATGGCCCTTTGCATTTTTGGAATTACAGACTTGTCCAGCCTGATAACTCTTCCAACACTCACATTTCAATGAAATCTGCTATGAAGAATTAGTTTGAAATTTGTTTGTGCATATCTTTTTTTTTTGGATGCAAGTTTGATGATTTTCGGACGAAATACAGCCCTTGGTATCGTTAGTAATGTTGCAATGAAGAATCTTGTACAAGTTTACTCTTGAATCATCAGTTGGAATTCACTGAAACTTGCTGGAAAAGATGATCCTGAACCTTAGCTCTGCGTTTCCCATTTGCATTTTTTGGCAAATCTGTGTCCCTTTGAATTTTTCAAATGAAAACGACCAACGACCATGTTTTGAAAAAACTTGCTGCGAATAATAAATGATAAACCTCAGTGTGCATATTATCCATTTTGCTTCTCGGTGCCATTGCAGTTTTTCTTGAGTATTGTCACCAGTCGTAAAACTCGCCAGTTTTGAACATTTATCAATTACATTTAAGATCACAACTGTGTGAGGGAGAAACATAGTTTTTCATCGAAAAACCTAAATTTTAGAAAAGTTTTTCTGAAACGATTTCTAATATTGTTCATCATACTCACTCTGTGACTTATATTTTTAGACGAGCTCATCTGAAGGAATGTTTTGACTTTCTCAAGAAGACGATTCCTAGTTTAGAAGACAAAAGAACGTCAAACCTTGGGATCCTACGGAGTTCCTTGCGCTATATACAGGTAATTGAATTATTTTTCAGATGTGGGCGCGAACCCTTGCTGGTTCATAACAAAGACTTGAAAAAAACAGTACTAGAAGCTGGTGCCCAACATTAAGAGGATGGTTCTGGGTCAGGTCGGCCCGATTTCAGTATAATGTGACTGGCTGGGGTATCATACCTTAAGTATACAACATGCTGCTCCGTTGTGATAGTGCTTAGAATAATGTCTCAAGTAGACACCATAGTGTTGTGACTGAAAAATTGTTGAAAGCAACACACCATACAACAATAACATTGAGACAGTATTCTTAACTCTGTCCCATTGCAGTGTCATGCCACAGACTCCTGGTATATATGTTGCTATTTTAAGCGAGAAATTTACTTTAGTCTAACCTTGGTATTGTATTATGTTCCAATTTTTTACATTTTAGCAAAAATCATTCAACTGCCATTAAAAATGATAAAAAAATCATAGGGAATGGCATGGAATAACTTTATAAGTTTAAAGATTAAAACTAAATACTAGTAACGGAGATCACTTCAGATTAGAAGTATTATTGCCCCTTGGGTCATGGGTTTATGGTAGCATAATCGAAACTCTTTCAGAAAGTTTGTCACTTACTTGTTGAAAAATGGTCAATATTCCAGTCAGATTCACTTTACAGTTTTCCTCCTTTATTACAACTTGATGCAGACCTCGTGTGATCACGTGGTCTAGTGGTAGAGCGTCTGCCACGCATGCGGAAGGTTGTGGGTTCCATCCTTGACTGAGTCGTACCAAAGACATTAAAAATGGTACTAGAAGCTACCTCGCTTGATGCTCAGCATTTAGAGGAAAGTTCTAGGTCTGGTCAGCCCGGTGTCAGTATAATGTGACTGGGTGGGGTGTCATACCATGTGTCTGCGGCATGATACTCCAGTCTGACAGCGCTCAGTATACTGTCTCAAGTAGACACTGTCGCAATATGACTGAAAAATTGTTGAAAGCACCTCTAAACACCATACATCTACAACTTGATGCCATAATTGTATAACCTGCAGTACTTGGTGTGTTGAAAATGGCGTCAGGAGCTGGAATACAACAGATTCCAATTGTACCATAATAATATTGAATGCCAATTTCCTTATCTTTGTCAGTCATAAGATAAAATCTGTGTTCCCTCACCCACCTCTTTATATAGTATATGCTACTGATGTGTTATATACTAAAATTGGAAATATTGAATGTTGCATACATAGAGGAAACACACATTATGTTTGAAGGAGCATAAATTATCATAGTATTATATACATTATGTACATTGTAATTGCCTGCCATAAAGATAATATTACTTAAATGAATTAATTCTATGTTGCAAATTATTGTCATTGATATAGTAAAACCTGATTTTCACTGACTTGCTGTAATCACTGTGGATTGACAGTGCCAAGTTATTGCTAATGTATTGACAAAAATGGGGGGGGGGGGTTCATTAGTTGTCTCCCTTTCATTGTGTGCTAAAAATAGCACAGACCACATGTTGTGTATGCAGCCAAGCAGTGTAATAAAAGTTAGTGGGAGGAGCTTAGATAAAAAAAATAGTCCCAGCTCTCTCAAGAAGCTCATTATAATAATCTGTAAGCTATTTTTAATTTAAATCTGATTGGCTGAGTAAATGATGAGCTGTAACCATGTGATTGAGAAAAAACAGACAGTATTATGGTCATAAAATAGGTCATAATTATCGTCTTGTGGTATGTTATACCTACGTAAATGAAAGACAATGTGTTGTATTGATGCTGTGTTATTTGACCAACAGATAAAATTATTAAATCACCATGTTAGTCTGCTGGTTTATATTTCTATGGTGATAGTACAATAAGAGATGTGTCTTCACTGACTAACATTGTGTTGGTGATAATTGATCTATTTTAATTTATCTTAATTTTAAGCAATTGAGTGATCTAATTTCCACGTACGCATGGTTAATATTTTCATGTAGTATCTCTAAACTTGGTTCAAGTCATGACCTTAGGGTCAAAATTGGCCTCTTCCTGGGGACTTGGTTTAACATATAGGGAAATATTTATTTAAAATATTTGTTCATGATCTATGTGAGTAGGGCTTTCAAGTTCGTTCAGACATGGTGCTGGGGTCCTTTAGGTCCCAGTAAGGGGACTTTGATTGTTAGATAGGGATACTTCTTTTGGTATTAATTCAGTCATCTTGATGTCTGGAACATTTTTTAATCATAACGATTTAGACTGCATCCGTCAAGAAGGGTTTAATAACCTTAACGGTTCAGCAGAAGCCCAAAAAGGGATACAGTTGTGAAATCGTCTTCTCAAGAACTAATAAGCAGAAATTGTTTATATTTGATTTAAATGATCCCTATAAATAGATCAGGAGGAGTTTAAAGTTTGTTAAAATAAATTGGCTAGGGTGTACTGGAGACCAGTATGGCCATTATAAATTAATTGCTAGATTATCATCCAAATTTTTCTTAAAAAAGGGGAGGGCGGTTGGATTTTATTTTTAACATTTTTGATGTTTTTTTAATAATAAAAAATAAATAAATAAAAAAAAATGAAAATAAAAAGGGTCGGGGCGGCATGAAAATTAGGGGGCATGCGGGGATGATAATCTATCAATTAATTTATTTTGTCTTAAGGGGACTCTGACCTTTTCACCGGTGAATACTATCTTAAATCAGGAAATTGGTAGTGGACTGTTCATGCCAGAGGTTGTAGGTTCAATCCCATGCTCTACCCAATGGCCTCTGAAAACGACACACAGTGCTGGTGGGTCTACTCAGCAACTAACTTTGCAATTGAATTAAATAATTTATTCAATCCTTACGAGTATTTTACACTTTGGAAGGTGATTTATTTTTGCCAAATTTTTATTAATTTTTTATGGCCTTAAAAACAACAATCTGTACTGGTTCTTCCCAGGAAGTGAACTTGAAAGTGATTCATATAAGCTTTCTTCATAATCAGGCTAAGTCCATAATAAATAAATTGCTGGATTATCATCCCCTCCCACCCCCAAATTTACATGCTGCCCAGACCCTTTTTATTTTCATAAAAAAAAATAACATCAAAAATTTTAAAAATAAAAAAATAAAATTCTCTTACCCTTCTCGTTTTTAAGAAAAAAATTGATGATAATCTTTCAATTAAATTATTATGGCCTAACATAAATGAGTATAAACATGATAAACTACATTTTTCAGAATTTAAAGCGAAAGGAGCGAGAATATGAGCTGGAGATGCAGAGGTTTGCGCACGAGAAAATTGTGCTGCAGGAAAAAATGCAGTCTTTGAAGAATGAGCTGAATAACATGAACATCGAGCTGGACCTGAACGCATGGGTAGCTAACCAGGACAACGATAACGAGACAAACTCTACATCAACAGCAACAGGTAATTTAGGAAAATACCTTAACTGGTAGCATGTCTGACTATCAATTCAGGTGTTGGGTGTTTGAATTCACGCCCAGCCACAGTCTCCTTGATGATTGACATTGCGTCTTATTGTCGTTCGTCTCACTATGATTCAAGGGCGGAAGTTATCAGTGACTTACAGAGATAGGTTAACTGCTCTGCTGTTGGCCCTTGATGGCATAAAAATGATGTTGTAAGGTTAACTGATCTGCTGTTGGCCCTTGATGGCATAAAAATGATGTTATATTTTCAATCAGCATTCATATATATATATATATATAATGTCTCTGAGGGATCATTGGCCAAAATAACTGGATTTTACAACTGGTTCCATATATATTTAAACTACAACCTATTTCAAAGTCGTGTGCCTCTCACAGCTGAGGTTGTAGGTTTGAGTCGTGCTCAATCACCAAGAAAAAAAGTTAATTAGCAGTTAATTATGGATGGATGTCAATTTAACCAGGTTCATTCCGAGATCTTTTGCACCAAATAAAACTGATGCTTAATATAACCTGTGTACTAAATGCCATAATTAAATGAACAAACACCATATGCAAATCTTCTTTCATCTCCTATGTATAAAATTCATGCCTCAGCTGTGCCCAAAAGATTTACTAAGACATGTATGCGCATACACTTTGAAGCTCTTCACCTGTGTAGAACTTTTATAACAGTGGTTGGGCCCTGTTAGCTCAGTTGGTAGCATGTCTGACTGACAGGGACTGTGAGTTTAAATCCCAGCCCGGCTAAAGTCTTAGTGATGATTTATATACAAGTTTGAGATTGCGGCTTATTGTTACTCTCTAATCAGTGAGTCAGGTGAGAAAGTTATCAGTAATTGCGATGTGTTCAAGTACTGATTAACTAGATGTGTTTTTATAGAAATCACTGTCAATTTTTTTATTCGTCTGTCTGAAAGTTTGTGTCCTCTCTGTAACTTTGTCATACATAGAAGGATTTAAAATAACATGGCACAAATGGTCACCAAAAAATGATTTGTCACATTTAAGACCAAGGTCAGTAGTTCAAAGGTGAAGGTCACACATGAAAAAAAAGGTCATATGTGTCAGATCTCTGTAAATTTGTCATTCATTGTGGCATTTTAAAATGATTTAGTACAAATTATCATCATGATATGACTAAAGTGTCATGCATAAGATATAGGTCAGTATAAGGTGAAGGTCACATTTGTTTTTTTGTTTTTTTAAATAAATGCTCATGTTGAATATAGTTTACCTTGTAATCTTGTGTTTTTCAAACATTAAAAAAAAGACACAAGCAAAATCAGTAAAATATTCTTTTGATGTGTTTGTACCAGAACGTGGAACTCCACCTCCAAGTGACCATGATGAGAATGATGATGATGAGGAGGAGGCGGAGAGGCTTGCTATGGAAACGAACCCATCACCAACACCAAGGGCTAAGAATGCTAGAAAAGAATATCAATTTAATTCCAAAACAACTGGTATGTATAATGTGATGGAAGCTTTTATCTCTAAATTACATGTTTTCAGTAAAATTAATTTTATGATTGTGTAACAAATGTTTATATGTGTTACTTTGTTTGTCTGTTTGTTTGTATATATATATCTCTAATTAATAGATAAATTTATCTTTAGCAAAAATATCTTTAAGCAAAATTTTGCCAGATTTTAAGCAAAATGTTACAAGATTCCACGGGGTAGTATCTTTAAGTGAAATGTTTCAAGATTTTGCCTGGTAGTATCTTTAAGCGAAATGTTACAAGATTCTGCCTGGTAGTATCTTTAAGTGAAATGTTACAAGATTTTGCCTGGTAGTATCTTTAAGCAAAATGTTACAAGATTTTGCCTGGTAGTATCTTTAAGCAAAATGTTACAAGATTCTGCCTGGTAGTATCTTTAAGTGAAATGTTTCAAGATTCTGCCTGGTAGTATCTTTAAGTGAAATGTTACAAGATTTTGCCTGGTAGTATCTTTAAGCAAAATGTTACAAGATTGTGCCTGGTAGTATCTTTAAGCAAAATGTTACAAGATTTTGCCTGGTAGTATCTTTAAGCAAAATGTTACAAGATTTTGCCTGGTAGTATCTTTAAGCGAAATGTTACAAGATTTTGCCTGGTAGTATCTTTAAGAAAAATGTTACAAGATTTTGCCTGGTAGTATCTTTAAGCAAAATGTTACAAGATTTTGCCTGGTAGTATCTTTAAGCGAAATGTTACAAGATTTTGCCTGGTAGTATCTTTAAGCGAAATGTTACAAGATTCTGCCTGGTAGTATCTTTAAGCGAAATGTTACAAGATTGTGCCTGGTAGTATCTTTAAGCAAAATGTTACAAGATTGTGCCTGGTAGTATCTTTAAGTGAAATGTTACAAGATTTTGCCTGGTAGTATCTTTAAGCAAAATGTTACAAGAGTCTGCCTGGTAGTATCTTTAAGTGAAATGTTTCAAGATTTTGCCTGGTAGTATCTTTAAGTGAAATGTTACAAGATTTTGCCTGGTAGTATCTTTAAGCAAAATGTTACAAGATTGTGCCTGGTAGTATCTTTAAGCGAAATGTTACAAGATTTTGCATGGTAGTATTGTTAAGTAAAATGTTATTTTTGTTGTTGTTTTTTTTTTCATGTTAATAATTACAACTTCTTTTTCTTCTAATAGTCTATTCAAAATTTTATAAAGTAAATTAGGTTTTGAAACATTACCAGTTATTTTAAATGTTTATCTGCCATCATTGTATCTGTTTAGCATGGGGCAGATTTACATAAGCATGCACTCAATCCAATCCATTTTCTGTCTGTGTATCATTCTTACAGGTTATAAAACATTACATGGTATTGTATTGTAACGTATAGATTTTGAAATAAAATATGTTTGAAACTATAAAGCAATACTTTGCAATAGTTTTCCAGTTATTTCCAGAAGGACAGTGATTCTACTCAGATTCATTTTGAGGTCTTACTTCACTAATAAAAACTAGATATGCCATACATAACGTATTGGAAATGTTAAACCCCATTTTTTTCACAAAAATCAATGACTTATGAATGTTAGTGAAATGGGTCCTAGGTGATAATCCTGGTTGTACAAAATACTGATAGGGAACCTGGTCGGGTGAACTGTTCTGTTGATTTGATGTCAATTTAGACTTCTTTGCTTTATTTCATATATGTAAATATGTATCAGTAATATCATACATGTTATAATTTATGATTTGATCTAAATTACCTTTTATCTTTTTATAGAACCTGCTCATCACGTGCGACACATCTTTCCTGTGCCTACAGGAAAATCCTCATCATTGGGGAAATCCCTATCTGCAGTAAAATCCCCATCTTCCGCGCACGTTAATGAGTTTATAACCAGACATAACTCGCTAACATTAAAATCAGCAGCAAACAAGACCATTCCGATCACATTAAGCTTGTCAGGGCCCGTACCACAGCCGGGCATTGTTTCTGTGTTTGGAAGTGCAGCACCCTCATCTGGATATGTTGCAAAGGTGACAGAGTTGCCAACGTCACGTACACCTGTGACACAGATTCTTCATCGTACACTCACTCAGAGACAGGCATTGATGAAGCAATCCTTACTGTCTGCACAAGGTCAAGGTATAATCAGTTTAAACATTGTGTGGATCAGTAATAAAATGACATGTTCTTTAACTATAAATGATCCGTCATGGTTGCAAGTCAAGTACTAAAAGGGAATTGGGGTAAATGACCATGTTGCTTAGAAAACCATTGGTATGTGAAGAGCACCATGAAAAACTCTGAGTATTCTGTCATCGTCAGTTAAATATCTGAGTATTTTGTTAGTCATAAGTGTCCGTTAAATATCTGAGTATTTTGTCATTGCTAGTAAAATATATGAGTATTTTGTTAGTCGTAAGTGTCCGTTAAATATCTGAGTATTTTGTCATTGCTAGTAAAATATATGAGTATTTTGTTAGTCGTAAGTGTCAGTTAAATATCTGAGTATTTTGTCATTGCTTGTAAAATATCTGAGTATTTTGTTAGTCGTAAGTGTCCGTTAAATATCTGAGTATTTTGTCATTGCTAGTAAAATATATGAGTATTTTGTTAGTTGTAAGTGTCATTAAAATATCTGAGTATTTTGTCATTGCTAGTAAAAATCTCAGTATTTTGTCATTGGAAGTTAAATATCTGAGTATTTTGTCATTGAGGAACTCTTCCTGCACTGTTTTCAAAGGCCTTTTGTGATTGGTGCAGGAAAACGCGTATCTATGGAGTAAAGGGTTAAATGTAAGTTTACCTCAAGTTCAATTTAATAGTGGATGTCAAACTTGGCATTCATTGTTCAAGTAAAAAGACAAGCAAAAATAAAAATATAACTTTTTGTGTAATGCTTAACAAAACTAAACATCTTCCTTTAAGTGTTCTCATCATTTATCATATGTTGTTATAAATGTGTTTTTTATTCATATTCCTCACTTGTTTCAGTGTTATCTGCTCCAATGACTGCTGCCCAGTTAAAGTCGCCACCTCGGACACGACCTCCAGCACCTGTTGTCATGACAACAACCCAAGCTCCATCTCCATTGGTTACCAAAGAAATCCAGTTTACAGCTGCTACTTTACAACAACAACAAAGTGCCATACAGCTTGCCACCAGTAACCAGGGCATATTGCCGAATAAACTACCCACAGTTACCGGGGCAGTGCCCTTGACTTTCCCTTATTACATGGCATCTCTTCAAAAGATTGCTCATCCAATTTTAGTGACATCTTTAATGGCGCCAGCCCTTGGTGTGACCACAACGGCCGCTACTGCTGTGTCTGCTTTACCAACACCTGTATCTAATATGCAGATAAAAACTGACATAAAATCTGAACAAGTCACGTCGGCTTCACCACTTACACCTGTGTCAAATATACCAATAAAAACTGAAATAAAATCTGAACAATTCGTGTCACCGTCACCGGTTGCAACAGTTACTAACTTAAATTATTTGACAACACCTGTCATGACAACAATGGTTTCACAACCAATCAAGTCTGAAACTCCGACCACAGCAGTTACCGCATCTCCGTCATTTCCTATCAGACCAATTTTTGCTCCTAGTTTAATTAACAGTCAAGTGTGGCCATTTTTGACGACTATTCCAAGAACAAATGTCGTTGTTCAATCTGCAAACATTCCAGGTTCCCAGACTGCATCTGCCGTATTGTCGTCTGCTAACAATCAAGTGACGTCTGTTCCAGTTGTCTCCATTGCTCAGCTGAATCAGCTTACTCAGATGATGGCGCCAATGACAGTTATGTCCCCTGGCATTCAGATGGCGCCGGGAACGTTAACTCAGACACAGTTAAATAACATGTTTGCGTCAACTCCATTATTGAAACAGTTCCAGTTGCCACTGGGATTATCGTCTTCTCTGATACAGTCTGGGCAGGTCCTCGGCCAGCAAGTTGTAAAACCAGTCGTGGTTGTCACGGTACCAAATGTTGTGACCCAAGCAACACCCTCTCTAGCTACAAATGTTTCTGTGGTTACTACATCAGTTTGAAATGTAACTTTTTAAAAAAATGGCACAAAAGTTATAATAGTATGCATGTATATATTTTAATTTATTCTGACAAATAGTCAGTAGTTTTAGACCTTATTTAATGATTTGTAAGATTATCTGTTTTGTACACACTTCCGAAATACAACGTTTTATGATGGCGATTAATGGTGAGGTTTCATAATGTTGGAATGATTGTCAGTATGTCTTTCTTTTTAGAATACAATGCACTTTATTTTGATGTTTTACTCTTCCATTCTTAGGTGGGTGTGTTTGGTGGGAGTGGCAGGGATTACGTGGAAAGGTTTTGACTACCGGAAACATTGTCAAGATTATATGTCTGGGGTTGTGACACTGACACTGATGCTTGTTTAAAATTGAATAGTAGATCACCAACATTTGAATAGTAGATGTGGTGTCTGTTCACCAACATTTTCTTAATATTTTTTGTAAATTCCTTAAAAACAGAACTGACTGTTGACTGGTTATTGGTGTTTTTATTTTATATTATAAGATGTGAGTTGAACTGTAGTCAGTCTAAAATCATGATCGCATAGATTCTTTATCTTAGATTTAAGTATATGAATATAAACTTAAACATGTAGGTGAAACTAACACCATCATGGTGTGGTAGAAAATCTTGTTTCTGGAAACAGACAGACAAATAAATAAATTGTTGTTTATTGATTTTAAGATACCGCTTCGTTTGCATGCATGATATGTGCTGTATGGATTAGTGATCTATATATTTATTTATTTCAACATTTCATAAAATGTTGGATTAATACATCCATGCTTACACTGTAAAACCTACGTTTATTCATTTGTTCATTCATTCATTCATTCATTCATTCATACATTCATTTAGATTAATGAACTTGCATGGGATATTCTAAAATGATGTTTTTTAGCTTGTTATTAATGGTAAATATTAAAACTTCTGGTTTATATTAATTTTATAAAATATCATAATACTTAAGTAAAACTAAGTAGAAATTTAAAATAAAATTGGTTTGTGTGCAAAACAAGAATACAAGTCTTAAGTACTGTGAGAGCTTACATTTACCAAGTTATATATAGATTTGTATAGATAATTTATACCAGAAACTTGAAAAATGGTACTAGAAGCTTCCGTGCTTGTCACTCAACATTTTGAGATAGTTCTAGGTCTGGTCAACCTGATGTCAGTATAATGTGACTGGGTGGGGTATCATACCATGTGCCTGCAGCATGATATTTTAGTGTGGCAACGCTTGGAATAGTGTCTCCAGTAGACGCACTCGTGTTACGACTGTAAAATTGTTAAATGTGATGCTAATATCATACAACACATGGTTAATAGTTATTAGGCATATATGTTAATGTACCTTGTGTGTGTTTATATATATATATATATATATATATATATATGTAGCTATTATATATGACACATAAACAGCATTATGTCCAAAGCAGCTTAGCAAAGATTTACATTTTAAGGCAGCTAAATGCATGTTTGATAGGCTGTGCTAATTTTTGCCTTCCATCAATAAATTATTTTAAGCAAATTACTTTTTCTGGGTATTATTTTATGAATGATTCACGCTCTGAAATTATTAAATTACTTTTACTGCAAAGTTTTGTGTCTTGTTACTTTAAAAGGACACACGACAATGTTGAAATTGAATTCTTTTTTTTTTAAATTATGCACCTGGAAAACACTGAAATCAAAATATAAAAAAGTACAGTATTTTGTTATAATAGCCCAAAGTATATAATTATGCATGTTTGTGTTGTAGTTGAAAGTTTGTTTAACCTTTTACTTCATATATACGCCTTTGGACACCTCTAATATAGAAAGCTTTTGAATTATTGGGTGAATTATGTTTTTATTAACTGACAGAGTGAAAAACAGTGCAAGAAGTGTTCAGATTGCTCGTTATGAGCAATCTGAACTCTTCCTGCACTGTTTTCAAAGGCTTCTGTGAATGGTGCGGGAAAACGCGTATCTATGGAGTAAAGGGTTAAACTATGTTGTTTGATGATTACTAGGACTTACAAATAGAAGGAAAAGCAACTGAAATCTCGTTTTCAAATATCCAAACTTGCATTCATCTCAAAAATACAAATCAAAATTCATTCTTTTCACAATGGGATTTTCTACAAAACGAGACCATTCCCAGCAAAGTGTGCTTTCAAGGAAAGTATTTGAAATTTTACTTCCAACTGCAATATTTTAAATTCAAGATCATTTCGCATGTTTAAAACAGTATAAAACATCTAAGATTACATACACCTTACATTTTATGTAAAAAAACAAAATAATTGCCTATGAAAATTTATGATTAATTTACGAAATTATTAATTTTTCGTTTATTTAATCAACATTTAGTAGAGAGATGCAAGTTTTTTATCCTTCTATGTAAGTCCTTGATGATTATAATCTGAGATTGGTTCAAATCCACAGCTATTACAACTGTAATTATCATGTATCTGGCAGAAGTCTCCAATGATATGTGATGTTAACGTTAATGTTTACTGCAATGTTTTTTTATCATTTATGTCGTATTCAAGTGAATTGTGTTTGTATATCTGAAAGTTTTTTTGTTATTTAAAATATTGTAATAGATTATTAATGTTAAAACAAGTTTGGGGTTTTTTTTACAAAAAATTGCTTGAAGTCTTCCTGGGTGGAACCAGTAGTAAGCATATGCAGATAATGTGTCTTGCTCAAAGACGCACAATATTTATAACAAAATCCAATATTATTACAAAATATTGTTCTCATGATAATTGTATGTGTTCTTCAGTTTTCACACATTGCTTTATGTCAGGATTAAATTTTCTTGCACACCGAATAAGGACATTTGCATTTTTACTGGGGTTAGATATTTCTATCTTACCCTAAGGTTGAGATAAAATTCTCACGCTATGATGTAAGGTAAAAATTATATGACGTAAATCATATAATCTAACATCTTAAAAGCGACTGTTGTTAAAAATATAATGATAAAATAAGTTCAAATAATTATTAAATATGTTTGGTATGCAAGAAAAAGAATCATTCATGGCCTTTTTAGTTCGGATAGAAAATTCCATCCCTTGGGATAACCGTTTTTGCGGGAACTGGGCAGAACTTCGTGCCCACCAAAACAGTTATCCTCGGGACGGAATTTTCTGTCGGAACCTCAAACCCATGTAAGATTCTTATATTCTAAAACTCAGATTCAAGAACATTTAACTATTTTGTAGTGTAAAGAATGCCTTCAATAATAATTACTCACAACTCAAAACTTCCAATTATCATAAATCTCATTTTGCCAGTTCAACTGTAGAACAGACCCAGCTTCTCCCACTTCAGTCTGTCGCCCATCACCGAGCAGTGAGATTTGACTAAGATAATTTGTCAGTTGCTTCAATGAAAATTGAATGATGTCAATGTTTGGTAAGCAATCATTTGCTATGAACTGTGGGACAAGCATAGAATTCCCTGCTTTTTTATTGGGGTTTAACAGTTCTGATTGGGGAGATACCGGGGACTGGAAAATAATCAATTAAAATGACGTTTTGTGAGAACAGGACCTAAATTCATCAATATTTTTAGTCTTTGCTTCCAAGGGACCCTTTTAATGAATACATTCTTTGCTCCCAAAGTACCCTTTTATTGGATACATTCTTTACTCCCAAAGGACCCTTTTATTGAATATATTCTTTGCTCCAAAAGGACCCTTTTATTGGATACATTCTTTGCTCCCAAAGGACCCTTTTATTGGATACATTCTTTGCTCCCAAGGGACCCTTTTATTGGATGTTTTATCTTTAATTTTAAATTTGTGAACAGAGATTAAGCTAATTAAAATTTATCATGTGTCTGTATCATTTCTGTAATAATTGTTGGTATATTTGTATTTGCAAGTATAATTACGTTGGTGTAACAGCCAAAAAATATATTTTGATACAAAATCTAGCTTCAGTCTGTATATTCATTTGTTGATATGTTTTTCTTTCTATCTTCATGTTAATTTTTGTACATGGAGAGCGAGTCTGGAATCTTCCTTCTTTTTTTAATTTAGTCAATTCATTAATTCTTCATTGCTACAAATTTGATGCATCTAACTATCTTGGATTTGAGAACCTAAGATTTTGAGAACCATGTTAAAAAATGATGGCTATAATAAGATAGTTGTGTAGTACATAGGTTTATGTTACTTTATTATAGTCCAGTTCTAAAGCTGTGATAGATATTACCGTGTATATTAGTGCTATTTCACACTTAGTGCAATCTATATATGTCTTTAACTTTAAATTTAATGAATTAAAAAATAAAAACAATTGTGTAACATTTTATTTATACAACCCAATTTAGTTTTTTAAAAAAAACAAAAAAACTACAAACGTGTACACTTTATTTATAAATATTTTTTTATTTTTTTGTACATGTAGAGTGAACTTATATCCAGACTTGTTTAACAGGTTCATGCTGAGGTCTTCCTCCATCAATAAAACTGGAATCCCATAATTATAAAACCTGTTATGTGTTGAAAAGGATTTAGACCCAATTAAAAAAATGAAAAGTAAATGAAATATTAGACTGGCACCATGTTATTGTATACACACAATTATTCAACTGGCATATTTGTGGTTCCGGCTAAGAATAGAATTACTGTCGGTCTCTGCAGAGGGGTAGGAATCCTCGGAATGGGTGTCATGTTCATTTTATCATTTTTTGTCATGTTCACTATTGTGGTTAAATTATCAACCCCTGTGTGGTTCCAGGGAGCCATGAGTGATGGCAAGAATAGGATCACTGTGGCTTATGCATGTTGTAAGAAGCGACAAATTGAGTAATACGATAGAATTTGCTGAAACTCTGCAGGTATCAAGGTTCTAGGTTCATTCTGCATATTCATTTGTTGATGTGTTTTTTTTTAATCTGTATGTTAATTTGTTGTTTTTGTACATAACCTGGAATCTTCCTTCCTGTTGGCGTCGAATAACCTATAATGTGTTGGTACGCCGTAAAACCCTATTCATTCGTTATGTTTGTTAGACCACAGGAGATGGTGTGTCCAAGCCCAGTTTATGCTGAAAACGTTGTTAGAAAGTTTGCTAGATGTTTGTAGAAGGATGATTCTGCTCCGATTCAGGATTCATTCTGAGGCCTTCATCTAACAATTAAAATGGATTCAATATACAACTAGTAATACATGTATATTAAAAAATGGTGTTCAGTCACTAAAAAAGTATATAAGACATTTATATGATAATTGAGTCAGCATTTACATTTGAAGCTACAACTTTTCAATTTTGATATTTTTACCGGATTTCATTTATCTTGCCATGACAACAGTCTGATATTAGCTGATAACGAGCTTTGTGTCGTCTGCTGTGGCAACATTAAATGTTGCGCCAATGCTAAATATCGCAACCAACGTTTTATGTTTCGAGACTAAACTTTAATTTCACAAAATAATCTGCAACTATATGTAGTACCTTTTAGGCATAGTACCACCATTGGAAAAAGGAAGTGATTCTGTGGGGTAGTCTCATAATGGCGGTTATAAATAATCCTCAATTTTTCTTCTTTAAAAATGCATTTTTAGCTCACCTGAGCCAAAGGCTCACAGGTGAGCTTTTGTGATAGCCTGGTGTCCGTCATCTCGTCTGTCGTTAACTTTTAGCTTCTAACAACTTCTCCTCTGAAACCACTGGGCCAATTTTGATATAACTTCACAGAAATGTTCCTTGGGTGACCCTCTACCAAGGTTGTTCAAGCCATCTTGATTTAATATCAAACAGGCATACATGTTGTAATGAATTGTAAATAAATTGCTTGGACACAAGTAAAGGGCAAACAATTATTTGTGAGACAAAACATACAAAGATTGAAAAATACAGAAACCCCTTTGACATTATAGAATGACCCATTCCATTTAGGTTCACACATTTTCCCTGGCAAAACTTACAAATGGAAGAAAATCATGGAAATACTTTGAAGGTTTTGATGGGAAAAGTTTCGTATATTATTTCATTTATTTGATATTTTGAGGATCATTTAGTTACACCAAACTAGTCAATTAATTTTGATGAAAATACCTATAGTTAGACACAGAACATAAAGGAATATAATTTTATTGTCAGATGGCAATCAGGACAAAAATTGAGGCACAGATGGGGGAAAATGATGACGTGATTATGATGTTGATAATGATGATGAAAATAAAAACATTCCTGTAGAACAGTTATGGATATTGTTTTGGCTAGGTGAATTTTCATTTTCTAATCAAAGAAACAGTCATTTACCAAAACATAGATACAGAAAATACTGGAATATGTTTTAAATGTAGGCGTTTGGGACCTACTTAATTATGTAAGAAAAAAAGCAAAGAATATTGAACCAACCAAGATCTCAATTATGCCAAGTTGTGTTTTGAACCTAGTACATGGTTCATACACAAACATCCAAGGCCACCTATATAGGATTCAGTGTTTTAAATTGAATCTGTGATATAAGAAATGTATATTAAACAATAAAATGACATTTATTTGCTAAAAAAACAAAACTTAAAAAAGTTATTTCCAAAAGAAAGCTATTGTGAATTATGGGATTCAAAACAATGATCAACCAAGGTTAGTGTGAATGGTTTCTTATTTGCATCCAAATAAAAAAGCATGTGTACATGTATCTGAGATAAGCCATAAACTACAATGTAATATCATTTGTTCATATGTGAAAAAGGCAGAAATATTATGAAGATTAATCTTCTTAAACATGTAATTCACAAACTGAAAGTCAAACACATTATTCTACTTTGAGATATCAAACACTGCATGGCTCCTCACAAGTGGGTTTTACACATCTCGAAGCAAATGTTGCTGTTTACACCATGTGACAAGGGTCAAACGGGGTTCAAAATTCAAATATTTAGCAAATTTTCCTTGATATTTTCAATTTTGTAAGGACTACTACTACTTTGTTTTAGGGAGTTTTTGTGAATAAAGGGCATTTTTATAAAGACAAAATATGTCGCTACAACTGCACATCTTTTTGAAAATAATGACAATTTTGTTACTATGTTTTACAGAAAACATCTCCCAATACAACATTGTTGCAAGAAAGTGCCACCATTTGAAATTAGGCTCCTCCCATTTTCTTTTTATAGAAAAGTTTGGGGTTTAAGAACATGTATTATAATCTTGCTATAATTATCAAATTCGTTCAGATGTCTCGTGTATCAGCGATATACATCAACTAGGAATGCTTCTAGAATGTTATCTGTATCTTGCTTAACCTTCCAAAAATCTTGACTATTAAATTTTTAATGTAGTATAACCTTTTCAGCTTATTTTTACTGTGGAATACAACAAACAATCACGAGTACAACAGAGGATCTGAGGGGGAGAAAACCTGTGACCAGTTTGGCACACCCAATCTCCATGCACGTAATTGACAACTTTCCTACTTGAATCAGCGATTAGAGACGAATGAATATGAGACAATGTTGGAATTTGCATTTATTTAAATCATCACAGAGACTGGCCGAGCGGGGATTTGAGCTTGCAACCCCTTGACTACTAGTTATTTAACATATTCAGTTGCATTCAGTAAAGAATGTCCACATACACGTAAGTTTATAACATTTTGTTCAATTGTTCAAAGACTTTTAGCTCAGGTTTGAATACCGAGGCTGGCTAACTTACAATACAGTCATTCAGATGAGACTTTAAACTGAGGACCTTTGTGATGGTGCTGTACACCGAGCATGCTAAAGATCCAGCAGAAACATGATTGGGTTTCTACGATATTTATTTCCTGCACTTTCCCCACAAACCTAAAAAGACTTAACTGTTCACTCTTCTGTTCACCCATGTGGGAAACTGGTGGCGATGTAAATTAAGCTTACATACGAACAAATATCGTCATTTATTTCTTTATCTCGTATAAACTTTCTTTAATTTTCAGTGAAGGCAGTCAAGTAGTTCACCAGGACAAGGCCAGTTTATTACAATATGTGCTGCCAGAAGCATGGATTGTGACAGTAAATCAGATATTGGGATCATATTAAGAAAAAAAGATTTGAAAAATTGAAACATGTTTGTTCAAAAGACTAGAAAATGCACAAATTATGAAAAAATTAAGAACAATCACTACCAGTTCTCCAGTGTTCTAAAATTTGAATGACAAATCAAAGAATAATGTCGGAAGTAGCCTAGAACAGGAATAAAAATGTACAAGTTGATGTAACAATAATGGACAAAGGTGTGACTGCTATAGCCAAGATAAATACCAGGAACATTGACTTAAATGGACTTGAAGATAAAGCTCTGAAGATATCCTGAGTAGCAGGTCACTGGTGATCAAACCTACAACCCTTGATTGACAGTACATGGTTTTACACTAGGTCTCTAAAGTTTCAAACTATTACTCACAAATATTGATGTTCATCAATTATATATAATATGAAATGTATAAAAGCAACATAACAGTATTTACAGCATAAATTATAATTATTACAACTTATAATTGAAATGAAGTACATCATTCACAAGTATGAAAGTAACCTCTGCAATAGAACTTCATTTATCAAAAACAACAACAGATAATGTTTAACATTTTGACAATTTTAGGCCATTTTATGAAAAGGGGAGGTAACATTTAGCACTGTAACTAACTAACAAGCAAGATGACATGTTTTAATATTTTCTGATATGGTTTGTTATAGGGCCTTTTTGTAGAAAGAATGAAACAATTCTCTGCGTTATATAACTTTTTTGGTTATTGAATTAGGGTGAAAATGCCATCCTTAAAAAATAAATTGTTTGCCGTGCTCCTACCTACTTGCTCAGATTGCAGCTACCCAAAACATTTTTAATTGACTTTCAAAGTGTTTAAATTTTTTTAATGATTTCTGTCCGTTTTTCTTTAAAGCAGCCAATAAATATGTGTGCTGTGGTTTTGAAAGTTTTGATGGACAGTAGTAATGATTTCTGATATTCGATCTTTTCATACTTGAGGGTTTTCAAGTCATGAGGAAACATAAAGATATTAATATATATAAATTATATTTAATTTTTGTTCAACAAAGATGGATGTTTTAATCATGATAATTATGTCATGAAAATAGAAAATCCATTTTTTTAACTCATTTTCTTAAATTACACACAATCATTTCATACATTCAAGCCATTTCTTTTTCAAATTTTACTCTTGTCAGGATTTGAACCCGAGTCTTCTAACAAAAGAGTAGATGTGTTTGCCAGTTACACCACAAAAGTCAAAAATTTGAACAATGCAAAAGGACTTAAATATTATTATTATATTACCTTGTCAGGTCAGGTAATAATTACAACCAAAACAATCGTCATGACATTTCTAACACAACTGGAAGGCCACTACCAGATTGATACCATTGGTTTTACTACAACTAACAAAGTCACCATAAACATTTTTTTTTTAGATATCTGGTTGCCCATGTCAGTTTTTTATCATTAGCTATTACTGTAACTAACATATCCACCACTAATATTACTAAGATAACTGGTTCCCTATGCCAGTTTACCATCAACTATTTCTAAAACCAACACTAAAATTACTAAGATAACTGGTTCCAAATGCCAGTTTATCACTCTCAGCTATTTCTACAACTAACACAGATATTACTAAGATAACTGGTTCCCTATGCCAGTTTACCATCAGCTATTTCTACAACAAACACTAACATTACTAAGATAACTGGTTCCAAATGCCAGTTTATCATTATCAGCTATTTCTTTAACCAACACAAACATTACCAAGATAACTGGTTCCCCATGCCAGTTTTTCATCCTCAACTATTTCTACAACAACATAGACATTTCCGAGATAACTGGTTCCCGATGCCATACTGATTTTCATAAATAAACCCATTTCATACATTCAATCCATTTCTTTTCCAAATTTTACTCTTGTCAGGATTTGAACCTGAATCTTCTAACAAAAGAGTAGATGTGTTTGCAAGTTACACCACAAAAGTCGAAAATTTGAACAAAGAAAATGGACTTAATTATTCACATTATTTTACCTGGCCATGTCAGCTATTATTGCAACAAAAAATAACATCACAACATTTCGAACTTTCCCATTGCCACATGTTACCATTGACTTTACTACAACTAACATTGCTTGTTTTTATCATCAGCTATTAATACATGGACAAAGCCACCATAAACATTTTTTAAGATAACTGGTTGCATATGCCAGTTTTTTTTATCAGCAGCTATTAATACAACCAGCACAAACCCTTCTAAGATAACTGGTTCCCCCTGTCATCAGCTATTAATACAACCAACACAAACCTTTCTAAGATAACTGGTTCCCCCTGTCATCAGCTATTAATACAACCAACACAAACCTTTCTAAGATAACTGGTTCCCCCTGTCATCAGCTATTAATACAACCAACACAAACATTACTGAAATTATGGAATCCCCCTGCAAGTTTCTTTAGCAGCCATTTCTTCAACCAGCAATAGCACCACAAACATTTCTAAGATAACTGGCCTACCCCGACAGTTTTTTATCATCAGCTCTTACTACAATCTACATGAATATTTCTGAGAAAACTGGTTTGCCATGCCGGTATTTTATCATTAGCTATTACTGCAACCTACATGACCATTTCTGATAACTGGTTTCCCATGCCAGTTTTTATATCGTCAGCTATAACTACAACCTACACAACCATTTTCTTTTTTTTATCATAAGCTAACTCTTCTGTGGCCAAGTGGTCTAAGGTGCAGTCTCAAGACCACTTACCTCTCACCATCAAGGTCATAGGCTGGAGACCCCTTCTCTCCAAAAACTTTATGTGAGAAAGTTTACCAGTTATTTGTGGAAAAACAGTGGTTCTATTCAGTCTGACTCAGTCTGAGGTCTTTCTCCACAAGTAAAACTGGATCTGCCATATATAACCTGAAATGTGTTGCAAATGGGGTTAAACCCATTTAAATTTTTTTATCATGATCTATTTCTACAACTAAAATAATCATCTACTACAAACATTTCAAGGATAACTAGTTCCCCCTGCCAGTTTTTTTTATTATTAGTTGTGACTATAACAAGCTATTACAACAACCAACATATACACCACAAACATTTCTGAGGTAAGTGATCTGCCATTCCATTATTTTTAAAATCAGCTACAGCTTCATCCACCACAAACATTTTTGAGATGACTTGTCTGCCATTCTAGTTTTTTATCGTCAGTAAATACCCATAACAAAAATTTCTGAGATAACTGGTTTGCCATTCAAGTTTTTCATCATCAGCTATTATAACAACCAACACACCCAACACAAACATTTCTGATATAACTGGTCAACCTTTCCAGTTTTTTATAATCAGCTAATACAACATCCACCACAAACATTTCTGAGATAACTGGTCTGCCAGTCCAGTTTTCTATCATCAGCTAATACTACATCCACCACAAACATTTCTGATATAACTGGTTTGCCAATCCAGTTTTTTATCATCAGCTATCACTACAACCAACATACCCCCACAAACATTTCTGAGATAACTGGTCTGCCATTCCAGTTTTTTATCATCAGCTAATACTACATCCACCACAAACATTTCTGAGAAAACTGGTCTCCCATTCCAGTTTTTATCATCAGATAATACTACAACCAATAAACCCATCACAAACATTTCTGAGATAACTGGTCTGCCATTTCAGTTTTTTATCATCAGATAAAACTACAACCAACATATCCACCACAAACATTTCTGATATAACTGGTCTGTCATTCCAGTTTTTTATTATCAGATAATACTACAAGCAACATATCATTCACAAACATTTCTGATATAACTTGTCAGCCATTTCAGTTTTTTATCATCAGTAAATACTACAACCAACATACCTAACAGAAACATTTCTGATATAACTGGTTTGCCATTCCAGTATTTTATCATCAGTTAATACTACATTCACTATAATTGTTTCTTAGATAACTGGTCTTCCATTCGAGTCATTTATCACCAGCTAATACTACAACCAACATATCCACCACAAGCATTTCTGATATAACTGGTCTGCCATTCCAGTTTGTTATCATCAGTAAATACTACAACCAACATATCCATCACAAACATTTCTGATATAACTGGTCTGCCATTCCAGTTTGTTATCATCAGTAAATACTACAACCAACATATCCACCACAAACATTTCTGAGATAACTGGTCTGCCATTCCAGTTTGTTATCATCAGTAAATACTACAACCAACATATCCACCACAAACATTTCTGATATAACTGGTCTGCCATTCCAGTTTTTTATCATCAGTAAATACTACAACCAACATATCCAACAGAAACATTTCTGAGATAACTGATCTGCCATTCCAGTTTTTTATCATCAGTAAATACTACAACCAACAAGAAACATTTCTGATATAACTGGTCTGCCATTCCAGTTTTTTATCATCAGTAAATACTACAACCAACAAGAAACATTTCTGATATAACTGGTCTGCCATTCCAGTTTTTTATCATCAGTAAATACTACAACCAACATATCCATCACAAATATTTCTATATAACTGGTCTGCCATTTTAGTTATTTATCATCAGCTAATACTACAACCAACATATTCATCACAAATATTTCTGATATAACTGGTCTGTCATTCCAGTATTTTATCATCAGTAAATACTACAACCAACATATCCAACAGAACATTTCTAATATAACTGGTCTGCCATTCCAGTTTTTTATCATCAGTAAATACTACAACCAACATATCCATCACAAACATTTCTGATATAACTGGTCTGCCTTTCCAATTTTTTTCATCATCAGTAAATACTACAACCAACATATCCATCACAAACATTTCTGATATAACTGGTCTGCCATTCCAGTTTTTATCATCAGCTAATACTACAACCAACATATCCACCACAAACATTTCTGAGATAACTGGTCTGCCATTCCAGTTTTCTATCATCAGCTAATACTACAACCAACAAACATTTCTGAGTTAACTGTTCTGCCATCCCAGTTTTTATCATCAGCTAGTACTACATCCACCAAACATTTTTTGAAATATCTGGTCTGCCATTCCAGTTTTTTATCATCAGCTAATACAACAACCAACATATCCACCACAAACATTTCTGAGACAACTGGTCTGCCATTCCAGTTTTTGATCATCAGCAAATACTAGATGCCCCATGCTAGTGTGTTTCCATCAGCTTTTACTTTAACCAACACATCCACCATCTATTTTTCTATCACAACTGTTTGCCCCATGCCAGTGTGTTTCCTTAAGCATTAACTTCAACCAACACATCCACCATAAATATTTCTATCACAACTGGTTGCCCCATGCCAGTGTGTTTCCATAAGCCTTTACTTCAACCAACACATCCACCATAAATATTTCTATCACAACTGGTTGCCCCATGCCAGTGTGTTTCCTTAAGCCTTAACTTCAACCAACACATCCATCATAAATATTTCTATCACAACTGGTTGCCCCATGCCAGTGTGTTTCCATAAGCTTTTACTTTAACCAACACATCCACCATCTATTTTTCTATCAAAACTGTTTGCCCCATGCCAGTGTGTTTCCATAAGCCTTTACTTCAACCAACACATCCACCATAAATATTTCTATCACAACTGGTTGCCCCATGCCAGTGTGTTTCCATAAGCCTTTACTTCAACCAACACATCCACCATAAATATTTCTATCACAACTGGTTGCCCTATGCCAGTGTGTTTCCTTAAGCCTTTACTTCAACCAACACATCCACCATAAATATTTCAATCACAACTGGTTGCCCAATGCCAGTGTGTTTCCATAAGCCTTTACTTCAACCAACACATCCACCATAAATATTTCTATCACAACTGGTTGACCCATGCCAGTGTGTTCTAATAAGCTTTTACTTCAACCAACACATCCACCATAAATATTTCTATCACAACTGATTTCCCCATGCCAGTGTGTTCTCATAAGCTTTTACTTCAACCAACACATCCACCATAAATATTTCTGAGATAACTGGTCTGCCATTCCAGTTCTTTATCATCAGTAAATACTACAACCAACATATCCAACAGAAACATTTCTGAGATAACTGGTCTGCCATTCCAGTTTTTTATCATCAGTAAATACTACAACCAACAAGAAACATTTCTGATATAACTGGTCTGCCATTCCAGTTTTTTTATCATCAGTAAATACTACAACCAACATATCCATCACAAATATTTCTATATAACTGGTCTGCCATTTTAGTTATTTATCATCAGCTAATACTACAACCAACATATTCATCACAAACATTTCTGATATAACTGGTCTGTCATTCCAGTATTTTATCATCAGTAAATACTACAACCAACATATCCAACAGAAACATTTCTAATATAACTGGTCTGCCATTCCAGTTTTTTATCATCAGTAAATACTATAACCAAAATATCCATCACAAACATTTCTGATATAACTGGTCTGCCATTCCAGTTTTTTATCATCAGTAAATACTACAACCAACATATCCATCACAAACATTTCTGATATAACTGGTCTGCCTTTCCAATTTTTTTCATCATCAGTAAATACTACAACCAACATATCCATCACAAACATTTCTGATATAACTGGTCTGCCATTCCAGTTTTTATCATCAGCTAATACTACAACCAACATATCCACCACAAACATTTCTGAGATAACTGGTCTGCCATTCCAGTTTTCTATCATCAGCTAATACTACAACCAACAAACATTTCTGAGTTAACTGTTCTGCCATCCCAGTTTTTATCATCAGCTAATACTACATCCACCAAACATTTTTGAAATATCTGGTCTGCCATTCCAGTTTTTTATCATCAGCTAATACAACAACCAACATATCCACCACAAACATTTCTGAGACAACTGGTCTGCCATTCCAGTTTTTGATCATCAGCAAATACTAGATGCCCCATGCTAGTGTGTTTCCATAAGCTTTTACTTTAACCAACACATCCACCATCTATTTTTCTATCACAACTGTTTGCCCCATGCCAGTGTGTTTCCTTCAGCCTTAACTTCAACCAACACATCCACCATAAATATTTCTATCACAACTGGTTGCCCCATGCCAGTGTGTTTCCATAAGCCTTTACTTCAACCAACACATCCACCATAAATATTTCTATCATAACTGGTTGCCCCATGCCAGTGTGTTTCCTTAAGCCTTAACTTCAACCAACACATCCACCATAAATATTTCTATCACAACTGGTTGCCCCATGCCAGTGTGTTTCCATAAGCCTTTACTTTAACCAACACATCCACCATCTATTTTTCTATCACAACTGGTTGCCCCATGCCAGTGTGTTTCCATCAGCCTTTACTTCAACCAACACATCCACCATAAATATTTCTATCACAACTGGTTGCCCCATGCCAGTGTGTTTCCATAAGCTTTTACTTCAACCAACACATCCACCATAAATATTTCTATCACAACTGGTTGCCCTATGCCAGTGTGTTTCCTTAAGCCTTTACTTCAACCAACACATCCACCATAAATATTTCTATCACAACTGGTTGCCCCATGCCAGTGTGTTTCCATAAGCCTTTACTTCAACCAACACATCCACCATAAATATTTCTATCACAACTGGTTGCCCCATGCCAGTGTGTTCTAATAAGCTTTTACTTCAACCAACACATCCACTATAAATATTTCTATCACAACTGATTTCCCCATGCCAGTGTGTTCTCATGAGCTTTTACTTCAACCAACACATTCACCATAAATATTTCTATCACAACTGGTTGCCCCATGCCAGTGAGTTCCCATAAGCTTTTACTTCAACCAACACATCCACCATAAATATTTCTATCACAACTGGTTGCCCCATGCCAGTGTGTTCTCAAGCTTTTACTTCAACCAACACATCCACCATAAATATTTTTATCACAACTGGTTGCCCCATGCCAGTGTGTTCTCAAGCTTTTCCTTCAACCAACACATCCGCCATAAATATTTCTATCATAACTGGTTTCCCCATGCCAGTGTGTTTCAATAAGCTTTTACTTCAACCTACACATCCACCATAAATATTTCTATCACAACTGGTTTCCCTATGCCAGTGTGTTCTCATAAGCTTTTACTTCAACCAACACATCCACCATAAATATTTCTATCACAACTGGTTGCTCCATGCCAGTGAGTTCCCATAAGCATTTACTTCAACCTACACATCCACCATAAATATTTCTATCACAACTGGTTTCCCCATGCCAGTGTGTTCTCATACGCCTTTACTTCAACCAACACATCCACCATAAATATTTCTATCACAACTGGTTTCCCCATGCCAGTGTGTTCTCATAAGCCTTTACTTCAACCAACACATCCACCATAAATATTTCTATCACAACTGGTTTCCCCATGCCAGTGTGTTCTCATAAGCTTTTACTTCAACCAACACATCCACCATAAATATTTCTATCACAACTGGTTGCTCCATGCCAGTGAGTTCCCATAAGCATTTACTTCAACCTACACATCCACCATAAATATTTTTATCACAACTGGTTGCCCCATGCCAGTGTGTTTCAATAAGCTATTCCTTCAACCAACACATCCACCATAAATATTTCTATCATAACTGGTTTCCCCATGCTAGTGTGTTTCCATATGCTTTTACTTAAACCAACACATCCATAATAAATATTTCTATCACAACTGATTGCCCCATGCCAGTGTGTTTCCATTAGCTTTTACTTCAACCAACATGACCATCACAAACATTTCTATCACATCTGGTTGCCCCATAACAGTGTGTTTTCAAAATCTATTACTTCAACCATTATGACCATTATAAACATTACTATCACATCTTGTTGCCACATGCCAGTGTGTTTTAATCTATTACTTCAACCTGTATCTTTGCACATATGTAGGTCTCCATTTTATGTATCAACCTTTCTCATTCTGCTCTTTGTTTTGCGCTGTGCTGCTGTTGGCCACTACCTGTACTTACAATAATGATGATCCATCTCAAAATTGTTGTAGTGTTCACCCCTGCACCACGATGAGGTCCAGCACATCCGACTTTGGCAGGGGACACACTCATGTCATGCAATGAGAAATGACACTATAGTTATATGACCATGAGAGATAGTCATGTTATAAGAAAAAGAAACTATAGTTACACAACATGTCGCTATAAATAATGATCAAAAACATTGTATAGAAAATATGCTTTTCACCAGTTTTTTAAAATATGTGCTTTGTGTGATTTGATTTGTCTCTTAACATTTTTCAAGAGACAGTGTCAACAATCGAAGTTTATAGGATCAAGTTCACTTGGGCTAGTGAAACTAGACTGTATGGTCCTGTCAGACCTACATACAACCATTGACACATTCCAGTAAAAATTTCACACTTAGGGCAAATTTTATCTTAGCACATATATTTCTCCATTTTATGCAATTACCTTTCTTTATGCTAAAACCTTTCTTTGTAAATATACAACTCTATTTTATGCAATTACCTTTCTTTATGCTTAAACCTTTCTTTGCAAATATACAACTCCATTTTATGCAATTATCTTTCTTTATGCTAAAGCCTTTCTTTGTAAATATACAACTCCATTTTATGCAATTACCTTTCTTTATGCTAAAACCTTTCTTTGTAAATATACAACTCTATTTTATGCAATAACCTTTCTTTCTATTTTTCTATCACAACTGTTTGCCCCATGCCAGTGTGTTTCCTTAAGCCTTTACTTCAACCAACACATCCACCATAAATATTTCTATCACGACTGGTTGTCCCATGCCAGTGTGTTTCCATAAGCTTTTACTTCAACCAACACATCCACCATAAATATTTCTATCACAACTGGTTGCCCCATGCCAGTGTGTTCTCAAGCTTTTACTTCAACCAACAAATCCACCATAAATATTTCTATCACAACTGGTTGCCCCATGCCAGTGTGTTTCCATAAGCCTTTACTTCAACCAACACATCCACCATAAATATTTCTATCACAACTGGTTGCCCCATGCCAGTGTGTTTCCATAAGCTTTTACTTCAACCAACACATCCACCATAAATATTTCTATCACAACTGGTTGCCCCATGCTAGTGTGTTCTCAAGCTTTTACTTCAACCAACACATCCACCATAAATATTTCTATCACAACTGGTTGCCCCATGCCAGTGTGTTTCCATAAGCCTTTACTTCAACCAACACATCCACCATAAATATTTCAATCACAACTGGTTGCCCCATGCCAGTGTGTTTCCATAAGCTTTTACTTCAACCAACAAATCCACCATAAATATTTCTATCACAACTGGTTGCCCCATGCCAGTGTGTTCTAATAAGCTTTTACTTCAACCAACACATCCACCATAAATATTTCTATCACAACTGGTTTCCCCATGCCAGTGTGTTCTCATAAGTTTTTACTTCAACCAACACATCCACCATCAATATTTCTATCACAACTGGTTGCCCCATGCCAGTGTGTTCTCAAGCTTTTACTTCAACCAACACATCCACCAGTAATATTTCTATCACAACTGGTTGCCCCATGCCAGTGTGTTTCAATAAGCTTTTCCTTCAACCAACACATCCGCCATAAATATTTCTATCATAACTGGTTTCCCCATGCCAGTGTGTTTCTTAAACCTTTCTTTGTAAATATACAAATTTTATGCATCATTTATGTATCTTTTTATGTATCTTTTATGTATCTTTTTTAATAAGTAAAGTGTAGTATCTCATCATTAATAAGCAAAGTGTAGTATTGTATCATAAACATTATCTTTCGGGATCTTCTTCATTAATATACATCCAATATCCTTCTTCTTCTTCTTCATCATTCTTCTTCTTCTTCTTCATCTTCTTCATCATACTACTTACTTATACTTAATAATACTACTACAAAATACTTCTACTTCTAAATACTTCTACAACATACTTATAATACACTAATACTAAATACTTTTTTTTTGTGTTTTTTTTTTTTTTTTTTTTTTTTTGTTTTGTTAATTTTTTTTTTTTTTTTGGTTAGTAACATTTTATTACAATATCACAATAAAACCTCCAAGTACTATTGAGAAAGTACTTTATATAGACAGCCTCTCTAAGTGATGGTCTCCCTGACCTAACTTAATAGATACTCTGCCAGAGCATCTCACTCACGGTGTTGGTGGGGGGGGGACGACATAAGTCAGACAGTATCACACACACAGGCCTCATACAAGTTCTACTCTATACAAGGTAGACCTTACCTATTCAATCTAGTAAGACAGCCTGTCTGGACGGCGGACTACCCGACCCGACCTGGTACGAACCTCCAGAGGAGCGTTCAGTACAGGTTCCTCAACTCTCATAACAGGGACATCGGTGTACCGGACAGGTAGTCTAGGCACTCTGCCAGAGCGTCTCACAGGCACGGGTGGGGGCACGTGGGTCGGGAGTACCGAACAAACAGGCGCCGTACACAGAACACCATACCTAGCTGCTGGAAGGGTATCACTGGCAAACTGAAAAAAAAAAAATATACTGGTAAGAGGAAACTTTCAAAATCACAATAAATTTTCATGAGAAAGTTTAATCAATGCATAGTTATCGTGTTGTCAGTGTATAACTAGAAATTAGATTTGGAGAAAATGCATGATAATGTATATACTGTCATCTTTTACTTACTTTATGATTTACAACGATTTTCTTTTATTCAAAGAGATATGCAGCTAAATGCACAAGAAGATTTCTAAATTTTATTTTCTTCAAAGAATTATAAAGGTGGAGGCATAAGGAAGGGAAGAGGGAAAGTGGTGGGGTCTAAATTCTTTTTAAAAAAACAAGAAATGTCACTGGTAAGTGTCACATGTCTCCAAAATGGTCTATGAAAATAACAATACATTTTATAACAGGTAGGGATATGAATATTAAGTTCATATCCATAGGTGACATAGGTTAGAGACTGGTCAGGAAATGTCAAACAGACTGAAAGTGTCGTCAAACAAAGTTGAATTGTGACCTTGACCTTTGAAGAGGGAGTGTGGGTTTATGCACGACACGTCGTCATGTTACGTTAATCATTTGTAAGAAGTATTTATAAAATCCATCAATGCATTACAAACTTACAGGCGAGAAACAAAATCTCACAGATTCAAAGTGTTGTCAAACAAACTCAAAGTGTGACCTTCACCTTTGAGGTAGGGATGTGGGTCCTACTCACGATACTTCATCATGTTATGTTGATCATTTGTAGCAAATATTAACAATGTCCATCTATGCATGCCAAATTTACATGCCGGACACGAAATACTGGGTGGAGGGACGGACTAACAGTACTACATATAAACACTGTAAACTAATAACAACCTCAAGTAGCTGGCATCAACTAACTGTACTATATTATACTAACAATGTAAACCCATAACAACCTGAAGTAGCAGGCAGTCTCGGTGTCTAAACATCAACCTTAAGGAACTGGCATCAACAAACTGTACTATATACAAACATTGTAAACCCATAACAACCCCAAGTAGCTGGCAGTCTCATCAGTGTCTAAACATCAACTAACAATACTATATACAGACAATGTAAACCAATAACAACCTCAAGTATATGGCAGTCTGATCCATGTCGAAACATCAACTAACTGTACTATATACAAACAATGAAACCAATAACAACCTCAAGTAACTAACATCAATTAACTGTACTATATTATACAAACACTGTATAGCCATAATAACCCCAAGTATATGGCAGTCTGATCAGTGTCTAAACATGAACTTACAACACTATATACAAACAATGTAAACCAATAACAACCTCAAGTAACTGGCATCAATTAACTGTATTATATATATTATACAATCACTGTATAGCCATAATAACCCCAAGTAGCTGGCAGTCTGATCAGTGTCTAAACATCAACTAACTGTACTATATACAAACAATGTAAACCCATAACAACCTCAATGGCTGGCATCAACTGACTGTACTATATACAAACAATATAAACCCATAACAACCTCAAGTGGCTGGCATCAACTAACTGTACTATATACAAACAATGTTAACCCATAACAATCCAAGTAACTGACATCAATTAACTGTACTATATTATACAAACACTGTATAGCCATAACAACCCCAAGTAGCTGACAGTCTGATCAGTGTCTAAACATCAACTTACAGCACTATATACAAACAATATAAACCAATAACAACCTCAAGTAACTGGCATCAATTAACTGTACTATATTAAACAATCACTGTATAGCCATAATAACCCCAAGTAGCTGGCAGTCTGATCAGTGTCTAAACTTCAACTAACGGTACTATATACAAACAATGTAAACCCATAACAACCTCAAGTGGCTGGCATCAACTAACTGTACTATATACAAACAATGTAAACCCATAACAACCTCTAGTGGCTGACATCAACTAACTGTACTATATACAAACAATGTAAACCCATAACAACCTCAAGTGGCTGGCATCAACAAACTGTACTATATACAAACATTGTAAACCCATAACAACCTCTAGTGGCAGGCATCAACTAACTGTACTATATACAAACAATGTAAACCAATAACAACCTCAAGTGGCTGGCTTCAACTAACTGTACTATAAACAAACAATGTAAACCAATAACAACCTCAAATAGCTGGCATCAACTAACTGTACTATATAAAAACATTGTAAACCAATAACAACCTCTAGTGTCCGGCATCAACTAACTGTTGTATATACAAACAATGTAAACCCATTACAACCTCTAATGGCTGGCATCAACTAACTGTACTATATACAAACAATGTCAACCCATAACAACCTCTAGTGGCTGACATCAACTAACTGTACTATATACAAACAATGTAAACCCATAACAACCTCTAGTGGCTGGCTTCAACTAACTGTACTAAAGTGGCTGGCGTCAACTAACTGTACTATATTATACAAACAATGTATAGCCATAACAACCCCAAGTAGCTGGCAGTCTGATCAGTGTCTAAACATCAACTAACAGTACTATATACAAACAATGTAAACCCATAACGACCTCTAGTGGCTGACATCAACTAACTGTACTATATACAAACATTGTAAACCAATAACAACCTCAGGTGTCTGGCATCAACTAACTGTACTAAAGTGGCTGGCATCAACTTTCTGTACTATATTATACAAACAATGTATAGCCATAACAACCCCAAGTAGCTGGCAGTCTGATCAGTGTCTAAACATCAACTAACAGTACTATATACAAACAATGTAAACCCATAACGACCTCTAGTGGCTGACATCAACTAACTGTACTATATACAAACAATGTAAACCCATAACAACCTCTAGTGGCTGGCATCAACTAACTGTACTATATACAAACAATGTAAACCCATAACGACCTCTAGTGGCTGACATCAACTAACTGTACTATATACAAACAGTGTAAACCCATTACAACCTCTAATGGCTGGCATCAACAAACTGTACTATATACAAACAATGTCAACCCATAACAACCTCTAGTGGCTGACATCAACTAACTGTACTATATACAAACAATGTAAACCCATAACAACCTCTAGTGGCTGGCATCAACTAACTGTACTATATACAAACAATGTAAACCCATAACAACCTCTAGTGGCTGGCATCAACTAACTGTACTATATACAAACAATGTAAATCAATAACAACTTCAAAACTTCAAGTCACTGGCATTAACTAACTGTACTATATTATACAATGCATAGCCATAACAACCTCTAGTAGCTGGCAGTCTGATCTATGTCTAAATATCAACTAACAGTACTATATACAATGTAAACCAATTACAATCTCAAGTAGCTGGCATCAATTAACTGTACTATATTATACAAACAATGTATAGCCATAAAAAAACCAAGTAACAGGCAGTCTGATCAGTGTCTAAATATCAAATAACCATACTATATACAATGAATGTAAACTCATAACTACCTCAAGTAGCTGGCAGTCTGATCAATGTCTAAACATCAACTCACTGTACTATATATACAAACAATGTAAACCCATACAACATCAAGTAACTGGCAGTTTGATCAGTGTCTAAATATCAACTAACTGAACTATATACAATGTAAACCCATAACAACTCCAACAGCTGACAACCTTATCAGTGTCTAAACATCAACTAATCATACTATGTACAAGCAATGTAAACATAACAACCCAAGTAGCTAACAGACTGATCAGTGTCTAAACATCAACTAATTCTACTATGTACAAACAATGTAAACCCATACAACATCAAGTAACTGGCAGTTTGATCAGTGTCTAAATATTAACTAACTGAACTATATACAATGTAAACCCATAACAACTCCAACAGCTGACAACCTTATCAGTGTCTAAACATCACGTAATCATACTATGTACAAACAATGTAAACCATAACAACCCAAGTAGCTAACAGACTGATCAGTGTCTAAACATCAACTAATCCTACTATGTACAAACAATGTAAACCCATAACAACCCAAGAAGCTAACAGACTGATCAGTGTCTAAACATCAACTATATTTTATATACAAACAATGTAAACCAATAACAACCTCAAATAGCTGGCAGTCTGATAATTTGATAGAATAACAAAATGTTCAAGAATAGTCAAATATACAAATAAACATCCGATAAACCGGGAAGTCAAAATATACAGTAATATAAGATTTTAATGAAACCCAGAAGTCCCACAAAGTCGAAATATATAAAATATAATATAACATCTCAAAGTATACTAAGAAGTCCAACAAAGTCCAAATATAGAACTATGCAACATTTCATAGAATCCCAGGAAGTCAAACAAAGTCCATGATTATAAATAGTAATGCAACATTTCAGATCATACCAAAATGTCCACTTAAGTCGCAATAAACGGTACATAACAATTCAGATAAAACCTGAAGTCCAAATAAACAGTAATGCAACATTTGCTATATACTTCATAAAATAAATTAAGCATCATGTAATATATTTATGCTGAATTATCAACGGGGTATCCATGGCTACCATTTAGTAGGGATTGTGTGGCTGTGCGCGCATGTAATGAACAAATATTGCAAAACATGATTCGCCTAAATGTTGCACTCATGTTATATCAATAAAACACATGTTCAGTAAAAATCACAAGACAAGTTAACCAGAAACAACTACATTGTAATAGATGGGTAGGCGTAAATGCTTTCTCAATACATAGCATGAGTGGGGTGATCTATTCCATGCACCAAAGATGCGTGCAATGCATAGCAGCCTGCAATGGCTACATGCTATATTGACAGTCAAAAAGGAGTAATTAGGTAATTTTAAGATCAAATAATGCAAAATTCTATAAATGAACTTTTGTTATAATTTGACATTTTATTAAAAATGGAATGACCTTGTTAAGTGTAAAAATTCATTTATTTGCCTTTATTAATCTCTGACATACAAGAGAAATAGAAAGTGTAAGGTTTCTTCTGAGGTCAAGTGTATATAAACAACACTGTAAACTTAAATCTAATGGACCATGTATTACAGACACAGACTGATTAGAAATATCCTGATTAAGTCTTCGTCTCCATGAGAATGCTGATGTATACACAACATATAAAAAGGATTGATTGACACTGAATAACCAGCACAGTGTGATCAGAAAAGAAGAAACATTCAGATATGCTGTTAGAACTGTCTTGGTACTTACCTCCTGAGCCTGAGCTGCACAGCGACTCCTTCCAAACAGCACACCAGCCGGCAACACAGACACCACAGCGACCGCAGGAACCACAGACGAGACGACGGGAGGCGCAACGACACACGACACAACCGACGACACCGACACCACAAGTGGATCCGCAACCACAGACATCTACAATCAATATTTATAAAATTACATACAATGTCACTGAAACAATCGTCAAACTCATTGAAACCGACACCTACATTTACACAGTTGCCCTACAATTTGTAGATTTGTTCTTGCATACTTAAAATACATTAGTAACATAATTATGATTTTGAGATTACAATTAATGGTATATGGATTCAACCTGAAAATAGATCGCAGCGATGGTCTAGTGGTTGAGCATCTGTCTCAAATGCACATGGCTGTCGGTTCGATCCCCAGCTGGAACATATCAAATACTTGAAAAAAATATACTAGTGGTTAACTTTCCCACTTGAATCAGCAGTGAGTGATGAATGCTAATGCGATGAAAAGTTGTACATCACGGCGATCGTGGCCTGGGCTGGAAATTATACTAACGACCCCTGGATTGAAAGTCAGATGCAATACATATTTCACTAGCCCCTGTGGACAGCAGGCTCTTATGATTTATAAACAGAAACAAAACAAAACAAAACAGAACTTGTAGTCACTGCCATTATGATTATACACTGCAAAACCCAGTATGGGTATACATTTCCTCTACAACACACGTTTACTCGTTGCAAATCCTTCGCATAATCCTTCCTAAAACTTAATTATTACTCACGTTAATTCGGTCACGACACAGAAAGCGCCTTCCCTGCACACAAAGCTCGTGGGAATCTAATATCAATCGGACTACCCCGGCGATAACAATACCTGAGAATGACGGAATTGGCCGAGTATGCACGACTGGGTGCGTTCAGTTCGGTCAAAAAGTAGACACTTGCTCAACCTCAAATGTATAGGCATTACACGAACCCAAAAACGTATTTGCTATTCAAATGTTCTTTGTTATAAAATAGAATTTATCTTTGTTTAAATTAATTAAATTTATACATGTTATTAAGTCACTGATTTCGTAAAGAAGTAACTCGTCTGTTAATTTCAGAATAGAGTGTTTATTAATCTTTTCGTAGCCAAATGGCGGTTTGGCGCGTTTTTTTATTCATAAACTGTGTATGGTAGACACATTTAGTCCGAGTAGACCAAACGATACCACATATGGTAGGCCTTATTGGTATTTTGCTGCAGAGAGAGTGACGGATTAATACTTGAATATTCTACAGAAATATCGATATTTTATAGAAATAATAAAAATACAACTCACCTCTGGAACCGGGGCTGGTGTACCACGACCAAACACAGCGCCCATCACACGCTCCACCATGGAAACACACGATGAAACCACTGACTTCACCAAACCCACAACACTCGAGAAGAAGGATGCCATCAGGAATTTCTGAAATTCTTAGAGAACTGAGAAAATTAGAAAGTGCGTCTAGCGAGTCGAAGCAATATGCAACGACTGATTTGATTATAGGCAAATGTTCCCCAAGTCGCTAAAATTTGGTCACATGGTTTAAATTCTATTGTATCTTGCCAAAAGGTGCGAACAACACACACTAGATCGAATTTGAGTAATGTAAACATGGTAAAAGGTACCAGGGTTGTTCAAAAAGTAACAAGACAACCTTAATATGTTTTGATATCTCCATCGACACTTTGGTTAAAAGTTGAACAAAATGTATGATATACAAACAATTATTACCTGTATATCAATACCTCTATTTTAAATACTAACAGTCTCTGTCACTATGACGACGCATGCGTGGGTACTTAAATAACGTAATCTCAGCATTCATGAGCGGTGGAATTATGTCATGTTACGTTAGCCACACGTCTTCTTTGCTAACACGCGATCAATTTTGATCCAATCGTTCTTTCCTGAGATGCTGGAATTGAAAGACGAATGACAATGATACGCAAAACAGACTTCACCAGTGACTTAATTACGGAGACTGGCAGGCTAATATCAATATAATATAATCAATTTGGTATTTCGATAATTATTTTATTTGAATCTTTGTCTAAATAAAATCATTTGGATTCCCGATCGACTGTCACTAACACGAGATGCAAAATAAAATATTCTTTAAAAGGCTTCTTGGAAACGTGCAATATGTCACACGTGCGAGAGCTGTCTTTATTTAACATTTTTTTGCAAAATGCGACGTAAAGCTTTGAACCTCCTTGCTGGACACATATTGTAGACTATTGACACCTTTTCAATCCGGGGTTCAGTCCCCTACTGCCTAGGAACTCCAGACTAAAAATGTTGAAATGTATAGTTGTGTCAATGTTTTTCACTGCGACACATTTTCTTCAAATAAAAAGAAATGTTCCTATGATACATGCAAACCAAGAGCTTATGCAATTGTGTTGACAAAGTTTTATTTAGATAAATGTAGAGTTTTGACCCTTATAATTGGTTTGGGTGCAAAGTTTTGACCACCAAATTTTAGGCTACAATGCAGAGTTTGTGCTTATGTTTTGAAGTTTACAGGGTACAAATGAACCCATCTTTAGGTCAAGTGCTCCTCCTCACCTCGGTGGTTCTACTCAGATTCATTCAGAGGTATTCCTCAAATTGTTGTACGATTACTTTCTATACACCCCTCGCATGTCCGTCCAAAGTTAGAGAGTGAATACAAACTTAAGATATATACATGAAGTGATAATTAGTGATCGTATCCAGGTGTGTTTACCTGTATTGCCCGGAAGGACTTATGAACATTCCGTGTATTTCCGTAAATTAGTTTTCGGTTTCCGAACGTAAATTGTGATATAACTGTGGATAACTAAATCAGATTCTATGGAACGCCAAACATGACTTTGATGGTTTATTTATATTCTGATGTGGTCAGATGACAATCTGCTGTGGTTACTTTTCATTCAGATGTGGTCACTTTACATTATGATGTAGTTCGATGTTATTCTTTTGTGGTTCGATGTCATTCTGATGTGGTCATTTTAAATTATGATGAAGTTCGATGTCATTCTGGTGTGGTCATTTAACATTATGATGTAGTTCGATGTCATTCTGTTGTGGTCATATTACGTTATGATGAAGTTCGATGTCATTCTGATGAGGTCATTTTACATTATAAGTAGTTCGATGTCATTCTGTTGTGGTTAGATGTCATTCTGATGTGGTCATATTACATTCTGTTGTGGTTCGATGTCATTCTGATGTGGTCATTTACATTATGATGTAGTTCGATGTCATTCTGTTATAGTCTTTTTACAGTATGATGTTGTTCGATGTCATTCTGACGTGGTCATTTTACATTTTGATGTGGTTACATTCCATTCTGATGTGGTCACTTTTCATTATGATGTAGTTCGAGGTCATTCTGATGGAGTCCGATGTCATTATGATGTGGTTTGATGTCATTCTGATGAAGTTCGATGTCTTTCTGATGTGGTTCGATGTCATTCTAATGTGGTCATTTTACAATTTTGATGTGGTTACATTCCATTCTGATGTGGTCACTTTACATTATGATGTGGTTACCTGTCATTTTGCGGTAGTAAATTTTCATTTAACTGTGTTGTCTTGTCATTCGGCAATGGTTGTTTGCCTTTTGGCAGTGGTTACTTGTTATTCGGCAGTGGTAACCTGCCATTCGGCAGTGGTTGTTTATCATTCGTCAGTGGTAACTTGTCTTTTGGCAGTGATTATTTGTCATGCGGCAGGCGTAACTTGTTATTCGGCAGTTGTTAATTGTCATTCTGCAATTATAACTTGTCATTAGGCAGTGATAACTTGTCATTCGTCAGTAGTAACATGTCATTAGGCAGTGGTAGCTTGTCATTCGGCAGCGGCTACTTGTCATTCGACACTGGTATTTTGTTTTTCGGCAGTGATGTATGATATGCGCCATCTAGCGTCTATTCTCCAACTTATCACATATATCAAAATGGCGTAAAAGGCAGAAATCGTAAATTTTGTTAAAGTATCAGATGAAACTCGTGCACGTTTCATAGAAGAAGACGTTAGTATGTTCTATGTATTTTTTAGTTTAGCAGCTTACTTCGATCGGGTGGTGAAGCTATCTGCAAGTAAACGACTGAATGTGACGGGTCATTTCGCCCTTCGTTCATTTCGCCTATTCTTGTGTTACATGGAGATACGTATTTCCATATAATTATACGTTCATATGTTTAAAATTGATTTCATGCGTGAAAATGACGACACAGGATTTCAACACTGCCGTGTGTCCCTTTTAACATGAGATACTGTTTTAATTCTTTTTTTTACCATAGTCACCATATAAACAGGTGTATCTTACTTTCCATGTACAAATATACAACTACTCATCATGTATAAACATGTACCCTACTTACCACGTACATACATATACATTACTCACAATGTGCATACATATACCCTACAAACAATGTACATACATATACCATACTCACCATGTGCATACATATACTCTACTCACAATGTGCATACATATACCCTACAAACATTGCACATTTATATGAATATGTTATTAAATTGTTAGTACAGGATCGATAACTTATAAATGTTCCTAAGAAAACTTAAACATATAGCTTTGAAACATTTTCAAAGACTTTCCTGTTACTAATGTTTTAGAGAAGGTGGGTGGTCAAGCAAAAATGTCTCCAATGGTATCAAGGATTTAGTTTGGCTACTAAAACCAATCAAAAGGTCCGAACACGATTTGAGCTTTGACCGTTGAACGCGTCATTTAGGCTACTATAACCTGAAACGTGCAACGCGATATACAGTCAACGTTTTTTAGTACGAATGAATGAATGACCCTGTAGTATTTTTCTCGCATTGGAGCAAAGTCCACACAGTCGATCAGTATGTACTTAACAGTAAGCGCTGCAAAACAGGGCACACACTCTGGAACAAATTCACGTTTTAATAGATATGAATGGGTATAGCGTGTATGCCAAATTCTGCACCGAGCTAAAACAACTTCTTCTCGATGAATAGTTCTATTGGTAGGGAGCCATTCACGAAGGTTTGACTTAATATAATGTATCTTATTATTAACCAGTAAGTTCTACCCTTTCGATTCAATTAAAAACTGGTATATTTGTATTATTAATCATAAATTGTGGTTATCTGGATCATATCTGGTGCAAAATAACTTTGTTTCTCTGCAAAAACATGTTTTTAAACTGGCTGTTTTCGCCCATATTTGAATTAGACCTGACCCGTGGAATTTGACTTGGGGCAATCCGAGTTCGAAACCCGTGACAATATGTTTTTCTCTGTCGATTCCCCAAGCTATTTTATCCTACAGTGCTGTCTATAAACAGCTTCTCATATCCAAAAAAGTATGTTCCAACAAAATGGAAAAAATGTTTTTTGGCCATACACGTTTATGCATTTATATCTTTGCACACATCTAATATTGAAGGATGGTGGAATAGGCCAAGTATATACGATTGAATCGGAATGAAGTGTACACGTTCTTCGGCGGTAAAAATGATAATTGGGTGCGCCGTTAAAAAGCCTTGTAAACTTTTTGCGAATTGTTGGACGTAGGAATTTCGATAAAAAATATCTATATTACTCTTGATTAAGAGTGGGACTGCGATGTGACGATAATATACCCTAAGCATCATAGGCAAAATTAGCATCATCTTCAGATTGCCATGTTTCGCTTAAACTCTGCATGCCTGGGAGAGACTGGAGTGTGCCATTCTGAAGATTGTCGCTTTAATTTCGGTTTCCGATTCATATGAACAGATCCACGTCTAGTCGGTGGTTACAACATGATTCAAGAATGCTTCACCCCCTATTTCATACCGTGCTAACCATATTTTGGCAACATCTACTCTGTGCTGTATTTGGTCAGAAGTTAGGCATTGTGGCACCCGCTGAGCTGAAATTTTACACATTCGGAGACGATTAATAAGAATTATATAAACTGCCACCGTACTTATGTCGACTTCTGCCACAATACTCACATTTGTATCGTCCATCAATTATTTACTTAATTTCTTTATTGTTACACGTGTCAGTTATCTCAATTTTCCGACTAAGATTTGATGCAGTAACCTAAAGTAGGAATATTTGTCCGTGGTCAGGCGAATAAGACAATGTATGTTTTTTATCCTATTTTCAGACACCTTTTTATTTTGCCATGCAGTTGTGAAAGTTTCAGACCTTTTTTTAGACATAATTGGTCAAGTTAATATACAACTTAGTCAGTATGAGTGTGAATTTTACTTTTTTACAAGAAATACCAGCATTTTAACTGATACTATGTGTCACCAAAGCTTAATTTATTTCTGATCTTGTGACAAGTGTAGATATGCGGATATGTCAATCTTTATTGAACTTGTATTGAGTAATCAATTATTACATGATATGTTACTGCTGAATTTTTAAGGTAAAAGAAGGAACTCTTCAGAACTCACACCACTATTATCTCCCTTAAGTACTCCGGATCTACAGAGTGATAAGGGGGGATAAATAAAAACTTTACTTCTCTTTTTCTTCTTTTGGTCAGGATTTTGTACTGCAGTGATTTATTTTATCCTTCCATGTATTTTAGAAATCACCACCTGGAATCAAAGCGGGGCGGCAGTCTAATGGATAGAGTGTTGGCTGCTCACACTAGAGGTTGCGGGTTCGATCCCCAGCTCGACCCGATGCCTCTCATAAAACAACACTCAGTACTGGTTCTACTCAGGAGGCGGACTCGAGAGCGGTTCATAGAAGCTCTGGGCTTTCATCGCAATTGAGCAAAAATAAATAAATTAGTATAAACTAATGTCTCTGGAAATTGAAAGGAAGAACAAAAGCATTGAATTATAAAAAAAAGGAACCGGTTTAATACCCCACCTCACAACCTCGGGCCTTGGGGGCCGGCCAAAACAGTCAAATTCAAGGTAAACTTTGGAAATCGTCTTACCAGAAGCACTGGGAAACAAATGGTGAGCATGATTATGAAAATGTATGTGTTCTTTATAAAAAATGTGAATTGCATATCCCTGTGTCTTGCGGTTGGCCCTGGGGTGGGGCCTAAAAAATTTACTTCTTTTCGAAAACCGTAAGCTCAATCGTTATGAAATAGTTGTATGCAGCTTTGGTACCATGAGGGTGAATCAGAATTTTGAATTGCACGGTCACCCCCCCCCCCCCCCACACACACACACAACCCCTCCCCCCCAAAAAAAAACAACAAAAAAAACAACAAACAAAAAAAAACAAAAAAAACAACAAACAAAAAAACAAAAAAAAAACAACAACAAACAAACAAAAAAAACAACAAAAAAACCCCCAAACAAACAACAACAAAAAACAAAAAAACAAAAAACAAACAAACAAAAAAAACACGTCACTTTGAAAATCTTCTTCTTACTGTTCTGTATAGGAAGCACTGGGAAACAAATGGTGAGCATGATTATGGACGTATATGGGTCGTATTTAAAAATATGAATTGTAAGAATATTAAAACACAAAAGTGATTTTCGTTTTAAGACATTTGAATGATACCTCTACTTTGTAAAGGGGAAAAGTAAATTAAAACCTGTGTTTAATTATTTATTCATAAATATATGAAAATTTACCAAAGTAAAGTTTATTTACCTTACTTTCCTTCGTTGTTGTATGTTATTCAGCAACAGAGTTTGTTTCGTTTTTACTGTTTAAATAGTGTATTTGTGAAAAGAAATTTATAACATCAGAAAATTTAAATGTGTGACAAAAAACGTAAGTCCCCTTCCATTCTGTTTTTTTCTAAGTTTAAACCACCCATGTCACAGTGTTTTTACTGTATAAGATATTTTATATTAGTGGTTAAGAGATATGAATAGTTTATAAACTATCAAAACAAAATAAATATTAAACATAATTTAGATTTCAGATTTTTTTAGTAACTTATTATGAAAGTGAAGAGATTTTGTAATCAAAGTGAATATATCAGGATTTAATTTTTTTTTATTAAGATAGTTTTATATGACCACTGACCCCATTTTGTCAAAAGGATATAATATTTGAACATGCTGATAATATATAATTATTGAAAAGGGATTTCCTAACATGCCGAGTTTAGACAAATATAGATTTCCTGCTAAAAATTGCAAAATTTGGGATGTATTACATGAGTCAAGTTATCATATCAAACCAAATCAGAATGACATCAAACCAAATCAGAATGACATCAAACCACATCAGAATGTAAAATGACCACATCAGAATGACATCGAACCACAACAGAATGACATTGAACTACATAAAAATGTAAAATGACCACAATGAAATAGAACCACATCAGAATGACATCGAACCACATCAGAATGACATATAACCACAACAGAATGACATCGAACTACATCATAATGTAAAATGACCACATCAGAATGACATCGAACCACATCAGAATTACATCGAACCACAACAGAATGACATAGAACTACGTTATAATGTAAAATGACCACATTAGAATGACATCGAACCACATCAGAATGACATTGAACCACAACAGAATGACATAGAACTACATCATAATGTAAAATGACCACATTAGAATGACATCGAACCACATCAGAATGACATAGAACCACAACAGAATGACATCGAACCACATCAGAATGACATAGAACCACAACAGAATGACATCAAACTTCATCAGAATGACATCGAACCACATCAGAATGTAAAATGACCACATCAGAATGACATCGAACCACATCAGAATGACATCGAACCACATCAGAATGACATTGAACTACATCATAATGTAAAATGACCACATCAGAATGACATCGAACCACATCAGAATGACATCGAACCACATCAGAATGACATTGAAACACAACAGAATGACATAGAACCAAAACAGAATGACATCAAACTACATCATAATGTAAAATGACCACATCAGAATGACATCGAACCACATCAGAATGACATAGAACCACAACAGAATCACAACGAACTACATCATAATGTAAAATGACCACATTAGAATGACATCGAAACACAACAGGATGACATAGAACCACAACAGAATGACATCAAACTACATCATAATGTAAAATGACCACATCAGAATGACATCGAACCACATCAGAATGACATAAAACCACAACAGAATCACATCGAACTACATCATAATGTAAAATGACCACATCAGAATGACATCGAACCACATCAGAATGACCACAACAGAATGAAATCGAACTACATCATAAAGTAAAATGACCACATCAGAATGACATCGAACCACAACAGAATGACATCGAACTACATCATCATGTAAAATGACCACATTAGAATGACATTGAACCACATCAGAATGACATCGAACCACAACAGAATGACATAGAACTACATCCTTATGTAAAATGACCACATTAGAATGACATCGAACCACATCAGAATGACATTGAATAACATCAGAATGACATAGAACCACAACAGAATGACATCGAACCACATCAGAATGACATCGAACTTCATCATAATGTAAAATGACCACATCAGAATGACATCATACCACAACAGAATGACATAAAACCACAACAGAATGACATCGAACCACATCAGAACGACATAGAACCACAACAGAATGACATCAAACTACATCATAATGTAAAATGACCACATCAGAATGACATCGAACGACATCAGAATGACATCGAACCACAACAGAATGACATAGAACTACAACATAATATAAAATGACCACATCAGAATGACATCGAACTACATCAGAATGACATCGAACTGCAACAGAATGACATCGAACTACATCATAATGTAAAATGACCACATCAGAATGACATCTAACCACATCAGAATGACATCGAACGACAACAGAATGACATAGAACTACAACATAATGTAAAATGACCACATCAAATGACATCGAACTACATCAGAATGACATCGAACCACAACAGAATGAAATCGAACTACATCATAATGTAAACACATCAGAATGACATGGAACCACAACAGAATGACATCGAACCACAACAGAATGAAATGGAACTACATCATAATGTAAAATGACCACATCAGAATGACATGGAACCACAACAGAATGACATCGAACCACAACAGAATGACATCAGACTACATCATAAAGTAAAATGACCACATCAGAATGACATCGAACAACAACAGAATGACATAGAACTACATCATAATGTAATATGACCACAACAGAATGACATCGAACCAGATCAGAATGACATAGAACTACATTATAATGTAGTATGACCACAACAGAATGACATCGAACCACAACAGAATGAAATCAAACTACATCATAATGTAAAGTGACCATATCCGAATGAAAAGTAACCACAGCAGACTGTCATCTGACCACATCAGAATGTAAATTAACCATCAAAGTCGTGTTTGGCGTTCCATACATTCAGTCGAGAATGATTACTTCATTCATGATTGTTGTTGTAGACTTAAGAACAGGGAGAGATAAAGCTGACAACACTTGCTCACATGCTGACCTTAAAATTCAGGGAAGCGGAAAAATATGTTAAGTAACAAAAAGTTCATAAAAACAGCTTTATTTATAGAATTGCACCATTCATGTAATTATACTAAATAAACATTTCATCCTAAAACTATTGTGGATTCCCGTTTACTTGTTTCTCAACTAATACAGTTACTATTTGCTACCTGCAGATAAAGAAAAGAAAAAGGTAACAAATATGAACATTAATTTTCATCCCTCAAAATGTGAACGAAGTCTTAATTACAGTAGTATAACATTTACTTCCAGGCTCTATGTAACATTTACTTCCAGGCTCTATGTAACATTTACTTCCAGGCTCTATGTGACATTTACTTCCAGGCTCTATGTGACATTTACTTCCAGGCTCTATGTGACATTTACTTCCAGGCTCTATGTGACATTTACTTCCAGGCTCAATGTGACATTTACTTCCAGGCTCTATGTGACATTTACTTCCAAGCTCTATGTAACATTTACTTCCAGGCTCTATGTGACATTTACTTCCAGGCTCTATGTAACATTTACTTCCAGGTTCTATGTGACATTTACTTCCAGGTTCCATGTGACATTTACTTCCAGTCTCTATGTGACATTTGCTTCCAGGTTCCATGTGACATTTACTTCCAGGCTTTATGTGACATTTGCTTCCAGGTTCCATGTGACATTTACTTCCAGACTCTATGTGACATTTACCTCCAGGTTCCATGTGACATTTACTTTCAGGCTCTATGTGACATTTACTTCCAGGTTCCATGTGACATTTACTTCCAGGTTCCATGTGACATTTACTTTTAGGTTCTATGTGACATTTACTTGAAGGCTCTATGTGACATTTACTTTAGGTTCTATGTGACATTTGCTTTTGGATTCTATGTGGCATTTACTTTTAGGTTCTATGTGACATTTGCTTTCAAAATCTATGTGACACTTACTTTTAGGTTCCATGTGGTATTTACTTTTATGCTCTATGTGACATTTACTTCCAGGTTCCATGTGACATTCACTTCCAAGTTTTATGTGACATTTACTTTCATGTTCTATGCGGCATTTACTTTGAGTTCTATGTGACATTTACTTTCAGGTTCTATGTGACATTTACTTTCAGGTTCTATGTAACATTTACTTTCAGATTATATGTCACATTTGCTTTCAGATTCCAAGTGACATTTACTGCCAGGTTCCATGTGGTATTTTCTTTCAGGTTGTATGTGACATTGCCTTCAGGCTCTATATGACATTTATTTTCAGGTTCTATGTGAAATTTACTTCCAGGTTCCATGTGATATTTTCATTCAGTTTCTTTGTGACATACATTCAAGTTTTGTGAGACATTTACTTTTAGGTACAGTGTAGGTTGATACCAGCCTATGATCTTTAAAACTGAAGATGAAGGTATATAGTAAACGGTTTAAATGCCTGCTGTCAAATCATCTAATCATCTCATATGAGGTAAGGTGATCTGACATATCCACTTTAGATGATAATGGTAACTGTATCAAGATGGCATAATAATAAGCCATATACATTGTTACAGCCCTAACTGGCATACTACTACATGTAATTTTTATTTTCCATCCATAAATATTGTCAAAATTTAATTTTGTTTAAGGACCTGTTAATTCTGGCCTGGTTGCTGATATGTTGACATGGTATTTAAACACTATTTTATGAACACTATGTGTAAAAAAATCTTCAATGAAATTAGGCATTGACTACTTAATCCTCATCTATTGGAAATCAACTTCAGTGAAAGCTTTTCTTCAAAATTTGGTTATTTAATCCCCACCTATCACATATCAGTTTCAATGATAGTCTCTCTTTAATATTGGCTACTTTATCCCCACATATCACACATCAGCTTTAGTGATTGTCTCTCTTTAATATTGGCTCCTTAATCCCCACACATCAGCTTCAGTGATAGTCTCTCTTTAATATTAGCTCCTTAATACCCACATATCAGCTTCAGTGATAGTCTCTTCTTAATATTGGCTATTTAATCCCCACATATCACATATCAGCTTTAGTGATAGTCTCTCTTTAATATTGGCTACTTAATCCCCACCTATCACATATCAGCTTCAGTGATAGTTTTTCTTAAATAATGGCTACTTAATCCCCACATATCACACATCAGCTTCAGTGATAGTCTCTCTTTAATATTGGCTACTTAATCCCCACCTATCACATATCAGCTTCAGTGATAGTTTTTTCTTTAATATTGGCTACTTAATCCCCCACCTGTCACACATCAGCATCAGTGATAGACTCTCTTAATATTGGCTACTTAATCCCCACCTTTCACATATCAGCATCAGTGTTAGTCTCTCTTTTATATTGACTACTTAATCCCCACCTATCACACATCAGCATCAGTAATAGTCTCTTTAATATTGGCTACTTAATCCCCACCTATCACACATCAGCATCAGTGATAGTCTCTTTAAAATTATTAGTTAATCCCCACCTATCATATATCAGCTTTAATGATATTTTTTCTTTAATATTTTGTTACTTATTCTCCCATCTATCACAGATCTGTTCCATGGATATTTTTTCTTTTCTTCATAAAGTTTCTCCATAATTTGGCTACTTCATCCCCATCTTTCTATCACAGATATCAATAAGGAAATTACTTTATTCTAAGATTCATGAAATAATGTTATTCAATATAAACCTTTACTTTGATAAGACACTATAACAACAAGACACTGGCCCTTCCCAGCAATTGTTTGTTTAATCCAACCATAGATGTAGGATGAGTTCTGTGGACAAGATATTGTGACAGACGGACAGCAGAAAAACAAAACGTTTCCCTAAGATTTGAGAAAAAACTCGTTTTATTCAGTTTCAGCAGAGAAATGATGTAAATTTCTCCCAACATCTTGCTCAGATTGTTCCATTTTGGTATAAAGTCATAGAAATATTTGATCTATATGTTTGGAAAACTTTTGTAATCTGGCTCAAAATGTCATAGCCTGGGTCTCTGTCTATATCTTCTTTTCACAGATTGATATCCTATTCTATTCATTCTGAAAATCAAGTAAACTTAATTCAAACTGATGAAACAAACTATAAAAAAACAACATGAACATGTGCCCAGTAAAGGAATAATTGATTTGTGGAAGATAAAAACAATACAAAACTAGTGAATAAATTGAATGAGTTTATTGATTCACATGAGAGTGAGAAAATTTAAACATAAATAGCGAGATTATTTACATCTTATCACAGTCTCGACACACCATACATCCTACAGTTATGTTGTAATGTCCGACAAATATATCAATGTATGTCATTACTCACCAAAGAGTTGAGAATTGGTTCTTTGGTGAATGGCTATAGCAATTAAAGTACATTCGTAAATCAGGATTTTGCAAAACATTATTCCCAGTATATCATGTCTGTATTAGTGCAACATATTGCACGTCTCTAAGGAGCTTTTTGACATTTTAAGGACAGCAGATCAGATATCCAAATAATAAAAAAGCTGTCCATCTATGCCTTATCATATCAGGCTAATGTCTGTTTATACTCACTGATCCCGTATGAACACAAGGATACATATTTAAACATGCCAAAAGTACATTCTAACCTCCTAACTTGATTTATGCACCAATGTTAGACTAAAATATATTTCCTACTTAAAATTGCAATGTATTTTGTGACACATGTGATTTTATTTTGATTTCATTTATTCCATCATATTTTATTGCAAAATTTGTTTCATCTTAGAAAGCGACCGCATGGCTTTCAAGCATTATTTGCCTGATATCTGTTTTCAGAATAGGGGATTTCATTCAATTTCACCACTTCAATTAAAAAAGTATTTTTGTCATATTTTGGCAGAGTTTAAATTATTTGGATTTTATTTAATTATGATAATGAGATACTTTTTATTTAATTCAAATTTTTTAATTATTTAGACATTCACAGTGATTTTTCTCGATATGAGATAAAACAACTTGCCAACAGGACCAGAATCTCGCTACTGTTTGTTCTCGTCCAGGGTTCAAAAGCATGTTTGAGCTTTGTGGACATGAACTTTTTAACCAAATGTTAGTAAAATTATCATAACAAAAGCCCTTCTACTAGGGCTTATAAAGTTTTTAAAGTGGAGTGAAACTCGGCACATCTGCTAACACAAGGAAACTGTCTTTCCTTCTTTTAAACATGTGAAATGAATGCATCATTAATTTGAGAATTGTATCAAATAACATAAAACATGTTTATCAAATTTGTCATTGGAATCTTATTTACCTGGATTTCCCCCGACCAACACATGGTAAAACTTACACATAGACACATTTTTAGTCAATAAATGGTATATTGTACCAAGAGTTTAATTGAACTAAACATTAAAGCTGATAATTATTCAGCAACCTTATCAAAATGTTGTTTTTTCCCCCTTATAATCAATAACTATTTACATATACACAAATGTTGTAAAACAACTAGGTTTAACGGACGGAGTTGTAAATAAATAAATGTCGGATAATGTTTATTGTCTACTTCTGCAAGATGAACTGTTCTATGAATTCATTCTGTTCCCCTTCTTCCTTTTGTAAGCCTTCATACTGAACACGTAACCTGGAAAATAAAACACCAATAATATACTGAGTATGAACATGTAACCTGGAAAATAAAACACCAACGATATACTTAGTATGAACACGTAACCTGGAAAATAAAACACCAACAATATACTTAGTATGAACACGTGACCATATACTTAGTATGAACACGTGACCTAGAAAATAAAACACCAACAATATACTTAGTAAGAACATGTGACCTGGAAAATAAAACACTAACAATATACTTAGTATGAACACGTGACCTGGAAAATAAAACACCAACAATATACTGAGTATGAACACGTAACCTGGAAAATAAAACACCAACAATATACTGAGTATGAACACGTAACCTAGAAAATAAAACACCAACATTGAACAATATACTGAGTATGTAAACGGAAAAGACCTCAAGTTGAATAAAATCATACAAGAAATGGGTAACAAAGTGGAATTCTATTGTTTCTGTTTTCCAACAGCAATCCTGTGTTAAAAGTTTATTTGAACAAATTTGAAATCTATTAATAAAGAAAAAATTGGGCCAAATATGAACAAATGGTTGGTTGACAAATCCCAATTTTAACCCTTTCTGGACCCCTGCTGGCCACTTATGGATGTAAAACCCCTTCAACATTCTCAACTAAACAATGCTCCAGATCTCAAAACTGAATAAAATTAATCCAAAAATAGCTGAGAAGTGTAAAAATCAAAATTCCCCTAAGAGAGCTGAAATAGATCCTTTATTTGATGAAACTTGAAACCTTTACTCATAGGGAAAACCTTTACTCATAGGGAAAATCTTTACTCATTGGGAAAATCTTTACTCATAGGGAAAACCTTTACTCATAAGGGACTATTTAAACCATGTATTTATATACACTTTTGGCTAGTCAGTTCTTGAGAAAGCGATTTTTGAAAATTTACAATTTTATCAATTTTTTTTACCTTTTGGATATAACATCCCTTTTAAAGAACCCAGTCTCAACTGTTATGACTAAACAATACTCAAGATATCAAGATGATCAAAATAAGTCTAAAAATTGATGAGAAAATGAGAAAGTATTATATATGTAAAAATCAAAGTCCCCTGACTGGGCTCCAATGGACCTAGCCCATTTATTTGGGGGAAAAAACCCACACACTGAAACCCCTAGCCACAGAGGTAATTTATACCAAATTTGAAAAAAATGATTGGTAGATTCTTGAGAAGAATTCATTTTCGATTTTAACCTTCTAGCTTGAACAAACCTAAGAGAAATAATTTGATTTAGTTGCAACTTGTATAAATATAGGCAAAATATCAAGCCTTGCACTTTCAGAGAAAATATTTTAAATTAACATTAAAAAGATGCTGATTAACCCCTGGAGCGGGCTCAAATTTGACTCCAGGGTTACGATTAGAACAGCTTGAGAAAGCCTCATGTTACAATGCTTCACAAAGATCTGTAACAAGCTTTTGATGAGAGAAGAACTCGTCTGAAGCAAAAATTAAAGATGGAGAGATGACGGACAGAAGGCTTTCACAAAAGCTCATTTGAATACAAAAAAAGAACACCCTTCAAAGCATGATCAAATGTTTTAACTATGTGTATAATTTGAGGCTTGAGCAAAACAGTTATTTTCTACTAATAGAATAGAACTATAGATAAGTTGTAAAATGATGAAACTGAAACGTAACAAACCTCTCGAGCTGCATTTTCTTTTCAGCAATTAAAGCCTGTAACTGCTGCTGTTGAGCCTCTCGTTGTTTGGCTATTGATTTTAATAAGTTTCTCGACCCAATGGCCTGTGAATATAAGTGAAATTAATCGAATTTATGTATAATTCTATATTAATTAAGAAACAGAAAATTTACCAGTCGGCTACTTAACACATCTTTATCAATGATATACACATTTATTTTCTTTTTAATTCAAATACAGTCAAACCTGTCTGAAGCAGCCAGTCATGGGAATGAGCAAAAATGGCCTTTTAAGACAGATTGTTACTTAATACAGATGAATTTGCTCTGAAACCATTTAATATGAAATATCAAGTGTGGCTGCTTAAGACAAGTGGCTGCTTAATAGAGGTGACTGCTTGCACAGGTTTTACTGTACATTTTGTAAATTTTAAGGAAATATTACTCCATATACTTCTCTTTCTTTCTTAAAGTATAAAAAATATCAAATAATTTGGAGAATGATCATTATACATAGCATCATTTTCACCTCAGAATAGGCCACATACATGTATTTTTGCAGACCATCTAGTTTTATTGATGGATAGGATGATAGTCCTTACACATGAATCACATGTAACTGATGAACTTTCTCTCCTTTCTCGCAACATCTACAGTTATAGTTCAGTGTGGTTCTACAGTGTACATGATTACAATTAATTATTAACTTGGTCAATTTTTATAGCCTGTGCTAGTGGACTAGCTTTCGCTACATCCATGGGGCCATCTTCAGTAAATCAGCGCTATTATTCAAATATATACAAAATTTACAAATCAAAGTTTATAAGAAATATATTTGACATTTCTTAACATTATTTAGGGCTGTTACAGTATACTGATATTACAATATATACAGTTTGTGGAAATACATTACTGCCTTTTTTACCGGTATACAATACATGTATATTTGGTAAACTAAAAATTATATAGTTTTGAGTACTGCAACATTAACCACACAATCAGTTTAAGAGAGTTCCGGTACCTACACTCCCCAAATATACAAACTGTATTTGAGATTAAATGGACATGTCAAAAATGTGCATATATTAATGCATGTACGATGTAACATGCTTCCTTGTTTAGGTGACCAACTTACATAATTTCACAACATAATGACATTAGTGCAAGAAGATATTAAGTATACTTGGCATCTTATTGCGCTTAAGGCACAATATATAATACAGGATTCTCTTTTAAATCATGTTAGTTCTAACATTAATTTGTTTATTGTAATTTAACATTAGCTTTACTAAAACTAATTTAAAACTTAAAATAAAATACTATGGTATAAAGTAATACCTTCATTTTTTCTTTTTCTACTTCATTTGAAACATTGTCAACAACTTCAATAAAGGTACCAACGATCTTCTGAAAATCACCTATTTCTGAAAAACGTAACAATATTATATAATATATTATCATACATTTCAAAAACTTGGCATTTCCGCTGAAAATAAATAAGGACAAAAACGTTTTTACATGCATAAGTAAAACAGTTCATCCGTTTTTTTAAAAATAATTTACACTATAAAAGATATCGAGACATTCCTCCCTTTTTATTTGCAAATTCATTGTCTTGATCAAATTCTCACTTTTTGATCAGACAAGTATATTCATATTTCACCGAAAACAATCTTTGTTTACATGTCGCTGAGAGTTGGACTGTGTATCGATTTTCAATGCTGTTATTCTGGAAAATGGGAAGAGGCTTTTGAGATTAGGAAAAAAAGTGTGATTGAGATTTTTTTAAGGCTTTAGCAAACTGGAAAATAAATCATAACACTGTTAAGATCATGTTCTAACCAATAATTAGCAGAAATTAAAATAATACTTCATATTCAATTGTTTTTTTATCCTCTAATGTAAGAAAAATTATTTTTTTTTAAGTCAAGGTGAGGCCCAGCACCAACCTGGATTCGTACTTGTATAGTTTCAAACTTTGCATCCCCAAAAGCAATGCATCCGACAGGATACACATATTCTTAAACCATGCGTCCTCAGAAAAAATTGTGCTTCTAGGGTACTGGATGCACATCAAAAAGAATCACTGAACATACAATACTAACTCTATTTAAAAAGATATTAAATGTATAGCAATTACAGCAAACTATGAAACAAAACTATGCCTATAAGCGTATGTTAGTGTGGTTATGTATACAATATTGCTGCAACAGGCTAAATTGGCTATTATATAAATAAAACATTGTGAGCACTTGATCACTTGAATTTCGCCAAATTTCAGTCAGACCTGATTAGCTCAGTCAGTAGCATGTTTTACAATCAATCCAGGGGTCACGAGTTTGAATCCCTGCCCGACCACAGTCTCTGTGATCGTCTCCTTTCAAATAATGAACTGGGATCTTTCCAGATCATAAATAGTTCAGCAATTCAATCATGTCATGGTGATGACAAACAGCATTTCCAAATGGTTAAATTTACATTTAAGTTAAGTATGTACAATCTCTTGAGTTCTTGGTTGGTTAGACAGTGACAATTGCTATATGACACTGCGTTTATTTGTCATTGATCTCTCACCACTGATTCAAGTGGGAAAGGCATCAGTTAGTTGCGGAGATGGATATGCTCGACTATGAGTATTGAGTGGTTTAAAAGTCAACAGATTGTCTTTCAGCCGTCGGTAGCATAAAATTATGCTGAATATTCAAACAAAACAAATAACCAACTGAACGCTAAAATTCGTAATTTGTTTGAGAAAACTATTAATTTTTAAATATTTAAATAACAAAGGCATGGTTATAAAAAGATTTTTAGAATTTTTCTGATGATGTAAAATCTTGTAAAATTGTTTTAAGTGAACTTAAAATTACAAAATTTCACTTTAGAGTTTGAGTTTTCGTTTCAAAAGTTTGATGAATTGAAGCCCTGGGGTTGAATTCACCAACCATTCTTAAGAATATTCTTAGACTTGAGCTTGAAAATCCAAATTTCAACATTAGATATCTAGTTTACCATGGTAGATAGAATAATTCTGTGAGTTTGCTTGACTATATATTAGGTGTTCCTACATGCTTGCAAATTTTGACCTCATAAAATGGTCACTAAGTGTGTTTATAAAATTTCATTCTTGAGCTCAAGTCTAAGAATATCCTTAAGAATGGTTGGTGAATACCACCCCTGGAAGACTGTCACTTAGCTGAAATCGCGAAATTACATGACATTATAACTCAATTAAGTTTTTTCTTCGTTGTCTGTAAGTATTATGGAAAACTTACTATCTACAAATTCTTTACATTCTTCTTTTAATTCTACAGTTTGAGATTGAACTTCTGGTTCGAGAACACGTATCTTATTCAACTCGTCGAAGTGCAAGCCAGCTCGAGATAGCGCTTCATCCGCCATTTTCCTAAGGAATTTGTAAACAATAGCATTATATTCATAGCAAAATATGCGAAAAATTAAGTCGCATCATTTTTCAATAGAAATGATGATCAACATTGTTCGTATCAGTTTAAGATTTAATTATGGAAGCCAATGTGGAAAAATATGGGAAAATATCATGAAAATTTCGAATGATAGTTTCGTATTGAAATTTAGTCTTGATTACACGCAACACTGATTTTTGTATTTTGAAAAATTATGTAGCCTGATAAATAAGGCGTGGATGTACAGATTTTTCATTATTTGGATATCCGATCTGTTGTCCACTGAGACGTGCAAATTGTCGCACTAGGTCATATGTAGTCATTAACGGCCAAGTCAGGAGTTCCCAAGGCTATTTTATCGGACCAAGTTTGTTCTTTAAAAGGATGATTATCAGGATTTTTCAAACTTTTAAAATTGGCTAAAATATATTTTTTTACAATAAATGAGGCCTGTATATACTCACTGACCCCGTATGGCCAAACAATATATATCTAAACATGTCAACATAATATATTAAAAAGGGATTTCCTAACTTGGGCCACGCGCCTAGGTTAAACTAAAATAGTTTTCCTGCTTAAAAGTGCAACCTATTTTGTAACGTATTAAACGAGTCACGTGATTTCATTTTGATTTCAAATTGATCCGTTATAATAGTAGCGGATCCAGGATTTTAGTCTAGGTGGAGGCGCAACACAAAATCTGAACGTAGTTTTCAGAAGAAATATAATACATTTTAATAACATATTTGAATTTAGAAGGAGGAGGCATGCGCCGTTTTTTTTAAGAGTAGATTGCCATTGATACAGGTTCGGTTGTTTGCACCACAGACAACAAAAAAGCATGTCTAACTATCTCCTCAGATACCGACTGTTGCAACCTATAGAAAGATCTGAACTCACTGTGCATTTGAGGAAATACCTGGAATTAAGATGATAAATGCAATGTACTGTCGATTACTAATAAAAGACGACCTATCACCTACAACTACACAACTATTCTGTATTTAATATTACGGATGCACCATCAACAAAAACATTGCTTGGGGAAGCTCATCAACAACATCACATCAAAAGCCTTCACTATCAGCTTCCTCAGAAGAAATCTCCATATTGCGTCAATTAAAACCAAAGAAACAACACATGAGAACGTAATATGACCAACAGCAGAGTACGCCAGTATGGGACCCATTACTCTAGGGAACGGAGGGACCTTTCTGAAAAGGAAGACATACACCAACTTGGAATGACACAGAGGAAAGCGGCAAGGGTTCAATCAAAAGAACAAAACATCTCCTTAGACCAACAAGACAACCCGAACTATCATAACAATTCATACGTTCAACAAGGAATTCTTCTATAATTCCGTGCTTTCAGAGACCTGATTCGGGAGATTTTATGGATTCAGGGATCTAGACTAGTTCTACCGTCTACTCTGATTCGTGTTATATTAAACGTACTTAACGAAATGAAGCTTAAAGTTTAAGACACTAATGTGATAACACCTCACTTTAATATTATAAATTATGCTAATTTAATGATGTATGCCTATTTTCAGCACATTTTGAAGATTTTAACTTGTCTTTAATTATTTTTACCTTTCGGGCCTATTTCATCCTGTAGAAATTCCTTCCCTTGAAATCACCGAAAATAAGTATTTTAAAATTAACTATTATAAACAATATTAATTAATTTAATAAAGTATGCCAATTTTTAGCACATTTGAACATTTATAACGTGATTTTAATTGAATTTTACCCATCCGATGTCAGTCTGTATGTTGTACACTTTCACGAGTATTTTACTTTTGTTTAATTAGCCAATAAGAGTTGGTTAAACTTTAAGAAATATTCAAAGATGTATTAAAATATTAGACAACCTACTGAACAGAATAGTTTCGTCGCAAATGGATATATAAAGTTGATTGAAAGAAGGATTTATATTGATCTAACTCTCTATGTAAGTCATTAATGGAAAAAAAAAGTTCTTTATTTAAATTAAAAAAAGTATACAGCGTAGTAAAATATTATTATTAGAAATGAAATAACATTTTGTTCTCTATATGCATCTAGACACACTACATGGAGTCGCTCTCGTCAATCACTTGATAACTACACGCCTTTATCTCATTTTATGGTACATTCGCTTCATTTGATGACTTCGGCTTTGTTGATGAATTGTATTCGGGAAGCTTCGGTTTTAATGATTAAACTTGCGTGTTACAACTAATGTTTCCAAACATTAACAGATTAACCTGTATTGTTGCCTTTATATACACATATAATCGGTTGCCTGTGAGGATAATTAATCCGTGAAGTATGGATGCATTTCCCACTCAGGATGTCATGGAAGGTGATTATAGTGAAGAAGATGATAACTTGCAGGAAAGTAGTGCTTGGGGGAGGCTTTTTCCACTTGGAGAAAGTTTTATTGCAGTCGGTAGGTATCATGCACAGAGAAAGGTGACTTTACTTGTATTATATAATCAAGGAATTGTATAGAAGGTTAGGAAACTTGCATCTCCTGACTAAATGTGGATGAAACAGCACACGCAGGATTCATAATTTGCAAATTAATCATTCATTATTCACAGGCAACAGATTTCTTGTAAATAAACTGTAAGTTGTATGTAATCTTAGATTTTTAAACATGTTTCAATGATGCAAAATGCTCTTGAATTAAAGATATTGAGGTTTGAAGGAAAATTTATCATAATTTATTTTTATTTTAGGTGCAGTACACAAAATTTGTAATCTCGAGTACTTGAACAATTTTAAACACACATTTTTGGGAATGGTCTTGTTTTGATGGCAATTTCATTCTACAGTGTAAGAATTTGGATTTGTGTTCCTGAGTTGAATGGAAGTTGATATAATAAAAATGAGATTTTGCGAGATTTTCGTGAATATATATGTGAGCATTCCCACAATCTCAATCAGTTGCCTTGTAGACAGTAGTAAGACTAATCCTAAATTGTATTGGAAATTACTAAAACAATTCATTAGAGTAAATAAAAACTTTGAAACTATTACTCCATTTAAAACTACAATAGATAACGGCAAAGAAAAATACTATTTTGACGATATCGACAAAGCCAATGGTTTAAACGATTATTTTGTATCAATAAGTCATGAGCAAAACAATATTTTACTACCAACTTGTTCTCTTAAAACAAACCATACACTAACAAATATCAAGATAACTGAAAATGAAATTAGGGATATGATAGATACATTAAATCCCAACAAATCAGTTGGAGAAGATCAAATCATTCATAAATTTTTAAAATTAACAAAAAATTGTATTTCTAAACCATTGTTATGCTTTATAATAAATCATTAAAAAAATGTAACTTTCCAGAATTATGGGAACATAGATTGATAATGCTGCTATTTAAAAAAGGAAATACCTCGTCTAATTAAAGGCCAATAACACTTTTGAGTTGTGTTGGTAAATTAATGTAAAGAGTTGTTTACAAACATGTCTATAATTTTGTTGTTGCTAATAATTTGATATACAAGTTACAGTCCGGATTTTTAAAAGGTCATTCAACTGTTTATCGGTTAATTGACATCTACCATCAAGTTTGTTTAGGTATTGATTATCATGCATGGTTTTCTGCGATGTTTCCAAAGCATTTGATCGTGTGTGGATAAAAGGTCTTCTCTTTAAGCTAAAACAGAACGGTGTTAATGGTGATATCCTAAAATAGATGGAAAGTTATTTAACCGGATGTCAACAAAAGATCTTTTTAGGTTCAAATTTGTCAGACAGTCGGGCAACATCTGCTAGAGTTCCTCAAGGTTCTGTCCTAGGGCCATTATTCTTTTAATTTATATTAATGATATAGCCGAACATTTACTAAGTATTACTAGAATATTTGCTGATGATACATCTCTTGCATTCACAGCATCTAATATAACAGATATTGAAGGAATTTTAAATTACGACCTAAGTAAGATTTCAGATTGGTCAAAACAATGGTCAGTTAATTTAAATCTAAATAAAACAGAAGCAGTTTTATGTACTTTAAAAAAAAATATCATGTGTCTTTCTTTGACGTTTAATAATACCAATGTCAAGTTTGCAGAGCATCAAAAGCATTTAGGACTCGCAGCAAGCAACGATGGAAAATGGCACATATGTACATAATATTTAACACTGCATCAAATGTTTTAGGTATGATTAGAAAAATCAAGTTCACAGTTAATAGAACGGCTTTAAATCAATTTTATATGTCATTTCTTAGACCTATTTTAGAATATGGACCTGTGGTGTTGGGCGGATGTACCCAATATGAAAAAGAAAATCTTGAAAAAATTACTTCTCTTCATAACTTAAACAAAGAACTAGGCTGGCTTTCTTTAAAAGATAGAAGATTATATCAAAAATTAATTGTTGCATATAAAGTAAAAAAAGGCTTAACTCTAGAATTTTTAAACAATATTTTTCCTGAGACTGTAGGAATAACTACACTGTATAATCTAAGAAATAAAAGTAATTATTCCTTATTAAATACCAGAACTCATTTATTAAGAAATTCTTTTATTCCATCATGTATTTCTTCTTGGAATGTTCTTCTGGAATACTTATGCAATTCTGGAACTCTTTCAACATTCAAACACCAGCTTATGAAGCATCTGTTTAAGCCGACCAAAATACCATGTTTTTATTTAACAGGTCCTCGTAAATTATCTATGTTTCTTGCACATTTAAGAAAGTGTTGCAGTAACCTGCATTATGATTTATTTGTTAACAAATTAAAAACTATTTTCAACTTGTGAAAACTGTGGGCATGAAAAAGAGGACGCCGAACACTATTTCATGTAATGTCATTCTTTTTTAAATGGTCGACTTCGTCTCTTTCATTCTACACGTCATCTTCATCTTTTAAGTATTAAAACCTTATTACACGGGAGTAATGATATCTGAAGACAATGAAAATATTGTTATATTTAACAATGTCCAAACTTTCAATAAAGACACTAAACATTTTTATTAACAATAGATCTTATTAAGTTTTAGTATTTTCCTCACAGTGGAGCCCCGGGCCCTCATTTAAGGTCAGCATAGGAAACGTATATTCAAACAATACACTACAGATGTACATACGTAACAACACACTGCACATGTATACACTATACACAACTACACATGTACACACTATATACTACACACTACACATGTACACACTATGCACAACTACATACTATACACAACTACACATGTACACACTGTACACAACTGCACACTATACACAACTACACATATTCACTCTGAACACAGCTACACATGTACACACTATATACCACTTCACACTACACATGTACACACTATACACAACTACACACAATTACACATGTACACACTATACACAATTACCCATGTATACAGTATACACAACTACACATGTACACTTGTACACACTACACATGTACACACTAATTTTTTTCCCCCTTCTTCCGTTATGAATATGTTTTCTTGCCATTGTGATTGTTTATCTGTAAATAATATGTTGTTGGGAAGGGCCGATTTAGTGTTGGATTACTTGTGGCCCAACCCTTTTGCTACCACATGTATATGAAAAAGCAATAAAATATGTTTAAAGTAAAGTTGCCTTTCCTACTCTATATAAGTCCTTGATATAATAGTTAAATGGGAATTTTCATATAGTTTTTTTTTAAGCCGTAAAATATTTTGATTGTGGTCTATGCTCAACAAATATAGTGAACTTGGTGCGACATAACATCATGAAAATAACACCAAAATCTTGAGAAATATTAAAATTTGAGTATATGTATATACAGTCAGACCTGTGTAAGTGATCATCTCTGTTACCAGTAAGCAGCCTCTTGTCTTAAGCAGCCACATTTGTTCTTTCCCATTTCTTTGCTTTCAAAGCAAATTAACCTGTATTAAGCAACAACCTATCTTAAAAGGCCACTTTTGTTCCTTTCCTTGGCTGGCTGCTTAAGACATGTTTGACTGTATAAAGCTATGCCATCATTTTATTTTTATGACACACAAGAAAATAGATGAATTAGCATTATGTCATTGTGTTTCAGATTTGTCTAAAGATGAATATACATTTGGGCGTGGTGAGGACTGTGACGTACCCTTCAATGGTTCAGCAGCCAAGAAGCATCAGTGCTTCCAGGCTTATAGCAAAGTACACTTCAAGTTAGTCAGGGTGAGATTTTAATGCTTATAAATTTGTATTTCTAAATATTCACAGTCAACACCAACAGCTAAAAAAGAACTTCCATATACTAGTAAGTGATCAATTTTACTCTGGATTTGTGGCAGATTGTTCTACTTTGAACACATGACAGTGTTGGAGTCAAATTTTTTATCAGGACATCATTGAAATATGTTTGTTCGCTGTGCTCCGACCAAGTATCTTTCATACGGGCAGGAAGGTGACTAGATTTTTCTTTTGTGTCATTTTGAACAAAAAATGGTCAAAATCATATAAAAACAGAACTTTAAAAGTTGATAAAAAGGTTTGGGTGTTTGCAATTTGAGGGGCTAGGCTGGAACACCACAAACAGACATACCTTTTAAGAATAGCTTTATGTTTACGAATCTAATCATTAATTACACTATATGAAAGTCATTTGAAGATGTTACTCTCTTAAGTATTACTGTGTGAAACTCCATATTTATGTGTTATGTCCCTTTGCAGTATAGACACATAGTTAAGTGTCTGAATACGCGCTGGGTTATTTAATCTTACGTGGCCTATTGGTTAAGGTGTCTGTCTCGGAAGCAGGAAGTCGAAGGTTCAAATCCTGGTGCAAACACTTGTTTTTATTCTTATGTGGCTTGTTGCTCAGCCAGCAGCTAGTTAAATATGAAGGGTACAGCCCGACAACTGGATAACTTTTGGGAAGTAACTGTGTACCAGGTGTCTCATAAGCCCATTGTGGCTGGCCCTGTCAGTAAGGGTGACACTATAATAAACAAACACTTTTGCACCATGTCGATAAATAATTGTTTGAAAAAGTTGTGTTGAATGAAAATTGCACAAAGTTGTTATATGTCACTTTAGAACTGTTAATCCCTATAGGTTTTTTTCTAGAGCGGAATGAAAGTGCACAGCCCTTTAGGGCCTATAAAATGATACTTGTTTAAGTCTTGAACTTCTTCCACTTGTGCCCTGGCTTGATGATACATCATAATGCTTGAACCTGTGATTATGGTAGCTCTGCTTTCTCAATGCTTGGATGATCTGAGGTGCACTTTCTCCTATTTTTCTTCCAGCAAAGCACTTCAACTGGAATGCACATCTTTTTACAAGACACATCAACTAATGGTACTTTTATAAATGGAGAAAAAGTTGGTGAGTCACTTAAAGCATATTCATGCTGGAAATATTTTCTAGTAGATATAATGTTTCATGTTTTAGTAGTCTTCTTTTGTCCGTCTAAAACAGTTTCTGATAAAAATAGTTCCATCTAATTAATTTTTCCTGATCTTTGAATTACATTCTTGAAATCAGTGAGAATATCATGTACATTGATAATGTAATATATATAGTAATACTTGTGTTGACATTGAATCATGTGTTGATATTGAATCATGTGTTGACATTGAATCATACTGTATATTTGTTTTCTCAGGGAAAGGTAATAAGCAAGTGTTAGCTAATAATGATGAAATTGCACTGGCTGTTAAAAAAAATAAAGGTAAGAATTTATCCTGTCTTGCTTTGTTTGATTGAATATTTAGCGTCATTTTTATGCCATCGAGGGCTAACAGACGATCAGTTAACCTAACCACTTTTCCTGGGATTAACCAGTCCTCGAGCACACCCAATCTCTGCAAGTAACTGATAACTTTCCCACTTGAATCAGTGGTGAGAGACGGATGATAATGAGACACAATGTCATATATCAATCATCACGGAGATTGTTGCAGGGCGGGGGATTCGAACTTACGACCCCTGGTTTGAAAGTCAGACGCGTAACCGACTGAGCTAATCGGGCCCGGCTAAAAATAAAATGTTTAAACTGTTTGCGCCATACATACAAAAAAGTAAAGTTTTATTTGTGAATTCTTTTATTTGTTTTTCTTTTTCTTTCTGATTTTCATAAATTGATTAAATAAGTATTTCTTTTAAAGTTCATTGCCATCCCAGTTTGAAAAAAGAATATTAAAATGAAGCTATTTTAGATCTACACAAAATATACAACTGGTCAGTAGTGTGGTCTGTACTCTATATTTGTTAAATGTTTTCCTTTGAGACGGCTGTGTGTAGTGTCCTTGGGCGAGACATTGCATATGCTTAGTACAGGTTTTACCCAAGAAGACTTCTAGCATGATTTGTCCAAGTTGTAAGAACATGTATCACAATCAATGTAAAGTAGAGAAGTTTAAAACAAATGTTCTAAATGCAGGACTGCTGTGTAGTGGATAGGATGTTGCCCACTTATGCCAATGGTTTTAAGTTTGATCCCAGACTCAACCCAACAACCTCTCATTAACAGCACCCTGTACTGGTTATACCCATGAAACAGATTTAGGAGAGATTCACAAAAGCTCCGAACTTTATTTTGTTTCAGCCAATTTTAAATGAATTAGTGTTAATGAAATAATTTTGCAATACATATATTTTTGACTGCAGCATTTATGTTCATGGACTTGGGGGAGAATGAGGAGGACCTACCTGCTGAGATCAAGGAGAAGTACACCCTCACTAAGACACTCGGCAGGTAAAGCAGAGACACGTACATGTGTAGTGTGTATAGTGTGTACATGTGTAGTGTGTAGTTGTGTATAGTGTGTACATGTGTAGTTGTATATAGTGTGTACATGTGTAGTGTGTAGTTGTGTATAGTGTGTACATGTGTAGTTGTATATAGTGTGTACAAGTGTAGTGTGTAGTTGTGTATAGTGTGTACATGTGTAGTTGTATATAGTGTGTACATGTGTAGTGTGTAGTTGTGTATAGTGTGTACATGTGTAGTTGTATATAGTGTGTACATGTGTAGTGTGTATGTACATGTATAGTGTGTAGTTGTGTATGTACATCTGTAGTGTGTAATTGTGTATAGTGTGTACATACGTATTGTGTAATTTTGTATAGTGTGTACATGTGTAGTTGTGTTAAGTGTGTCATGCACATAATATATACATATAATTGTATATAGTATGTACTTGTATAATGTTAAGTTGTGTATAGTATGTACATGTATAATGTGTAGTTGTTTGTAGTATGTCATGTTCATAATGTACAATGTGAAGTTGTGTATAGAATATACATGCATAATGTGTAGTTGTGTATAGTATGTACATGTATATAATGCATAGTTTTGTATAGTATGTACATGTATAATGTGTAGTTGTGTATAGTATGTACATGTATATAATGTGTATTTTTGTATAGTATGTACATGTTTAATATGTAGTTGTGTATAGTATGTACATGTTTATAGTGTGAAGTTGTTTATAGTTTGTACATGTATAGTGTGTAGTTGTGTATAGTATGTACATGTATAGTGTGTCGTTGTGTATGTACATGTAAGTAGCATGTAGTTGTATATGTAGCTTGTATATAGTGTGTAGTTGTGTATATACATGTATATAGTTTGTAGCTGTGTATGTACATGCACAATGTGTAGTATGTATGTACATGTATAGTGTGTAATTCTGTTTGTACATGTATAGTGTGTAGTTGTGTATGTACATGTTCAGTGTGTTGTATATGTACATGTATAGTGTGTAGTTGTGTATGTACATATTTAGTGTGTGATTCTGTATGTACATGTATAATGTGTAGTGTATGTACATGTTCAGTGTGTTGTATATGTACATGTATAGGGTGTAGTTTTGTATGTACATATTTAGTGTGCAATTATGTATTTACTTGTGTAGTGTGTAATTGCGTATGTACATGTTTAGTGTGTGGTGTGTATGTACTGGTATAGTGTTTAGTTTTGTATATACATATTTAGTGTGTTATTATGTATGTTCATGTATAGTGTGTAATTGTGTATGTGCATGTTTAGTGTATAGTTGTGTATGTACATGTATAGTGTGTAGTTGTGTATGTACTTGTTTAATGTGTAGTTGTGTATGTACATATTTATTGTGTAATTCTAAATGTCCATGTATAGTGTGTAGTTGTGTATGTACATGTTTAGTTAGTAGTGTGTATATACATGTATAGTGTGTATTTGTGTATGTACAGTATTTCCAAATTTGTCTGCCTGTGGCATAACTCTGGTTTTGTTTTATAAAATTTGATTATAATAAAATTAACTACTTCTCATTTTATCCATTGTTATACAATTTTGCAAGGGATATTAAATTTGGCACTGTTCAAAACCATTGAAGAAAATTCACGAAACTTTGTACACATTTAAATATAGTGGTCTAGTAATGTCTTTAACTATTTGGGAGTTTTTATTTTCATTATTATTTTCTGTTACCATGGCAACAAATAACTGAGATTAATTCCAATACAGTTTAAGATAACTTTATGAATACATGTCGTCCCTGTGTTCCAGTAATGCCTTTTGCTATGATGGAGTTTTTATTTTTTCAGAACTGAAAATATGTGAGTAAATTACCTCACTGATGGGGATATTGACCAATGCTTCTTCTTGTTTGTGTGATTTTCAGAACTTTGCTTGTCTGGAGCATAACTTGAAAACCATTGAAGATAATAACATTCAAACTTTAGACATTGTAAAATGCGATGAGGTGGTTATATTCCAAAAAAAAGAATTATTTCTCTTTTTTTTGTAAGTTTCTGAACCTTGCTTATGCACAGAGCAAACTTTAAAACCACAGAAAAAGTCTTCAAATTGTGTACACTTGTAAAGCACAATGGTGCAGTGTGTTGTGCTTAAAAGTCAGGGGCATCCATTGGTTTTACCGACTTTCTTGTTAAGTCTTGTAATGTTTTGAAAATTTCTCTTTTAAAAACGACCACTCTTATTGTTTCTCATATTGCCAAATTCACAATGACAACTGAATGCTTTAATATTTTAATTCCCAATTTTGCCATCTTTACAGAGGAGCTTGTGGTGAGGTGCGGCTGGCCTTTGCAAAGGGCTCATGTGAAAAGTATGCTGTCAAAATTATATCAAAAAAGAAATTTACGACAGGTGGAAAACATGCAGTGGTTTGTTGAGAATTTTTTCTTACATTTGTTTCTTAAAAATTGTTGCATCACTGTTTATCATAATAAGATAATAATAATATAAATAATAATAACAACTACATAATGGTATTGATGATGAAAATAATACATATAAACTTTGATTTGAAGAAGGTTACATATGAAAATCACTTAATAATACACAACTTATCTACCATGTGACCATATAAAAATGATACAAACATAGAATAAATGGCAAGCAAATAATAACAACTGAAAAAGAAAATTTAGATGTTTTTGATCCATTTCGAGTAAACACCAGTTTTTAAATTACTTACATCTTCAGTAAATAGAAGCTGTTAAAGAAATATATTCAATATTTATTCTTAAATGTGTTTAAAAAAGATGATAAAAATATTTGTACCGGAATAGAGTTCCATGCATCCATACCTACGTAAGTAAATGGACCTTTCAATGCTTCAGTTTTAGGTTGAATGGGTACAATATAATTATTTCCACTTGATTGTAAATTGTATCTTTTATTTTCTGATAATACTATCAAATCACAATGTATGTTTTGGTGTAAGATTGAATAATATTTCATCAAGTGATCACCAAAAATCATATTCCTAGATTGGCTTGCCACCAGTGAGAATATCATTTTTAGTGATCACAAAATGAAATATCATTTAATCTTACACCAAAACAAACAAATTTTCTTTGTCATGCATAGATAGAATCTGTTAATATTTGCTACAAATGATCAACATAACATGACAACGTGTCGTGAGTTAGACCCACACCCGTATCTTGAAGGTCAAAGTCATACTTTTGAGTTTGTTTGATAACTCTTTGAGTCTATGTGATATTTCGTGTCCGGCCTGTAATTTTGTCATGCATAGATGGATTTTATAAATACATGCTACAAGTGATCATCACACATGGTGACGTGAGGCACATAAACCCAGACTCCCACTTCAATGGTCAAGGTCACAATTTGACTTTGTTTGACGACACTTTCAGTCTGTTTGAGATTTCGTGTCCAGTCTGTAACCTATGTCACCTATGGATAAATTAAAAAAAAAATTAGGCTCAATTCATCAGCATGATATGACGATGTGTCACACGTAAGACCCACATCCATAACTCAAAGGTCAAGGTCACTGAAGCTGGGTGTACGTGATCAGGTGAATCGCCCAAGTAATATTTTTTAATTTAACTGACTTAACACGGAAATTTCTTATCTAAAAAAAGATCCGAAGACAACCGATAACAGTCTATTTTTGGAAAATATGCATTCTAACTATGTGTGCTCTTCATTTGAGATTGATGAAAGCACTTTCAAAATCAGTGCATAAGATGGCCAAACTTCATCTTCAAATGTGTAGTTTTATTTTGAAAACAAAACTAAAATCTGCTGTTTCCAAAATTCGAATGAGCCAATTTTAGAAAATACAAGTTGAATTTCCAACAACACGAAAGAAAATGAGACTCGGAAAAACTGTCAAAAAGAAATTACCGAAATCGTAATTGTATACATTTTTTGTATATTCCAATGCCATACATATCATTAAATCATTTGCAAATTTAACATTGAACGTTCATCAACAATAAATTTTAAAATAAACAAGTTCTTGTTGAATCTTCGAATAAACTTTTCGATGCAAAATATACGCAATTCTATTATGTAAGGTACCGAGACGCGCATGCGAGGCTTTCTAATCCCAGGTTAAACATTGGAGTATTTTGTGGTTCCGTGCCGTATCACCGTTTATACTCGATAATCGATTATGAGAAATGGTATCGATTATTGGAATCTGTAAGCTTCTTCATGCCGCTAATCGATGTCATCCGATTATCGGGCCACCAATAATAGATGTTTTTTTCAAGGAGAGCTGTTGTCATGACCCCAGCGGCGTCGGCGTCGTCGTCTGTAGACACCTAGGTTAAACTTTTGCGTACAAGTTTCACATATCTATGCAACCACTCATTGGATGTCAATGAAACTTTGCATGTGTGTTTACCATCATCAATGGAATACACAGAGACAAGAACCATGACTCTGGATTGCATTTTGGCACAGTTATGTCACTTTTTGGACTTAGACACCTAGGTTAAACTTTGCATTTAGTTGCGTACAAGTTTCACATATCTATGCAACCACTCATTGGATGTGAATGAAACTTCACATGTGTGTTCACCATCATCAATGGAACATACAGAGACAAGAACCATAACTCTGGATTGTATTTTGGCACAGTTATGGCCCTTTTTCAACTTAATTTTTCAGGTTAAAGTTTTTTATCATGCAAGATATCTATGCAACCACTCATTGGATATGAATGAAACTTTGCATGTGTGTTCACCATCATCATTGAAACAAACAGAGACAAAAACCATAACTCTGGGTTGCATTTTGGCACAGTTATGGCCCTTGTTGGACTTAATTTTTCAGGTTAAAGTTTTTTATCACTCAAGATATATATGCACCCACTCATTGGATGTGAATGAACCTTCACATATGTGTTCACCATCATCAATGGAACACACAAAGACAAGAACCGTAACCATGGGTTTCATTTTTGGTACACTTATGGCCCTTTTTGGACTTAGACACCCAGAGGCGAGCTTTGTTGTCTTCTGACAGCTCTTGTATAAATACTTGCTACAAATGATCAAAATAACATGATGATGTGTCACGCGTAACACCAAGACTCCCACTTCAAAGGTCAAGGTCACAATTTATCTTTGACGACACTTTGTCTGTTTAAGATTTCGTGTCCGGCCTTTAACTGTGTCACTTAAATTTCCAAAACACTTGGCTGAGTTGATCAACATGACATGATATAAGACCCAGAACCTTTCCTCAAAGGTCAAGGTTACAGTTTGTTTGATATTTAGTGTCTGGTCTCTAACTTTGTCATTAACTTGGTTCAATTGATCAAGATGATATGATGATGTGTCGCATGTAAGATCCAGACCTGTACCTCAAATGTCAAGGCCCCATTTTGATTTTTTTCGACAACAATTTGAGTCTATTTGAGATTTCAAGACCGGTCTGTAACTTTATCATATATGGGTGGGCATTTGGGGAGCATGTGACACTTACCAGTGCCATTTCTTGTTATTTTATTTATTGACAGAATTTTTTGTTTATTTTGATCTGAATTTGCCATTCAATATTACTGGATTAATTTTTTTTGCTATTATTATACAATATCATACCAGATATAAGTTTTAAAAGATAATTTATCAAAAAAAGATGAATGATACAATTATAATCAAAGATTGAAATATTATTCATATTATTCAAATATCATGAACCATTTTTGTAATAGGTGTTAATCTGAATATAAAAGTCAGAGTTTTTCTGGTTCAGACAGGGATGGTTTACTGCTTCATAATAAAGTAATACCATATGTATAGCTAGTTTCATAATAGCAAGAAGTCTGCTTGAGATTTTCAGTGTCAAAGTGTACTTGAAATCTTGGAGGAAGAGCTTAAATGTTTTTGGAGGAGGTTACCCTGCGACTGCGACTAAGATTCTTTCAAGTGATATACTTTGGGAAGGATTGTGTTTGAAACTCATAGGAATATTTATTGTGCTGGAACTGCTGATTGTTTCATGCACAATAGTTTAGTCTAATACTTTAGTTTGAAACCGTTCTCAAAACAGGTTAGTTTTGTGCTGAAACTGGATTTTTATCTTAGTTCGAAGACTTAGCATCTATAGTAAAAACTTCAAAAGCCTTCTTGTCAGAAGCTACTGACCTGATTTTGATGTAATTTCACTGACATTTACCACGGGTGAACCTCTACCAAGTTTGAACTCTACTACGCATATGTTACATTTCAAAACAAATCAAAATTCTAACTACTTGCCCATCTCATCGTTCTGGAATTTTGAGCGTACATGTATTATATAACCTACTTATGTTGGGTGACACAAGGTCAGTCAGGTGAGCGATAGAGGGCCATCTTGGCCCTCTTGTTAATTGTATAAGCATTTTGAAGTAGGTACTTAAATAATCTCTTGATTTTGCTTTTTGATATCACATGTTAATTCAGTGTTTCTTCTAAATTAAACATTCTTTAATAGACTTGAATAAATGTATATTGAGGTGATTTCAACCATGTTAGTCACAAATCTTTAGTCTTGTCACAAGTCTGGAGGGGTGTATTTTATTGTCAGTAGTTTAAAAAATGATTTATAATTTCTATTTCAGAATTTAAGTAAACAGGTGATGGGTGAGGTAAAAATACTCAAGACTTTAAAACATGTAAGTAGTAAATTTTTGTCTAAATAAAATCTGTATTAAATTATATAGAAACTCGAGACGCTTTTATTGTTTTAATGTTCTATATAGATATACATGTGTAATAAACTGGTACTGTACAAAAGCATTGGGATGTTTACTTTGCCTTTTCATGCAACTACCCTTTATGAGAGTGGGGTATATGAAGTTGTCCTTTTTAACATTCATCCTTCAGTAAGTCTGTCTGTATATACGTAACACTTTCCTGTAAGCTAACCTCCTCATAAACTTCTCAACCAATTTCCAACTTGCCAGAGAGTTTCTGTATGAAGTCAGTTTAAACATATCGCCACATGAGGGTCCATCAGTGTTATTACCTTTTATTTTTTTCAGGTAGATCTGTCACACTTTAAATTTTGTCAGCTCTACCCATCTTAAACTTCTCAAGTAATTTGGACCAAACTTGCTATTAAAATTATCATTATCAGGTTTTGTTGCACATTTCATTGTCATGTTCAGACCTTTGAATTATCAAATATTGTGTCGGATAACTCTGCTAATAATAAGGCTACAGGGACATTTATGTCAACAGGTACAATTGTAGTTAATAAAAACTAGTTTTAAACATGCTGCTGTGTGCAGTATTAACAGAAATCTGATAAAATGTACCCTGTATGTACACCTTGACTCCTTGTAACTCACCATTTGATAATGATTCTAGAGTTGATCTTAGCGACGTCTCAATATTACTGGGTATGATCTGCATCTCAGCCACTTTTTGGCCCCTGACTCCATATACAACATGTACACTAGTTCAGAATAAATTCCTATCTATTTGAACAGATATGATGATATCTTTTTTTTTTATAATTTCAGCCATGTATAATTGGTATAGAAGACGTTATTGACACCCCGGAAGTATTATATATAGTATTGGAGTTGTAAGTTATCATACTATGTTATTGTGCCATTATGGCCTACACATATTTCAATGTGTCATCCTTCTTTAAATAAATCCAACTTAAAGTCATTGTATACTGCCATTTTGAAAAAGTATACCTTCGACTTTGATTGTGGTTCTGTGTTGTTTTTTTTTTTGAAAAAAAACAACAAACAGTCATATTATAGCAATGTATTTCATTTGTCTGTAAAACCTTTAGTTTCCAATTAGTAAATAAAATTATAACACAACTTTAAAACTTCACACAGACACTTCCTACCACATGATGAAGATCTTTAACATTTTTAGGTCAGAAGGTCAAAGTTCAAGGTCATTGTAACCCCAATTATGTAAAAATAAAATAGAATAAAAGATGAACAGATTTATCAAAAACTTTGACATTCGACATTTTACAGAACAAAGAGTTTTGTTTTGCCACATTTTTTATTAGAGAGATTTCTGAGGTCCACATTACATACACTACATGTTTTGTTGTTGTGTACATTACATACACTACATGTTTTGTTGTTGTGTACATTACATACACTACATGTTTTGTTGTTGTGTACATTACATGACTTCATGTTTTGTTATTGTGTACATTACATACACTACATGTTTTGTTGTTGTGTACATTACATACACTACATGTTTTGTTGTTGTGTACATTACATACACTACATGTTTTGTTGTTGTGTACATTACATACACTACACGTTTTGTTGTTGTGTACATTACATGACTTCATGTTTTGTTGTTGTGTACATTACATGACTTCATGTTTTGTTATTGTGTACATTACATACACTACATGTTTTGTTGTTGTGTACATTACATGACTTCATGTTTTGTTATTGTGTACATTACATACACTACATGTTTTGTTATTGTGTACATTACATACACTACATGTTTTGTTGTTGTGTACATTACATACACTACATGTTTTGTTGTTGTGTACATTACATACACTACATGTTTTGTTGATGTGTACATTACATACACTACATGTTTTGTTATTGTGTACATTACATACACTACATGTTTTGTTGTTGTGTACATTACATACACTACATGTTTTGTTATTGTGTACATTACATACACTACATGTTTTGTTATTGTGTACATTACATGACTTCATGTTTTGTTATTGTGTACATTACATACACTACATATTTTGTTGTTGTGTACATTACATACACTACATGTTTTGTTGTTGTGTACATTACATGACTTCATGTTTTGTTATTGTGTACATTACATACACTACATGTTTTGTTGTTGTGTACATTACATACACTACATGTTTTGTTATTGTGTACATTACATACACTACATGTTTTGTTGTTGTGTACATTACATACACTACATGTTTTGTTGTTGTGTACATTACATACACTACATGTTTTGTTGTTGTGTACATTACATGACTTCATGTTTCGTTATTGTGTACATTACATACACTACATGTTTTGTTGTTGTGTACATTACATACACTACATGTTTTGTTGTTGTGTACATTACATGACTTCATGTTTTGTTATTGTGTACGTTACATACACTACATGTTTTGTTGTTGTGTACATTACATACACTACATGTTTTGTTGTTGTGTACATTACATACACTACATGGTTTGTTGTTGTGTACATTACATACACTACATGTTTTGTTATTGTGTACATTACATACACTACATGTTTTGCCGTGTGATGTTTAGTGTTGCTTTCAACAATTTTTCAGTCGTGACCGTGTTTACTTGAGACAGTATTCTGAGCTCTGCTACACTAGAATGTCATGCCATATCAACATGGTATGATACCCCACCCTAACTTGCAAATTTTACACAAAGACTTCCAAATATATGATGAAAATCAATTTTTTTTGGTTAGTAGGTAATGAACAAGGTCATGGTCACTGTGATCTAAAATATAAAAATACAGTAGAAACATACTTTCCTGGATACAATATTTCTTATTCAGTTGTTGATCAAAGTGGAGGTATACAATTTTTTGATTGTCACATTGTTTGAAAAAAAAACACTTGTACATGCCATTTACTTCAATCAACATGGAATAAGGTATATTTTTGTTGTTTTGATAGTACATGTATTATAATTTGGGTAATAAAGTTATTTTCTTAAAAACTTAAAACTAAAATATTCATTTTCAAATATAAATATTTAATTCGGATTTGACCTTTTTTTAAAAATACATTCAAAATTGGGACAAATAGCGTCTGGTGAAAGTGCTTCAGGATAAAGTTGTAAATATCAATGTCGAATTGTTGTGAGTTTACATTATGTAAAAACTTTTGTTTTTCAGAGTTGAAGGTGGAGAATTGTTTGATAAAATTGTCAGCCTAAACCAATATGATGAACCCACGGCTAAGTTATTGTTTTACCAGATGACTTTAGCATGTAAAGTAAGTCTATAAATTTAGACATATATGTTTTCATTGGTATCTGAAACAATGTTTCCAAGACAAAAAGCTTGGAATGCTTGTTTATTTCATTTAGTTTAATTTGAATTTAGCGGTATATAATATACATTATGCTGTGTTTTTTTTACATTCAAAAGTTTCATAAAAAAATAAATGAATTTTTTTTCTAGACATGATAAACTTTTTTTGATATTTAAAGAGTTTACAATAAATAATTTGTTAATCAGATTTATTTTTTGAAAACGATGTGTAGAAATAAATGTTTGTTTTGTGTTGTTTCAGTACCTCCATGATCAAGGTATCACTCACAGAGACTTGAAGGTAAGTTTTGTGCTGTGCCAAACCTACATAATTATATGAACATTAATAATATTTTTTAGTAGTAGTTTTTGCAAATATTGGTTATTAAAGCAACATGCCAACTTAAGTGAAATAAGACATTCCATTTATCTAATTCCATTTATCTATTATAACTTGTAAAAAAAAAAGATATATGTACAGTGTAATGCCAAAGTTTAAGTATAGTGTGCCAGCAAATTGGCTTTGTCAGACCGGTTTATTAGGGCAACTCTTTAGAAAAATGTACGATTAATACAAACTTGTATTTACATATAACTTATTGGTCACATGACATAACATGTCCTTGACTTCTGTTCTGTTTAAATTTTATATCCTTGTTAAATGAAGTGACATGTTATAACAAATATAATCCTGCATATATGGACCAGACATGGACTGACTATCACTCATATTTGTTATTTGTGATATGTAGGCCACATTAATTGGGTAGTTATGCAATACTATTTTCCTTCCTTTCAGCCAGAAAATATATTACTTGAGACGGATGACAATGAAACTTTGATTAAAGTGACAGACTTCGGCCTGTCGAAATTTGTAGATGCTGGATCCATCATGAAAACATTTTGTGGTACACCCACATACCTCGCCCCAGAGATTCTGGTAACTGCTGGCTCGGGAGCCTACACTAAAGCTATAGACTGCTGGAGTCTTGGTGTTATACTATATATATGGTAATTAAGTCTGTACTATACATATATATACTGGCATTTGGTAACAGGAATGTTGTATTTTTATGTCCCCCCTACTCCCATATTTGATATAGGGGTGGCATATATTAATTGCAGCGTCCGTCCGATATTTTGTGCGGCCTGTAACTTTGTCATGCATAGAAGGATTTTGTTAATACTTGCTACAAATGATCAACATAACATGACGACATGTTGCGAGTAAGACCCACACATGTTACTCAAAGGTCAAGGTCACACTTTGAGTCTGTTTGAGATTTCATGTCTGGTCTGTAACTTTGTCATGTTTTAATGGATTTTATAAATACTTGCTACAAATGATCAACATAACATGACGATGTGTCGCGAGTAAGACTCACACTCGTAACTCAAAAGTCAAGGTAACACTTTGAGTTTGTTTGACAACACTGAGTATGTGAGATTTCATGTCCAGCCTGTAACTTTGTCATGCATTAATGGATTTTATAAATACTTGCTACAAATGATCAACATAACATGACGACATGTTGCAAGGGAGACCCACACCTCAAAGGTCATGACCACACTTTCAGTCTGTGTGAGATTTTGTGTCTGGCCTGTAACTTTGTTAGCATAGATGGATTTTGTTAATACTTGCTACAAATGACCAACATAACATGATGACATGTCGCACGTTACACCCGGACTCCCACTTCAAAGATCATGGTCACAATTAAACTTTGTTTGATGACTTTTTCAGTCTGATTGAGATTTCGTGTCCGGCCTGTAACTTTGTCATGCATAGATGGATTTTATAAGTACTTACTACTAATGATCAACATAACATGATGACTTGTTGCACTTAATACCCAGACTCCCACTTCAAGGGTCAAGGTCACAATTTAACTTTGTTTGACAACACTTTCAGTCTGTTTGAGATTTCGTGTACGGTCTGTAACTTTGTAACCTTTTGATAAATTCCAAAAACACTTGGCTCAGTTGATCAACATGACATAGTTAAGTGTAGTATGTAAGACCCAGAACCTTTCCTCAAAGGTCAAGGTCACATTGTCAGTTTGTTTGACATGGTCTGTAACTTTGTTTATAACTTTGCTCAATGGTCAAGGTAACATGAGGATGTGTCACACGTATCTCAAAGGTCAAGGTCACACTTTGAGTTTGTATGACAACACTTTGAGTCTGTTTGAGATTTTAATATAGCTTGACACAAGTCAGGCAATTACATTTATTTTTTATATCACTTGTCCAGTCAGACAAGTATTTCTAAAATCTGCTTGTCCTGACAAAAAAAAATTGTCCTACTTAATTCTAGAATTATGGTACTAGTCTTATGGATATAAATTAACTAAAAAACAGTTCTATCAAGGTTAAAAAACAGAGAATTTGCGAAAAAAAGATGCCATGTTTAATTTCTGAATTTTCACTTGTCCAGTCAGGCTAGCAGCAATATATTTTACTTGTCCGTACCCATGGTACAGTTGTCTTGGACAGTCGAATGAGCGTTAATGTAAAGCCCTGCACAAGTGATCAGCATGTCATGATGATGTGTCACCTGCATTTACCTGTAGAAAGACCAAAACCGTTTCATCAGATGTCAAGGTTACACAAAGGTCAAGGTCATGCTTTAATGTAAAAAAAACAATGTGAAATTTCATGTCTGAAACGTCAGCCCAGTACTTTTAATATTCATGGATACATGCTACCTATTAAAACATATATTGTTATTTTCACAGACCATTTGCGGTGTGTGTGTGTGTGTGTGTTGGGGGGGGGGGGGGGGGGGGGGGTTATGTGACATGTGACATTTCTTGTTTTGTTGCTCAATTTCATCAATTGAGGATGTTGCTGAAGGCCTTTGAAAATTGCTCAGTGGTAACTGTCCTAATTAAATTTAATTTTCTTTTCTTAATCATAGAATTCAGTTTGTAGAGTTTGATTTAAGAAAAGTGGATTAGGTCATAGAATTGAATTTGATTTTAGACCACACATCTATCTCATTTATTTTTTACTTGACTTCAAACATATTTTGTTGTAGAATCATAAACCTTTTAGACCAGAAATCAAACAAATCCTTCAAACAATTTTTATGCCCCTGAAGGGATAATTTTGTCATACATGGAGCAATTTTAAATTCTAGTACAAATAACCATCATGGCATTACAATGTGTTGCACACAAGACCCATGTATATAGTTCAAAGACCACACTTAGAGGGGAATATATATTTTACATTCACAGACCACTTCGGCATTTGTCACTCGCCTGTTTACGTCTCTTGACATTTCTTGTCATAGTTACTCGATTTTTACGTCTATATTTTAGTACAAAGAAGAGGGGTGACAGGTTAATCATGATTCCCCATCCCCACAGGACAATTTGTTGTGTCCTTATGCAATTAGTTAATTAGCATTTTATTAGGAATAAATGTAGGAAACAGCTTAATTTTATATCCAGTGGGTTTGTTTTGATTTTTAGCCGAACTATCCGGAGAATAAAGAGAGCTATTGTACTCGCCCAAGCGTCGGTGTCACACCTTGGTTGAAGTTTTGCATGCAAGTCCCTATCTCAGTATGAATTGCATGAATAAAATGCTAATTATTGCCCTTGTTTGACTTAGGAATTCTGGTTTAAGTTTGCGTGCAAGTACAATCAAGTCCATATCTCAGTAACCATTACATGTTTTGACTTGAAACTTTACACAAGCCTTCCCAGTCTTCAACCCTACTACACTAACTAAGTTAGATAACTTTTGTTTGAATATAATGCAAATTATTGCCTTTGTTTGACTTAGGAATTCTGGTTAATGTTTTGCGTGCAAGTACCATCAAGTCCATATCTCAGTAACCACTGCATGTATGGACTTGAAACTTTACACAAGCCTTCACAGTCTTCAACCCTACTACAGTAACTAAGTTAGATAACTCTTGCTTAAATATAATGGAAATTATTGACATTGTTTGACTTAGGAATTCTGGTTAATGTTTTGCGTGCAAGTACCATCAAGTCCATATCTCAGTAACCACTGCATGTATGGACTTGAAACTTTACACAAGCCTTCTGAGTCATCAACCCTACTACAGTAACTAAGTTAGATAACTCTTGCTTGAATGTAATGGAAATTATTGACATTGTTTGACTTAGAAATTCTGGTTAAAGTTTTGGTGCAAGCACCGTCAAAGCCATATTACTCCAACCACTCAATATATTTGATCGAAACTTTACACAAGATTTCCCAGTGATCAACTATACTACAATACTACCAGTATTTCATAAGCTCAAACACTTCATTTCATTGGAAGAAGTATAGTACACTTCTTGGATGCTCTATTTACAGAATAATGCCAAGTACAACACCATTGCCATTGAGTGGTTGGTCAATAATTTGATTGAACACTTAGTAAGTTAGTGTATGATCAACAAAGTTATAACAAAATAGACACATACTTGCTCCTTAAATGGCTACATTAATCGTTTGTACTGGAAACTTTCATCACTTAATAACACAAACAGATCCTTGGTTGTACCAAGGACTTATATAGAAGAATAGGAAACTTGCATCTCTGTACTAAATGATGATAAAAGCACATGCGCAGAATTGATAATTTGGCAAATTAACCATTTAAATTGCACAAGCAATTGGTTTCTTTTACATAAAATGTAAGGTATATGTTACCTTTGATGTTTTATAATGTTCTAAACATACAAATAATCTTAAATTTAAAATATTGAAGTAAAATTTTAAGTACTTTCCTTGATTTTTAGTGTCAGTAACGAATTTTGTTTTCACAAGTACTTCAAAAATTTTAAACACGGATTGTTGGGGATGGTCTCGTTTTGAAGGAAATTCCATTGTATTGTGCAATTTCTGAGATGAATGGAAAATGAGATTTCGCAAAATTTTGCGTAAATATGTGAGCATTCTCAATCAGTTGCTTTTCTTTCTCTATACAAGTCCTTGGTTTTACCCAGGAGGAAGAGGCGAACTAGTTTAACACTATTTCCAACAGGTACCATAACAGCATCAATATGAAGTAACCATGATTCTATTTCTTCATCAATCTAGTTTGGCAGGCTATCCTCCGTTCTCCGATGAAAGAAAGGATATGGACCTTCCCAAGCAGATAATGGGTGGACACTTCACCTTTCCTAAGCAGTATTGGAAAGGCATATCAGAGGATGGTGAGTGACTATTATTCTCATTTGTCTCCTGTGTAACACTGCAGATATAATGATAGATTATTTTATTGAAACCAACACGTTTAGCAGTTTGCTAAACTTTCAAGCGGCACTCTGTAAGTATATACATATTTATAAAATGGTGACTGGTAAAATGAAAGATGGCAGACACTTTCCAATTATGTTTAAGTGGGGAAAAAAAGCCTTTTTCCTGCATTTTATTTATGTCCCTGGTGTTGAAGAACCTGAGGCATATAGTGTTGGACTTGTCCGTCTGCCTGAGCACCCACCTGCCCACCAGCCAGCCAGTCGTTCAACTTTCCCTGTCTGAGATAAACAATATTACAACAAAGTAATATTTTTACATTTTGTACCTTGTAAATTAAACTCTTTCTACAGTTTGTGTGCTATTCATTTAATATTCCTTGGTATACATCAACATCAGTATTGTCGGAAAGGCTGGATTGTATTTTTGTGAGTTATGCCTCATTTTCAAATTGTTTTTTTTTTATGACTTTTTAAGACTTCACAATATCACAAAACTTCAATTGATTTATAGAAAGTATGAACATAGTATTTCTATCATATTTTCATTTTCAAGGGTGCATGTGTCCTACAATTTGATTTAAATATTTAATAGCATTATTGTTCCATTAAAATTCCATTGAAAAAAAAAATGTTATAAGAAAGAAGGTACAGAAAATGCCACTTTAAAATGTTGTGCTCAAACTATTATTCTGTACATAAGTAATACACTTAATCAAAATCTCAGTATAAAGATATTGTGAAACGCACACAAAATCAGGTGATTGTTTTTTCTAATATACCAAGGTAATTCTGTGGTTGAATAATTAAGAAGACAATAGATAAAGTATAAATCTTTGAATAAATGCACTTTCATTGGTTAAGAATGAATTAACACCTGACCATATAGCAATCAGTTTGATTATTACATAGGTTCTACATGTATCAAAACTTGATACCAAACTCAGTATCTTGGTAACCCTCCTTTGTTTATTGATATTGTATACCAGTAATCACTCCTGTCGGTTATATCAAAACTGACAAGGATATGTTTGGAAGGTAAAGAGATTGGCAGCTAGGCCACAAAGGTGATACATGGTGGAGCTGAAGTCATGTTAGGGTGGATGTTTGAAGACCTTATATGACCTTCACTATACCAATACATAAATATATTGGCTTTTTCAGCAACACTACTTAAGAAAAGTACATTTATAAAAAAAACAACAAATTTTGTAAAAAAACATTTACTGTCAGATCAGTGGAATATTTCTATTTAATGTTTAACTATATATGTTATGTATCACAACAGTTGTGCACAAAAACAAACTGTCATTTTACTTAAAAAGGCACTTGTAACATTAAATCACTAACAGCTGTAAAGATTTACAGAAAGCATTTACTAATTTTGGAATATTTTAACAAATATATATATAGTCTTGTGTATTATATATATATATGAATACAAAAAAATGTTAGTGAGATTGAATAATATGTTCATAATTTCTCTATTGATTTCATTTCTTAGCTATTGATTTGATCAAGAAGATGATGACTGTAGATGCCAAAAAGAGAATCACGCTGGCTGATGCTTTAAACCATCCCTGGTTCAAGGTTTGTATTGAATAGCAGTAAACCATCCCTGGTTCAGGGTTTGTATTGAATAGAAGTAAACCATCCCTGGTTCAGGGTTTGTATTGAATAGCAGTAAACCATCCTTGGTTCAGGATTTGTATTGAATAGCAGTAAACCATCCCTGGTTCAGGATTTGTATTGAATAGCAGTAAACTGTCCTTGGTTCAGGGTTTGTATTGAATAGAAGTAAACCATCCCTGGTTCAGGGTTTGTATTGAAAAGAAGTAAACCATCCCTGGTTCAGGGTTTGTATAGCAGTAAACCATCCCTGGTTCAGGGTTTGTATAGAATAGAAGTAAACCATCCCTGGTACAGGGATTGTATTGAATAGAAGTAAACCATCCCTGGTTCAGGGTTTGTATTGAATAGCAGTAAACCAACCCTGGTTCAGGGTTTGTATTGAATAGCAGTAAACCATCCCTGGTTCAGGGTTTGTATTGAATAGCAGTAAACCATCCTTGGTTCAGAATTTGTATTGAATAGCAGTAAACCATCCCTGGTTCAGGATTTGTATTGAATAGCAGCTAACCGTCCCTGGTTCAAAGTTTGTATTGAATAGAGTAAACTAACCCTGGTTCAATGTTTATATTGGATAGCAGTAAACCATCCCTGGTTCAATGTTTGTATTGAATAGCAGTAAACCATTACTGGTTCAATGTTTGTATTGAATAGCAATAAACCATCCCTGGTTCAATGTTTGTATTGGATAGAGTAAACTATCCCTGGTTCAAGGTTTGTATTGAATAGCAGTAAACCATCCCTGGTTCAAGGTTTGTATTGAATAGCAGTAAACCAACCCTGGTTCTAGGTGAAAACCAACCCTGGTTCAAGGTTTGTATTGAATAGCAGTAAACAGTCCCTGGTTCAAGGTTTGTATTGAATAGCAGTAAACCGTCCCTGGTTCAAGGTTTGTATTGAATAGCAGTAAACTGTCCCTGGTTCAAGGTTTGTATTGAATAGCAGTAAACCAACCCTGGTTCAAGGTTTGTATTGAATAGCAGAAAACCAACCCTGGTTCAAGGTTTGTATTGAATAGCAGTAAACCATCCCTGGTTCAAGGTTTGTACTGAATAGCAGTAAACCGTCCCTGGTTCAAGGTTTGTATTGAATAGCAGTAAACCGTCCCTGGTTCAAAGTTTGTATTGAATAGCAGTAAACCGTCCCTGGTTCAAGGTTTGTATTGAATAGCAGTAAACCAACCCTGATCCAAGGTTTGTATTGAATAGCAGTAAACCGTCCCTGGTTCAAGGTTTGTATTGAAAAGCAATAAACCGTCCCTGATTCAAGGTTTGTATTGAATAGCAGTAAACTGTCCATAATTCAAGGTTTGTATTGAATAGCAGTAAACCAACCCTGGTTCAAGGTTTGTATTGAATAGCAGAAAACCAACCCTGGTTCAAAGTTTGTATTGAATAGCAGTAAACCGTCCCTGGTTCAAGGTTTGTACTGAATAGCAGTAAACCATCCCTGGTTCAAGGTTTGTATTGAATAGCAGTAAACCGTCCCTGGTTCAAGTTTTGTATTGAATAGCAGTAATCCGTCCCTGGTTTAAAGTTTGTATTGAATAGCAGTAAACCAACCCTGATTCATGGTTTGTATTGAATAGCAGTTAACCGTCACTGGTTCAAGGTTTGTATTGAAAAGCAATAAACCGTCCCTGGTTCAAGGTTTGTATTGAATAGCAGTAAACCGTCCCTGGTTCAAGGTTTGTATTGAATAGCAGTAAACCAACCCTCGTTCAAGGTTTGTATTGAATAGCAGTAAACCGTTCCTGGTTCAAGGTTTGTATTGAATAGCAGTTAACCAACCCTGATTCAAGGTTTGTATTTAGTATCGCAGTAAACCAACCCTGATTCAAGGTTTGTATTGAATAGCAGTAAACCAACCCTGGTTCAAGGTTTGTATTGAATAGCAGTAAACCGTCCCTGGTTCAAGGTTTGTATTGAATAGCAGTAAACCGTCCCAGGTTCAAGGTTTGTATTGAATAGCAGTAAACCGTCCCTGGTTCAAGGTTTGTATTGAATAGCAGTAAACCAACCCTGATTCAAGGTTTGTATTGAATAGCAGTAAACCGTCCCTGGTTCAAGGTTTGTACTGAATAGCAGTAAACCGTCCCAGGTTCAAGGTTTGTACTGAATAGCAGTAAACCGTCCCTGGTTCAAGGTTTGTACTGAATAGCAGTAAACCATCCCTGGTTCAGGGTTTGTACTGAATAGCAGTAAACCATCCCTGGTTCAGGGTTTGTACTGAATACAAGTAAACCATCCCTGGTTCAGGGTTTGTACTGAATAGAAGTAAACCATCCCTGGTTCAGGGTTTGTACTGAATAGCAGTAAACCATCCCTGGTTCAATCAGGGTTTGTATTGAATAGCAGTAAACCATCTCTGGTTCAAGGTTTGTATTGAATAACAGTAAACCATCTCTGGTTCAAGGTTTGTATTGAATAGCAGTAAACCGTCATCAGTCTGGTTTGTTAAGTTTTTTATTCAGTTCCCAGTCAACTTAAAATACTGTAGAATCTGGTAAATATGTTCACGCTCTTATATTAAATTTAGGGACACTTTTATGCACCTATTTCTACGCACTTATATTTGATATACACTTAAACATTAGCCATATCTGCCATACTTGTGATAATTTGTACTTTTGGTGTACGCTTATATTCAAGCATGGGCTTATTTACCGGATTCTAGGGTATTATACTAGAATCTTCCTTTCTCGACTCGGCATTGGGAAAAAGTGGTGGAGCCAATACTGGAATTTGGTTTGGTGGGTTTTCTACGACATTGTGTCTGTACCTTAAAATAGTCTCAAATAGACAAAATATTCTTACATCTATAAAACATCAAAAGGAGAGAGGATAATTTGATATTTGGGATAGGTCACTCAAAGGTGAAGTTTATTTAAGGCAGTGCTTGTAACTATTATATAAAACAGGTGCCTGTTGCTGTGATGGCACGATGACATTGTGGTGACATCTGCTGATATAACATTAAACATGTTTATATTGCAGGATGATGAAATGCAACAAAAGGCGAAGAACATAATGTATCCAGGACAACAGGGGATGGGACCACCATCTGCCTTAGTAAGTGGTTTTCATTAGGAAGATTTTCCCTTTTGTGCAATTATGTTGGCTAATCTGCATATGTCATAATTATTTACTCTGTACAGATTAGCCGGAATTTTATTTTCAAATTGGCATTATTGGTGGTTGAGGTTTATATTATCAAAATAAAATACTGCCAATGGCTGTTAAAGTATAAAATGATCTTGATTCACACTGAACTCTGGTTGCCATGCAAAAAACTTTAAAAATCTTCTCAATTAAAATCGATGATCAGGTTTCAAATAATTTGGTACAAATGATCAGCATATGATGTTTCTATTAAAATAGTTGAAATATACCTGATCAGTTTAAAAACATGGCTGTCAGGGGACAGTTTAGTTTTATTTTATATCTATGCGACTTTTTTTTTTATAGAGAGCAAAAATGGCTTCAAATGGAATCTCTGAATCTGCTCATCCAATTTAAATCAAACACCACAGGTGTGATCCTTAGATGGTCCTCTACCAAAATAGCTAAACAAACTTGATCCATGAGAACTGTGATTGTTGCTGTGGCACTGTCAAGGAAAAACTTGCAAAAATCTTCTCCTTAAAAACCAATGACCAGTTTACAAAATTGTTCGGTACAAATTATCAGTATGTGATTCTCCACCAATATAGCTAAAATTAACTCAACATGTCTAAAAACATGGTCGCCAGGGAACATACATGTAGCTTATTTTCATTATTTATCTGTGGAACTTTTTATATAGAGGAAAATCTTTCTCTTTGCCACCAGTGTTATAAATTCAAAATAATTTAATAAGAATGATTGTTGGATAAGTAAGCTGAAACAAATTGATACATGCAGAATTTTGGTTGTCATGCCTGATACAGACACGATTAGTTGATAAGTCAGCTGACACGGGTGAGTGATAGAAGAGCCATCGTGACCATCTTGTTTCACAAGACTATTTTTACTGGACTTTAGCTCACAAAATAACCGTCTTAAACATAAGCTGTTAGATCTTCTGTCTGTCCATGTGTACAAGTTCCATATACACACTCATGTTTTTGCCACTCCTTTGACAGTTTTCAAGGCATTGCCGTCAAATTTACTACATGACACAGACATAATTTAACTATGGGCCTAAAGTTGCAAAAGTTTTTTATGAGAAATAATGACGACTTTTTTACTGTTTATAACTAAAACTTTTTCTACGGTCTCGTGACATTATCTTTATCTCACATTATCGAGGGCAATATAAGTGTATGCATTATAAAACTTACCTTGCACCATTGTTTTATTATTTTAGCCCAAGAAGAGATCCCTAGAAGGTAACCCCTGTGATGAACCAGTGGCAAAGAGAAAGGGATCGTCCGACACCAACTCTCCACCTGTGATCCCCACTGTATAATATACCTGTGGTGTATAACAGGAGTTGGTGTTGTCAATGTGCATTACATGTAGGAGACACCACTGTATTATATCTGGGTTGTTAACAGTGGGATATATAGATGATGTTGTATACCTGTAATATTTTTCATTTCTTAACTGATACGATTCTGTAGAGGGCATTACTTATAGCAGGGTAACTGAGTTTGTCACATTATGTTGTTTGATTGCGGTGGATATGCTGTGTCCATGTAGTTGAGTAGTTTGTGTAAGAATATGTAACAACATATGAAGACAAATTCAGGTATAATCGTATTTCAGTTTTACATTTGGTGCTTCAATGTAAACATGTCACCTATCCAGCGTTGTGGAGGCTTTGATAGGGACACTTCAGTCAATCTCTGGCCAAATTTCTGTTTGTGATTAGTACCCATGTCTATTTGGGAAGGGTCTTTATTGTGTCATACCAACAGAAAGGATTGAATTGTCATTTTTCTGAATGAATGAAATTATACAAGATGGGTTCAATGATCATCAAGTTCTTTATTTCATCTTCATCTGCATTTAAATCTTCATTGTTAAAGTGAAATATAACCCTGGTTGTACCAAAGTTGTCCTGCCAATGGTAACAAAAATCTACAAAATGGTAGCTTTTCCAACAAATCCTTTAGACATTTGGTATTAATCTTTTTTGAAAGTGCTTGTTTTTTTTCCTTGATCCGTGATACTTCCAAATTTTACAGAATATAAAAATCTTAAAGGGTTGGAGGTTCAGATGAAAAAGTCTGTCCTGAGGGATATCTGGTTTTATAGGGAACAAGGCTCTTCTGAGTTCCCGCGAAAAGTTATCCCAAGGAAAACAGTTATCCCAAGGAAAACAGTTATCCAAAGGAAAAAAGATTATTTTTCTTGCATACCAAACACATTGAATATTTATTAGGATTTAAAGTATTATTAAAGTTTACCACAATAGCTTATACACTTGCACATACGTGTACCTACTATTTTGCTAATATGATGCTTTCATTCATATAGATATATCTGTTTTTCTGATGGTATATTATAATGTACTGTTCTGTGATCGACAAGGCTAGAATAGTCGAATTAACACTGTTCTTTGACATCTGTATTTTATTTTAGTGATTTTTTTAAATCTGTTTTATTTTTTCAGCAATAGTATTGATTTTTAGCTCTATTCACCAAAGGTCAGAATGTTTATGTGATGACGCGTTGTCTGTCGTCTGTTAGCAGCACTTTCTCTTAAAGTTCAGTCCAACCAGAGTGCATAGGCCAAGTTAGGAAACCTCCTTCCAATATGTGATTTTGGCATGTTTTAAAACTATCCTTATGGCAATAAGGCCTCAGTATATCCAAGCACAACAATGTATTGTCCAATTGTAACTGAATACTGCCTGTAAAAGTAACACATGTACTAATTACCTTGCATTCAGACTTTGCTTTACATTGATACACTGTTGCACATTTATAAGATACGTTTTGTGTATTAAAACAAAAATGTATTATTTATGAGATTTGATGGCACAGCTGTGCGGTGTGTAAGAATGTTTTGTGTAGACATATTTTTTGTTATACGAGATGTTTTGTGTATACACAGATACATGTTGCACAATATATAGTTATTTAATGTATGTTTCTTAGTATACATGCATTCAATTATGACATCATATGTGTATTATCTAGTAAATATGTTTTGCATTGACTTACGACATCATGTGTGTATTGTAGGAAATATGTTTTGCATTGACTTAGTTGTATACATACTTATTTGTTGTGACTGGGCTCCTTTTGATGAAGGTCAAAGAAATGGCCAGCAGACATCTTCAGCATCCCTCATTAAAGATTCAAACTGATCATATAGGTAATGATTCATTTTCGCAGTCATCTTCATTCATGATAAATGTATAATGTTGACCATTGCTATTTAAGGTCATTTTATCATTGACATTTTTAAAGTTTTATTTATTGCTTTTTGATATGAATATACAAGGAAGTTGAATTTCCGCCCGTTTTATTAAATAATGAGTATGTCAATAGTTTGTTGGTTGTACATTAATATTTATATCAACTGTTTATGTTCAACTGTCATGTAGTATGGAAGGTCGTTATGGTTTCTGTTTTTATGCATTGTCGAATACCCACGGGTAATCCATTCCGATACTCACCATTCATCATGATGGATGTAAATTATTGGAATTGACACCTGGGATGTCCAACGATGGTTTTTATGATGCATTTACTAAGTGTATATATTTTCATTGTAACTGTCTATCACAGTGTTATATGAGCAATTTTTTTTATCTTTTTTTTGTTTTTAGTTTATGCCATGGTAATTTACCTATTGTCCGTTCTTGTTGACTTTACTTGTAACCTCTGTATCACTTTCTTCATCCAATACTGACCAAATGATATTTATATCCATAAATAGGCTAGATTGGAACAAAAACAAGAATTGTGGCCCTTAAATCATGAAAACTGCAGATTATTGCCTTGTAAACACTGTAGCACCTTAAGTTGTCATCCCATCGAGATCAAACATGTAAAACAAATGTTAAACCAGATATATTGTAATACAAATTACAGAGTTATGGCACTTGGATGTTTAACACACTGATTTTTTTTTGCAACTACTGTAGACCCAGAAGCTATCATTAGATTGTGACAAAACTTGCGCAGAATGATATTGACTAGCATAATAGCTCGGGCAAGCTCTTAACCGAGCCATATCAGACGTGAATGGACAATTATAGGTCCTAGCTATACTTGCTTTGTAAATGCTGAGCTATTTTCATTGGATCGTGAACAAAATGGGTAAATTATTATACTTGGACCAGTTTGTGAACAGGCTATATTGAACCGGAATGGACAGAGTTATGGACCATGATTGATATTTTTTTGCCTTATAAACACTAGAGCACCTTTTACTTTCATTGGATCATAAGAATGATAATTGGCATACAAACTCGTGTCAGTTCTGCATAGGACTCTTATCAGACCAATTGTTCTTGGTAATTGAAAAAAATAAACAGGTTTCTTTGCAATAATTTGATGGAATTTTGTGTTCAGGTTCCTATGAAAACCAAAATGGGAAAGAAGTTTGGAATTGGGTTTATGTGTAAAGGCTTTAAAGTGTTAATATGAAAGAGTTTGGCTTGTTTTCAAGTAATTGATAGGGTGAATTTTACTCGAAATACAAAATGCTTTCTACTCAATAACCTAAGTTTCCTTTGATATATTCTAATGAAAGTTGGTGTAGCTTGGGATTGGTTTTGAGGTTATTGAAGTCGAGGTAGCATCATGGGTCCTTTATTTGTTGTTTCTTGAACTGGTCAACTTGAACCAGAATGAACAGTAGAACGATACAGGCACTGTTGGGCCTCTTGTTATTATAATCATTAGTATCGACCTCCTGTGTGTTTCAGGGTGCCACAGGAGTGATGGCAAACATAGAAACACATTGGCTCTTACGTGTTAGAAGAAGTTCGGAGCATTAGATATTGAATTTGCTGAAACTGCAGTTCGTTCTCCACGATTTTTTATATGTTGATATTTTATTGTGATCTGTATGTTAGATTGTACATCAAGAAGGAACCTGGAATGTACCAGAATGTAGCATCTTTGTGTTGGTAAATCCCAATTTTTTTAATTCTGATATTATTGTAAGTAATGATCAAACCCATTCAAAATCTATTAAAATCATTGAATCATTCTGCACACAAACAACAGAAATAAAATGAAAGTACAATACAAGTATATGTCAGATTGTAATCATATGCTCTGCATATTCATTTGTTGATTTATTTTTCTTAATCTGTATGTTAATTTGTTGTTTTTGTACATATAGAGTGAACCTGGAATCTTCCTTCCTGTTAGCGCGAATAACCTATGTGTAGGCACACCGTAAAACCCTATTCATTCATTAATTGTAATCACATGCATCATGTGGCATTAACAACATATAAGAATATACAAGTTTTCAGGATGTTGAAAATCAACCAGAACAACATAATTATGGTTGATTTCATTTGAGGGTACCTGAAAAAACTTTGTGTGATTGTTAATTTGTCATTCATGTTGTTGTTTTTGGTTGTACTGTTTATCAAAAGTTATTATGTGAATGGATTCTGTTGAAATAGATGTAAACATTCTTTAAATAAACCTGTATTTGAGAATGGTGACCAAGATTTATATAGATTACAATACTTCAATGTTTACAAGATATAGATTTACAATAGTTACCGGTAATAGCAGTTTCATTGTTTGAGAAAATAAAAAATAAAAGCCATGTAGTTTATCTTCAGAGTTTATTGTTTTAGAAACCAACTAACAATTCTGTGTTAATGCACAATAAGAAATTCCCATTTGTTGAGTGTCCTTGTAAGTAAGAGAAAGACAAACTATTAATGGATGAACTATATGTACACTAAATTGTTATCTTATACAGGGAAGATAAACTTACAACTATTATAGATAGTAAGTAATATTTTATTTTAACTTTTATGTCAGATGAAATTCACAAACTGTCATGTCTGATTCTCAGCATTTGTTGCTGAAAAAACCAGCTGTCCTCTTTCTCAGTAAAACTACCAATTACTTGACGTGAAAACTGCTGAGAAATGAAAATCTTTTTGTAAACTTTGGGTTTGTGCAGACAAAATGTAAAATTTAGTAAGACTTGGTTGAAACAACACAATATGAATAACTAGAAATAAAACAGTAACATTTTAAAACAATCAAATTACTTGATTGTAATATTCATAAACAAGAAATGTCACTGTTAAGTGTCACATGCCCCCCAACATGTCATGATGTTATGTTGATCATTTGTAGCAAGTATTATTAAAATCCATCTATGCATGACAAAGTTACAGGCCAGAAACGAAATCTCACATAAACTGAAAGTGTTGTCAAACAAACTCAAATTGTGACCTTGACCTTTGAGGTACGGGTGTGGGTCTTACTCGCGACACATCATATTCTGTTGATCATTTGTTGCAAGTATCAACAAAATCCATCTAGGCATGACAAAGTTACAGACTGGAAACGAAATACCGGATGGAAGGACGGACGGACGGACGCTGCGATTACTATATGCCACCCAAAAATGTTATATTGACAGATGAATTTTATATTCCATTTTCAAATGCAGATAATATAACCCCGGTTACAGATGTTACATATTAACAAACAAAAATAACAAATCCGATGTTTGCCTAGAAAGGCAATTCTCTTATAAAAGTAGAGAGATGTAATTCATTCAACAGGAAACCTTCAGTTACCAGTTACTTTTGTGCACTACACAATACCCTGCCTTACAAGTGTATAACATTTCAAGGATCTTTCTCTGTGGTTTTCAAGTTCTACTATGGACAAGTACATAATATTATAAATGAAGTAATTTTATAAAATAAAAACAACACCAAAACATTCCAGTGTTATGCCCTAGTGCACTGCACATCATCTGTGATTTGCAAGCTAGCAAAGTTTTAACGAATTATCTTCCATATGTTTTAAATTCTTCTCTGGTGCAGACAGTTGATGGAGGTACTGATAGAAAAAAGTGACAAAGATAGAGAGTTAATAATTATGCTCCCCAATTTTTTTCTTGGAGTATCAAAATAAAATGGCTCCATTTCATAAAACTGAAGAAGCTCCTTTAACTAAACAAAACTCTGCTCTTCTGGTACTTTGAAAGTTGCAATGTTGGCATTAAAACATCCAAGTTGTGGAAAAGAAATAATACCCAGAATTCATGTTTTACATTAAAGACAACCCAACCTACTTCACCAACAAGTGCATGCACAGGTAAACATTCAAACAATTGAAATAAATACTACAAATCTTGAAGAGAAAAAAAAGCAGATTGACATTTCAAACAATTGAAGACATAGAATAGAATAGTTTGCCAAATGAATCGTCACAAACTGGGGTAATGGACTGATACGGTAATTATGTAAACCGTTTTTATGAACTAAGTATTTAATAAACAGGGTACTATTTCAGCCGGTGTTAACATGTGGCTATTTGAGAAGGCTCTGTAAATTTGAGGCACACATACATATAACAAACTCCAACCCTATATCTGTAAAACTGATGGCCTTGTTCCAGCAATTTGATTTGCTCTGAACATTCCTTGGGCATGAAAATTTGTTTGGAGGAATACTAGAATTAAAAGCCTGTATCACTTAATGTGCATCTCTACATTTCTTCACCAAACAACCAATCAAAATATGTGCTTCTGCAGTCACTGACCAATAGTAATGCTTTATACTTCAGTAATGACCAATCAGAAAGGTTTGCATTTCATTTTAAAATTAACTTGTTTCTTGACAGACAGTTGTCTTAAATCTTCCAGATGCCTTCTCCAACACTTGCAAATCTTGCGACCATCTGATATTACATTCTTGACTCCACAATCCGTGCCTCTTAACATGTGAGCAAATATTTCATTGACCAATCGTGAAGGTTTGTTCAACATCATGGCAGGAGGCGATTGTACTCTGAAATCAGTTGTGATTTCTTTATGGAATCCCAAATCCTGGCTGCATAATGAAACCTTAAAATACACATTTCATAATATTTTTAACAGATGATATGGTGGCCATAATTAAGAAGTACTCGCTGGAATATATTCTCCAACACCGTGTAGCTTATAAATCACTTCTTGTATTTAACCTTAATAATTAGCAAGGCTGAAATTAATAGGTTTACAAACTGGAACAAAGACATTGCAAAAGATTTAATTCATGGCAATATAGAACACGATTCCATACAGAACTCAAACATAGATTTAAAATTGTTGATTCTGATTGATAGTAAATGAATAGTTGCATTTGAGACATATTTACCAGTTTTTCTCTGACAGTGTGGTATGCGTATGTGGTTCCCTTGGCATGGAAAATATCTGGCTGCGAAATGAGTTTATCAAGGTTTGAAAACTGGGATAGCCTCTGTACTCTGGTAGCATGGTGAGAATGTTGTCTGTAATATACATGTAGACAGGATAGTCGTTGATACACCAGTTGGAAAAACAAATATGTTTAAGTATTCATATGGTACATTTATCATTTATTAAGCAGACCAACTCTATAAAAAATGAGAATAAATTGACCATATTGGTTTCCGTCGGTCATTTTGTACAATGTAACATCTCAACAAAACTTCAGTTTACTGTGACAAATATAAGGCATTTATATATTCAGGCAAGTCAGAGAGTAGTTAAAAGACTTATACCCTGTTGGTAGTGGACCATTGAATGAACAGATATTCTGTCAGTAGTGGCCCATGTTTTACAAACCTACAGACTGATGCTCTGTCAGATAGGTGGATTTTTTTTATATGTATCATTAAGCTTTATTTCTGAATGTCACTGGTTGACACAAGGCAACAGTTATTGTTACAAAGATAAATCTATATATAGAATGTATTACCGGTATTTTCTGGATGCCTTTTGTCCATATATGGTAGAAGAAAGAGATTGAGATCAGACTTGACAAATGCTGGGTTGAGACCAAATGTTTGTCTTCCTGTTGTCATGCTAACTCCACCTGGTAAATACAAGTTTATTACAAGTTGGTTCCATGATAATTACAAGTCAGTTTTCAATGAAGGAATGGACCAAGCCATATATCTCTAATGAAGGAACAGATCAGAACATATATCTCCAATGGAGGTACAGATCAGAACATATATCTCCAATGGAGGAATGGACCATATCACCAACAGAGGAAGGAACAGATCAGAACATATATCTCCAATGGAGGAATGGAACAGAACATATATCTCCAATCGAAGAATGGACCATATCTCCAATGGAGGAAGGAATGGATCAGAACATATATCTCCAATGAGGGACCAGACTGGAACATATATCTCTAATGGCGGAACAGACCGGAACATATATCTCCAATGGAGGCATAGACTAGAACATATATCTCCAATGGAGGAATGGATCAGAACATGCATCTCCAATGGATGAACGGACCAGAACATATATCTTCAATGGAGGAGCAGATCAGAATATATATCTCCAATGGAGGAATGAACCAGAACATATATCTCCAATTGAGAAACAGATCAGAACATATATCTCCAATGGAGGAACAAACCAAGACATATCTCAAATGGAGGAACAGACTAGAACATATATCTTCAATGGAAGAATGGACCAGAATATATCTCCAATGGAGGAACAGTCCAGAACATATGTCTCCAATGGAGGAAGGGACCAGAATATATATCTCCAATGGAGGAATAGACCAAAAGATTTGTCTCACTTTGAGGAACAGACTGGAACATATATCTCCAATGGAGGAATGGACCAAGACATCTTCAATGGGGAACAGACCAGAACATGTATCTCCAATGGAGGAACAGACCAGAACATATATCTCCAATGGAGGAATGGACCAGAACATATATCTCCAATGGAGGAAGGAACGGATCAGAACATATATATCTCCAATGGGGGACCAGAGAAGAACATATATCTCTAATGGAGGAACAGACTGGAACATATATCTCAAATGGAGGCATGGACCAGAACATATATCTCCAATGGAGGAATGGATCAGAACATGCATCTCCAATGGATGAACAGACCAGAACATATATCTCCAATGGAAGAATGGACCAAAACATATATCTCCAATGGAGGAATGGACCAGAACATATATCTCCAATGGAGGAACAGACCAAGACATATCTCCAATGGAGGAACAGACCAGAACATATATCTCCAATGGAAGAATGGACCAGAACATATCTCCAACGGAGGAACAGTCCAGAACATATATCTCCAATAGAGGAAGGGACCAGAACATATATCTCCAATGGAGGAATGGACCGAAAGATTTATCTCCAATTGAGGAACAGATCAGAACATATATCTCCAATGGAGAAACAGACCAAAATATATATCTCCAATGGAGGAACAGACCAGAACATATATCTCCAATTGAGGAATGGACCAAGACATATATCTCCAAAGGAGGAACGGACCAAGACATATATCTCCAATGGAGAAACGGACCAGAAAATATACCTCCAGTGGAGGATTAAACCAGAACATGTATCTCCAATGGAGGAATGGACCAGAACATAAATATTCAATTGAAGAACAAATTAGAACACATATCTCCAATGGAGGAACGGACCAAGACATCTCCAACAGAGGAACAGACCAGAACATATATCTCAAATGCAGGAACAGACCAGAACATAATCTCCAATGGAGGAACAGACCAAGACATATATTTCCAATGGAGGAAGAGACCAGAACATATATCTCCAATGGAAGAATGGACCAGAACATATCTCCAATGGAGGAACAGTCCAGAACATATATCTCCAATGAAGGAAAGGACCAGAACATATATCTCCAATGGAGGAATGGACCAAAAGATTTATCTCCAATTGAGAAACAAATCATAACATATATCTCCAATGGAGGAACAGACCAGAACATATATCTCCTATGGAGGAATGGACTAGAACATATGTCCCCAATGGAGGAACGGATCATATCTCCAATGAAGGAAGGAACAGATCAGAACATATATCTCCAATACAGGAATGGAACAGAACATCTATCTCCAATGGAAGAACAGACAATATCTCCAATGGAGGAAGGAACAGATCAGAACATATATCTCCAATGGGGGACCAGACTGGAACATATATATCTAATGGAGGAACAGACTGGAACATATATCTCCAATGGAGGCATGGACCAGAACATATATCTCCAATGGAGGAATGGATCAGAACATGCATCTCCAATGGATGAATGGACCAGAACATATATCTCCAAAGGAAGAACAGACCAGAACATATATCTCCAATGGAGGAACAGACCAGAACATATATCTCCAATGGAGGAATGGACCAGAACATATATCTCCAATTGAGAAACAGATCAGAACATATATCTCCAATGGAAGAACAGACCAAGACATATCTCCAATGGAGAAACAGACCAGAACATATATCTTCAATGGAAGAATGGACCAGAATATATGTCTCCAATGGAAGAACAGTCCAGAACATATATCTCCAATGGAGGAAGGGATCAGAACATATATCTCCAATGGAAGAAAGACTAGAACAAACATGTATATCTCCAATGGAGGAACAGACCAGAACATATATCTCAAATAGAGGAATGGACTAGAACATGATTCTCCAATGGATGAATGGACCAGAACATAAATAATCAATTGAGGAACAAATCAGAACATATATCTCCAATGGAGGAACGGACCAAGACATCTCCAATGGAGGAACAGACCAGAACATATATCTCAAATGCAGGAACAGACCAGAACATAATCTCCAATGGAGGAACCAAACTGAACATACATCTCCGATGGAGGAATAGACCAAGACATGCACAAACAGTAATACAAGGCATTTCTCATAAACAAACAACCATTGTAACATGTTCTATGCCAAATATATATATTGATCTGGATACATTTTACAATAGTTTATATAAATACCCAATAACAGTTTTGGTCCCCAAAGTGAATAAGATACCCAAAAGTTGTGATGTTCCATATGATAAACATTTAAAAAAAAAAAAAAGACATCAGAAAATAAGAATCATAATGCAAAAGTAATGTCTATATATACAACTTGCATCTAAACTTTAACATAGAGTTATAAGCCCAATTTTCACCTGTTCAATCCAATATTTGCCACTGAACTTAAATACAACAGTCCTTTAATAGCACAAAAACTCGAGGTATAAGCAATCACCCTCCTGCCAAGTAACATTTACATAACTGTAAGTATGCATGTAGTAAATCACAACTTGCAACAAAACTTAAACACAGAGTTTAAAGACAAAATATGACTTTTCACCTGCAATATGACGTATGACATCAAGACCAATCTGTAACATAATGCCTCAGAGTATAAGCATGATCACTTATATCGATTGATTGATTGATTGATTGACTGATTGAATATTTAGCGTCATTTTTATACCATCGAGGGCTAACAGACGATCAGTTAACCTAACCACTTTTTCCTGGGATTTACCAGTACTCAAGTACACCCCGTCTCCGCAAGTAACTGATAACTTTCCCACTTGAATCAGTGGTGAGAGACGAATGATAATGAGACACAATGTCGTATATCAATCATCACGGAGACTGATGCCGGATGGGGGATTCGAACTCAAGACCCCTGGATTGATAGTCAGACGCGTAACCGACTGAGCTAAGGCCCGGCTCACTTATATCAAGTCCCAATCATACATTTATATAACTGCAATCAATGTGCACTTATGAACAATGTGCACCAAAACTTAATGCAGGTTGAACACAGACACCTGAAAGAGTAGATCAACTCCCCTATCCATAGAATAGTCAAGTTCAATTCCATCCTACTGTGTAAAGCTGATCAAGATCCAATGATAATACAAGTGTTACTTTGTTGTGGACAGAATGTAGAATTTAAAATATGAGTTTAACTGTAATATTTTTTTATAATTGAAGGGCTTGAAACTGGACAATATTTATTGTGCTGAAAAAAGACGAGAGCACTGCAAGCGGTGATGAGGGTCTTTGTGATTGTGACAAAGTTGAAATAGGGCAGAGTAATTGATTTAATACAAAAAAAAATGGGCAGGGATTTGTGGGTGGGTGTAGGGGTGAGGGTCTTTGGGTTGGTAGCTAGTCGAAATTTAATACAAAACAAAATTAAAAAAAAAAAAAAAAAATGGGGGTCTTGGTTGGACTTTGAAGGAAAGTGATGTAAATAGGACATCAGTGATGTAAACTTTTTTTTAGTTTATAGTGATCAGCTTACAGAATTAATAGTATTGCTGAAAAATAAAATTGTTTTAAAAAAAAAAAAAAAAATTCAAACCCTAGGAAAACAAAAAACTTTAACCTATGGTTTTAAAGCCCAAAGTATGTAAATTTATATAAGTTAGCTTTAGACATTGTTTCTACAACAAAATATAAATGTGTTTATGAAGTTTAGTTACTGTAACATGAGTAGTTTGTTCAGAAACAGAAGGTGAGCTAAACATAAAACTTTAACCAAAACCAAGTTAAACAAAAAACTTTAACCTTAGGTTTTAGAGCCCAAAGTTTGTAAATTTAGGTAAGTTAGCTATATACATTGTTTGTATAACATGATATGAATGTGTTTATGAAGTTTAGTCACCGTAACACGAGTTGTTTGTTCAGAAACAGAGAAAAAGCTGAGCTAAACATAAAACTTAAACTAGCCGACGATGATGACGCCGCCGCCAGGCAATAGCTCTTTGTTTTTTTCTCAAAAAGATGAGCTAAAAATGACCAAAATATTATAAATCACATATTTATCATTCAACACAGCACCAATATACGCAACTAGACCAAATCCTGCATATCAGAGGCTACAACTCAAAATAATTACTGTCACAGTCCAGTACAGTTTTTATATAAAAAATCCTGAGAATAAACAACTTTTGTTCAGGTACTACAGAACCTACCTTTCATTTTCAGTTTGGAAGTTTTGAATAAGGCAGTTAATGTTTTCTGCATGGATGTGAAGTTTTCCACACTAAAATCTTCTCTGCCAGCTTTATTCTGTACAAAGACTGAAACATAAAATAGCAAAATAACTACCTTCTGTATGAAACTGTGGCAAAAGAATGACCTTGCTACTGATTAAATTTGTAACTAGTATAAAGCAGTGCACATCTTTCACTCAACATCAATTGTAACAAGCAATTATGATGACCTAAAAGGGTCTACTGAATATTTTGAATGCTATGACTGGGGTAAGATGTCAGACATTGTATTAGAAAGACTGGGAAATATTCGGAAGACTGAAAACAGTCCAATTTTAAAACCAACATCAAAAAGCTTACATGCGCGTCTTGATACCTTAAATAAAATTATGCCAAACACTTTGTAATGAAAAGTGTCCTTTGAGACTCAACAAGAAATTGAATGATAAAGTTATTGTTGATGAACATTAAATGTCAAATTTACAAATGATATTTACAGCAATAAAATATAGATAGAATAAATACTAAAATGACTTTGGATCATTTCCTTTTTAACAGTTTTTCGGATTGTTTATTTTTCTATCTGCCATAAAGTTTACTCATCCACAGACAAAAATCACTCGTCGGGACAAGGGGACAAGTGCTTTTGCTTGCCCCTGTTAATGACTCAAGAGCTTAATTTCACAAGTATTAACTACCTTCTGGATCTCATTCTGCGCCCAGACAAACATTTTTCAATGTCAGGTATATAGAGTTTATTATTGACTGATGTCATTACACAGACATGTGTGATCTATGGAGAATAGTTCAGTATATATTTGAGTGTTAAATTGTGGTATTTCAGTATTAAGAATTAAGTGTCAGTTTAAGTGAAAAAACTTATTCACAAGTATTTCGGGAATGGGAAGACACTTGTGACCGGCGTCTCCTATGATTCTCCATTCTTAAATAACTCGGTGAATTATTTTTCAGTATCAGAACACAACAGTTGAATAAGCTCTACCTATATCATTTGATGTGCAATCATTAACGTATACCAGGAATCAAAAAAGTATGTCTTTAATCAGAGTTCTGGTTATAATGTAAACTAATTCATAATTTATTTGCCAGTAGTGAAGACACATGGGCAGTTTCATTGATTGTATGGCTAGTAGTTGCTGACACATGGGCAGTTTCATTGATTGTATGGCTAGTTGTTGCTAAGATAGGAGATTGCACAAGAATAACAACAACATAATTGGACTATTCTGTTATACCAAGATGGGGATAGTAGTCTGGTTTGTCCTCCTGTCCACTACTGCTGTCATTGGAGGACGAAGGAGTTGACGGCTTCAACATTTCTGCTGTCTGTAGGAAACGCAACAAGGACATGTCTGTAAACCAATCTTGTACAACAAGTACAACACTACACACAGTCAGCAGGAATGTGACTTGTTGTAAACACTGTAAATAAACACAAAACATCCAGATAACAAGTGTAAACATACAGATAAAGTGTCAATCCTCCCAAGTTCAAGAGCCCAAGATGTTATGTTTATATAATCATAAACAAAATGAAAAATGCGAATGCCAGAGGGTTCACAATGACAAATATTGTAATTTTTTACAATTCAAGGGCATTGATTATCTGATTTAGCCAGTTTTAGGATTTGTAAAAGATGATGTGGTTATATAACTACAACATAAGTTTGGTGAAGAGCCATTGAAAAATGCAAGTGCTAGAGTGCACACATCAACAAGAAATGTCAGAAGACAACAAAGCTCGCCGATGGGATAAAACTCACCACCCATGCAAAGATTGAGATTTGAGGCAAACACCAAAACTTAAACGCAACTAATGCAGTGTTTAACCTGGGTGTCTACAGACAAAAAATTAAGTCCAAAAGGGTCATAACTCTGCCAAAATGTAACCCAAAGTCTTGTCTCTGTAAGTTCCATCGATGATGGTGAACTCACATGCAAAGTTTCATTCATATCCAATGAGTTGTTGCATAGATATGTTACATGTATGTGATAAAAAACTTTAACCTGAAAAGTTGATGGTGAACACACATGCGAAGTTTCATTCATATCCAATAAGTGGTTGCATAGATATCTTACCTAATAAAAAAATTTAACCTGAAAAATTAAGTCCAAAAAGGGCCATAACTGTGCCAAAATGCAACCCAGAGTTATGGTTCTTGTCTCTGTGTGTTCCATTTATGATGGTGAACACACGTGAAGTTTCATTCACATCCAATGAGTGCTTGCATAGATATCTGAAACTTAAACGCAAAAGTTTAACCTGGGTGTCTAGAGACGATGCCACCACCGCCGCCAGGGTCATGGCAATAGCGCTCCTTGGACTTTGTCCCAGCGAGCTAAAAAGACGATAGACAATAGGCAATAGGAATAGGTAACCTTAAGCTGTGTTTCAAAGATACGGGAGCTATAAACTTAATAAATGTATAAACAAAATTTGTAGGCCAAGTTAATCATTTGTAAAGGTCAAGGTCACTCAATAAAATACTACATGGTTTTGAGTAGTACTATCCATAACAAAATTCACTCGCATTTTTTTTCATGATTCAAAAACGAATTTCAATTATGCACAATATTAAAAAGTTTAACGAAAAAGACCATATTGTTTAATTGTGTCAATTCAATAAAATTATTATACTGTTATAAACAAGTTATACAGTTAGGAAAATCATAATGAACATGTGAGAGGTAGAGTGGACACCATATAAAATACATATACACAGAGTGCTCACAAAAGCTTATAATGAGCTTTTTCTAGGCAGATTTACTAATCATTAAATAACCTAAAGAAGATCATGATGATGCTTGCAATTACAAATAATAAAAATCTATAATTATAATAATAATATTTCTTCACTCAAACATACCTGACCTTGAACATAGCAATTTATCCAGGCACATACAGAAGTGCTCTACCATTTGAAGACAAAACATCTTTATCTAATGATTGTTGCAAACACTTCGATAATCCAAGCAGCAATCGATATTGGCTGCTACACCGCCATTTCCATAGACAAGTGTACCATGTCTAAGTTAACATTGCATTGTATTTACTTGGACAAACAATGCCACATGGCCACTGGGTGGAGTGTTAGTCATTCTCGCATCGTGTCAATGGTCACTCGCATCGTGTCAATGGTCACTTGCATCGTGTCAATGGTCACTCGCATCGTGTCAATGGTCACTTGCATCGTGTCAATGGTCACTCGCATTGTGTCAATGGTCACTCACATCGTGTCAATGGTCACTTGCATCGTGTCAATGGTCACTTACGTCGTGTCAATGGTCACTGTTATGATCTCATTCCATTGCATATTTAGCAAATGTGTTCAACTATTGTTGTTCTTTAAGGGGCCTCCATGGTGAAGTGGTTTAATACATTGTCATCCGATGACCGACTAAGCCCACATTACTGATGTGGGTTCCAGTCAAGCCTGGTTTAAAAAAATTATTTGAGAGTTTACCAGTTATTTGCAAAAGGACAGTGTCATTCTCAGATCCATTCCCGACCAGTAAATCTGGATTTGCCATATATATAACCTGTCATGTGCTGAAAATGGTGTTCCACCTTCATAATGTTTTAGCAATCACATTTCTAACCTGTATCTCTGCAAAATTTTCTGCGGCTGTGAACTCTGGTAGAATCTTCTTCTCGTTGTGTATCAACTGATCCAGTACAGATGCACTCAATAATGGCTGCAAACATTTGAACTGATGGGTAAGTTTGTTGTTGTATGGTAGTTTTATTCTTTATTTAAGTCTCATCATGGTTAATACATAGTATATACATCATATAAAACAATCCTTACATCTAACAAATAACCATGCCATTCTATATAGAGAATTATAAGAGACCATAATCAAAACATGTTTTTAACATTTTATCACACATCCGTTTATATCTCTGCATGTTTATTGATAAACATGCATAATATTAAATGCAATCAATTTAACAATACAAGTGTTAACGGCTATATACACAGTACAAAAAGAGAGGCCGGTGCTAATCTTGACATATAAAATGTTATTAAAAGTATATATGATTACAATGTGAGGAGAAAAAGAGTTGCTAATGCAACCACTATTCAAAGCTTAAAAAATGATTTCAAACATCGAATATCACTCTAGATCAGATCTACAGTGAACTGATTAGCACCGACTTCTCTTCATAGTATTAAAACGATTTATATATCTAAATAAATTATAACTGGTACATTATTTATATAAAATTTTATTTCGATTTTGTAATATATTAAAATAGGTTTTGGCACACATTCTAATCATTTCTTGATTGGAAAACAAAAATTCCATTTTTTCATTATCTGATAATTCACTGAAATCGTTACATATAAGTGTAGCTTTATCAATCATTGTTTTACGCATTTCAACAAAATGTCTACATTTTAATAGTGCGTGTATTTCAGTTTCATGTCACTTTTGCAAAATGGACACAGACATTCATTTTCAGGTATATTTTAATATCGGCCTGTTTCTATTTTTAAGGGAGCTATCCAACATCTGAACTTAGCAAATGCCGCTCTATGTTTACAGGGTAAAATGACTTTACAATATGACTCAACACCATAATCGGATTTGAAAAATCGATACGTTTTAAGCTTATTTGGCCATAATTTCAGTGATCTCCCACTAAATCCAGACTCTTTGACCAATCTAAAATGTAACTGTTCATTAAAGATGATGTTATATCTGGTATAAAAACTTCTTTAAAGAAAGGTACGTAAATATTACAATAAAAATCAAGGTTGAGATCTTTAAGTTTATCAACCACATCATAAATCCAATTTTTACATGAACGATTGGCTTTTTAAAAGCCCAAATAAAAACAATTTTATTTTTTCTTGTGTTCCTCATATTTACATGGCGAACCCAATTATTACAAACAGATTTCCATTGTTTAACATAGGAAGGCATCAAGCTCATATCACCAGCCACAGCAGTTGTTGGAGTATATTTGCGAACTCCAAGATAAAAATGCACTGCTCTATTTTGAATCGTGTTGATAAATGAATATGATTAAAAGTCCCAAATGGCAGCACCGTACGAAATAACTGGCCAGATACAAGAATCAAAAAGTTTTGTAAGAACGTCACAAGGCATACTGCCCATACTTTTATATTTTGCAATCAGTAAACTGATATGGTACGATAAAATCATGGTATCCATAATTTTCAAACATCAAAATTTTAGATTGAAATTACCTATTATTGAAAGTTCTTCCATTCAGTGACATGCCCAAAGTCATGAGTAAGTTAGATCGAGACATTTTCTGAATGACAATAAAATTACTTTATTATATAATAAAAAACTCTAGAATTGAGTTGTGACAGATAATCATGCTGAATGCATGATTATTTGTCACAACTCAATAATAGAGTTTTTTATTTATAGTAAGCCTGTCAGTTTACGAAATACGATTTACAAAATTTGATTGGATAGAAATTTAGGTTGAGCACCAATGGTTACATCAAACTATCAAACAAACAACTATACAAAATGTATGACTGAACTCTACACATCAGATCATATTGGACAGCCTTATGAAAATGTGACAAAGTCAAAGGGTATTATAACTTATTTACCTGTGCATCTAATAGGATGATCCTTTGAGAAGTAACAAAGATGTCAATGCCATTAGTCATGTGACAGCACTCCTCCTTCAGTTCCCTCGATTGTGGCAGAAATATAAAGTTTCTGAAACAAGTTATCTAGAAGTTCAACAATCATGTACTAAATTAAGTGTTGCTATGTGAATTGAATAGTTATTTGCTTAATCATATCATTTCTTTCCTCTTAAGTTTCCATTGATTAAGAAACAATTTCTTTAAAAACTAGAATTGTACATACGGGGTAGAACCAGGGGTGTTATTCACCAACCATTCTCAAGAATATTCTTATACTTGAACTCAAAATTGAATTTTGAAAAACACATTTAGAGACCATTTTTTGAGGCCAAAATTTGTAAGCATGCAGGGACACCTAATATAAAGTCAGATAAACTCTCATAATTATTCTATATGTCATGGTAAACTAGATATCTAAGGTTGAAATTTGAATTTTCAAGCTCAAGTCTAAGAATATTCTCAAGAATGGTTGGTGAATACGATATCATCTTACATGCAGCAGATGGTTAAATAGTATCCTAGCTTATATGTGAATGATAAACCACAAGTCTACTATAGGTCAACATGTATAACAGATGGTACTTTATCCAGTTAAATTTAAATATAATTATGACAATGTGAAAAATATCCCTCTGGAGTTAATGAAAATACCAACTTATTATGCATGAAGACATTTATTACAGCTGTCTCAATAACAACATACCTGTAGTTGTCCGACTCTGTATTGCCCCCCAGCAATGACATGATGGTAGATTTACCACAACCCTGGAGACCAACCACCCCTACCACCAGGAAATCTGTCTGGTCAAGCAATGACTGCAAGAAGAATGATCAGTTAAATATTACAAACCTGATAACAAGAGGCTACACTGTATAACGTCCCTTAGATCAGAAGTTGCTTAACCAAGAGGTTACATTGTATAACGTCCCTAAGATCCGAAGTTGCTTAACCAAGAGGCTACACTGTGTAACGTCCCTTAGATCAGCAGTTGCTTAACCAAGAGGCTACACTGAATAACGTCCGTCAGATCAGATGTTGCTTAACCAAGAGGCTACACTATATAACGTCCGTTAGATCAGATGTTGCTTAACCAAGAGGCTACACTGTATAACGTCCCTTAGATCAGATGTTGCTTAACCAAGAGGCTACACTGTATAACATCCATTAGATCAGATGTTGCTTAACCAAGAGGCTACACTGAATAACGTCCCTAAGCTCAGCAGTTGCTTAACCAAGAGGCTACACTGTATATTGCCCTTAGCTCAGCAGTTGCTTAACCAAGAGGCTACACTGTATAATGTCCCTTAGCTCAGCAGTTGCTTAACCAAGAGGCTACACTGTATAACGTCCCTTAGATCAGAAGTTGCTTAACCAAGACGCTTCATAAATGATGACACATCACATAATATATGTACATCACTGGTCAGCTTAGACAAATCATTACACAGCTGAACTTTCCAAAACTAGTAGAACTTACATCACTAATTACATTCTTCGCTGACTGACTCACACCACTAATTCTGAAGACAGTTGTCTGGTTCACACCACTAATTGCTAACATCACTGGCAGTCTCACACCACTAATTACAAACATACACATTGTTGACTGACACACACCACTAATTATATATACCACTGGCTAACAATAACCACTAAATATGTATCTCACTAGATAACACAAACCACTAATTATGTATACCAATGGCTAACACACACCACTAATTATGTATACCACTGACTAACACACACCACTAATTATGTATATAACTGGCTAACACACACCACTAATTATGTTCTTCACTGAACACGTTCTGATTCAATTTGACCCTTTTCTGAAAAGGTCAAAACTATTGATATTTGTAACTTCTGTTCTCGCGATGTTCATTGAGTATCTTTTAAATGATCGGCATGGTCGTTTTATATTAATACAATAAGAAGTTCAAGCCAGTATGCCTATTTGTAGAGTATATGCTTTCAATCTGGCTGAATTCAGTCATTTACATTACATGTGGTTATAGGTTTTACTTAATATTTTTGCTGGATAATTAATTGAACTTGTATCATTTAAAAGTAAAATGGGCATTATCAAATAAAAGTTAATCCTGATGAAGTGATTGGCTGAATTCAGTCAAACTTTAGTTGAGTGTACACGAATTACAAATGCTGCATGTAAAATCGATATTTGCCATTCCAGCTCTTCACTGGCTGAATTCAGCCAAACTTTACATTTAGAAGTCAGTTTGCAAACCTGCTTTTGAAGGAAACCATTTTGCTTGCTGGCCGAATTCAGTCAGCATAGGCATCTCACAATACAACATGAAAACTAGTGAACGTCTTGTATACATTTCATATCGTTCTTCTGTAAAATTACTTGGCTGAATTCAGTCAGTAGGATCAAATTTGGTTATCAGACAATTTTGTTAGCGCTCTTTAAGTTTTATGAACGTTTAATATATAAAATGAAATATGAACAAATGATATACTAGAACAAAATTTTATAATCCATCTTTTTATTTTTTGATTATGTATTTTGCCAGTTTTAATAAGATCCTTAGCCTGTAATATGCTAATATACATTATACAAAAATTCAATGTCGCCAAATTTGGCTCTAATGAAATATAGCTGTTTGGTTTAAATGCAAAAAAAACAGTATCTGATAAATATAAGCTGTACTAATGGGAAGTGATTATTTAATCCAAATATGAAACAAGAATGTGAAATCTATAAAAACAAACATCAGAATAAAAAAAGGTTTTATGGTTAAATCTCTGTAGGCTTATGATACGTTCGAATCACTTAACAAGGCCAAATCATGATTTAAACAAACTATTAGGTGATCATAATTATGTTTATCCTTCATATTAATATACAGAAAACGCACGCACGCCCGCCCGCACGCACGCACGCACGCACGCACGCACGCACACATGTATATACAGCATTATGGTTTAAAACATCTCTAGTTTTAGAGATGCCTTTTACTTTTTAATGATTGACACCCAAAACCATTTCAATATTATCGTGGGATCAGACTACACAACTGTACTACCTATCGAGTAGTTATATCCTGTCATTTGTAGTTTCTGAAAAAGATATTTTAAAACACTTCTCTAAATAATTATGCCTGAGTAAATATTTGGTACCATGTTGCTGGGGTGGTCATTACAGCTCAAAGGTGGGATTAAGTTAAATCTAAGATTCATTATTAATGATTGAAATACCTTTCGTATATAGTATGATGACCTATGCAAGTTTAAAGCTAATTGTCTTAGACATGGATGTGAAATATAAATAGCTTTAATGCAGTTTTTAGATTAACAAAAAATATAACCATAAAATTCATGATAAAACTACACAAATGGACACTTTCAAAACAAATGAATCACAAGTGGGATATAAAATAAAACTTTTTAAGAATTCTATTTTTATGACAAACTGAAGTATGTATACTGTAGTTTACAAACATTTAAACATTTACAAATAAATTGACAAACACATTTTTAATGAAAACCTTATTGTAACATTTTTGTTTGTATTTTGTAAAATATGATATACCATGTTATTCCCTGAACATTTTCAAAAAACCTGAGGGCAAGCTCTTTTGAGCCATCTTAGGAGGATTTTGATCACATGCTTTAGTATTATGTGGATGACTTAATTGTTTATAAGAATAATACAAATATAATAATACTTTTATATCAAACATATAAAACTTATTTTAAACATAGTTTATTGTTTAGAATATGTCATTACATGAAATAGTAAAAGGGTTTTGGCCGCAAGTTATCCAACATTAAAAGTGGCCCTTTCAAACAACAAATTATTTACATAAAATATCCAGATGGCAAGAACACAATCATATTTATAAAGGTAAATGGAAGAAAATGAAATAGCGGGCATTGTTTAAATATACGCATCCAATGCTGATTGCAAATGGGGGGGGGGGGGGCTTCACTGTGACTTCACTTAAACTTAATAAGATATTTTGTTTATCAAAACATGTCTTTAATATTAATTTGGAGATTGTTAAATATAAAAATACATGTAGTTTCATCATATGAAAAATGCTAGAACTCACTTATTTAGAAAAAAAATTATACCATTCATTTTCATGATAAACAATATTGTGGAACATATACTTAATTCTCAATATATAACATCATTTAAACGCCAACTTATACATCATGTGTTAACGCACCAAAATACCATGTTTTCAATTAACAAGTTATTTTGAAGTATCTATTATTCATGCTCGTCTAATAAATAGTTACAGTATGATATATTTGTCTACAAATTAAAATTATATTCAATATATATATATATAATATGAGCATTAAAAAGAGGACGCTGAACACTATTTCATGCATTGTCCTTAATTTTCGTGCTACATGCCACCTTCATTCTTTAGGTGTTATATAGGAGTGATAATAAAACATGTAAGCAGATGACCGATAATCCAAGGATCAATCTTATTGCATTACTTTGAATTTGTATCATTAGTGGAAGAGAAGAAATTGTTTCCCTCTGTTGAAAATAACACATACAATACATATATAAAGAAAATAACCCTTGTTCCCTGGCTGCCATGTTTTTAAACGGATCAAGTTGATTTTAGCTATTTGGGTAAAGGGTCTCGTACTGATGAACATTTGTACAAAATTATTTGAAATCTGACCACCGGTTATTTATTACATGAAAAACTATATCATATTCATGAAACACATAGTGACTTTCAAAAAGTGCAACATTTGTGACATAAGTTGAAATATTTAAAATGAACAATTCAATTGCAAAACAATTTTAAATGTCAAACTGAGTTTGATGACATATTTGAGAACAACCTTAGCTACTATTTTCTGGTATTAATCAAACATATTTATTTCGTTTCTTGTTCTTAGAGTTAAAACAATTTGCTTCAACAGAAGTCGATGGCAATATGATACTTTCTTTGCTTCCACATCTTTTTCCTGAATATACCTGAAATAATAACAAAAATAAAATATTTCACGATTTTAATAATACTGACCTATGCATAAATTTTACTTATATATCCTATTAAATTTTACAATTATTTTATTTTCGATATATTTCTGCTTTTACATTAGATTAACATGTTAACTACAAGCAGTACTAAATAACAAAACACATCATGATATATTTCAAATCAAGCTTATTTTGCATATTATTATGTATATATCATAATATAATTTAGATTAAGAATAAAAGAGTCATACTAAACTAAATAAGATATCTCGCAGATTTGAAAAATGAAATTATCAAATGGACATACTTTTAGGACAAGGACAACATGATACCTTTTTAATTAAATAAAATACTGGCAAAGTTGTAAAATTTAGCACAAATGGTGGCTATTTGGATGGATAATGTCTGGTACAAAATACCATTGTTTACCTTAAAAACATGTTTTAAACTTGCTTTTATTTCCAACATTTAAATTAGACCTGACCCGTTGAGTCACATAAATGATTTAACATATAATGATCTCAATTATAGCCAACTCATTCAAAATATTCCAGGCATCATCGAAAATCTATACTTAAATTCATATTACCGAACGCAGTGGTAATATCTATGGAGTATGTGATCCGGGTTCAAATCCCGTGACATACATTATGGTTTATTTTTGGTTGATTTTCCGAGCCACACTACTTTCCCCACAGAGATCCACAAATATTTTTAATTGTTATAATGTTAGTACTGAATGCTTTGAGCATTGTTAGAATCACTTTTTATTGAATGTGTCATTTATACAGACAAACTAGTCAATAGCAGTATTATTCTCGCTAAACTATATATGAATATATGTAAAATTGCGTACAACCACTTTCAACTCTGTCTCCTATCATAATATTATCAATTCATTAAAAAAGCATTTGCATCTAATGGAAGATATTTAAAACGGAATATAAAACTCATCGACGAAATCCTTTTTTAAATGAACACAAACAAACTGCACAATTTCATTGCATGTACTGAATGAAACAACACGTTCGCTGTCGTCTCTTTGATGACTGTGACGTCACCGTGCGTCGGCTAACATCAAAGAGATATTGTACGGGCGAAACGTACATGATTTCAAGTCCTTGAAAGTGACATGTTTATGTCGTTTCTTTTTGAAAATTGAAGCATGTTTTTGGTTTGCGAAGTTAGTAATATGGAGGAAATATATTAAATTAATGGATAAAATATATCAACGGTATGTACTCTGTGAACAACTATTTTTCCAAACGTTATGGTTAACGCAAATAATTCCAGTCTGATATCAAAATAAAAATCGGTCCTGGTCACTTTTCTAATTAATGTCATTAATTTCATAATTAAAGTCACTGTTAAAAAGCTCAAACAAACAAGTGATACTGTGCATTTTTATAAAATATTTTAAAGACGCAAGCCATTTTTGGTCCGAAGTCTCAGCTTTGACCACTTTGAAAAAATAAACGTCACGAGCAAACAATTTAACACATTACGGCAAGCAAAACAGTTTTAATGAACCGATATGGGTCGCAAATCACACATCGAAGGCCTGTTATGTAGCGATAGACTCTTCCGAAAAACTCCAGGGGCGGATCAAGGTTTTCAGTTTAGAGGGAGCGCGCATGTGCGTATCCAGGAATTGATGTTAGGGTTCGGGGGTATAGGGCGGCAAATTATACTTAAGTGAATGTATTTACATTTATAACTTAATTCTTTTGAATAAAGATAAACATAATAACACGTAAACCTTGAATTTTTTTATAAACTTTTTTATTTACAAAAAAAAAAATATCGCTTGGCAGGCTCGAACGTTTAACCTCTAGATTGACAGGCGCACGCCTTACCTATTACGCTACTGCACCACTTAGATTTGTATTAGACACCAATCATAGCACATCACTATCTTGTAAGGAGCAGGCCGATGGCATATTGTTTTTCTGGCTAAATCTTTTTTTTAATATAACGTTGAATGAAAATAGATGAAAGTTTAACATAGATTTCAGTGTTGTATTGATTATTTGTTTGTCTCAGTTTGTCTACCAGTTTAGTTGTTTCTGTCTCGGTGCTTTTGAAAGTTTGGTCTACGCAGTGTAGATATTTTAATTGTATACATGTTTTAGCAGACTGGTCTATTTAAAATCATTTACACATGTCATGACATGCAAAAAAACATACATTTTCTTCTGCGTTTGACTTTCTGCAGATGATGATATACATGTAAAAAAAGCTATTCAGCTTTTTTTTTAATTTTTGCTCGCGTTGATGGTGCCGCCATAACAAACTTTTTCGCGTAAAATTACCAGAATTGATATAGATCTAACGACAAGGAAAAAAACTTAAAAAAAACGACCAAACACTGGGCGACAGTAGAATATACTCAAGCATCATGCTAGAAGTAGTTTGTACATATTTTAGGTACATCAAATATGTGCTTAATTTGTTTAAACACAAATCGTTAAGATGGTTATTTGAGTTCAGGGTGAATGTGTAGAAGAAAAACCTATGCTTGCCAAAATTTA